>JANDJT010000124.1:7475628-7492623 GCA_024331685.1 Stegophilus panzeri
ACTCAGCATGGTTTTCATTAATCACTTATTTCCCCCTGAGAGAATTTTTTACAACTATGTCACATCTTTTTATTAGATGGCTATTCATCTTATTCATAGCATGGCTCTGTTGAGATCTTAAGCTGTGTTTAGATGTTGACATGGCAGAAAACTAAGGGCTGGCATTATTTTTAGGAACACTATTTAAATAATTATATAATTATTGTATTAACTAAGTGTTAGGCAATGTATAGGAATACATTTCTTATAAATGCTTTGAACCATTCTGTTCTATTTGGGTCACTTTGAAGTGGAGCAATATTAATTGACGAAATGACTATTACTATAGGCAAAGTGGCTTAGAGGTTAGTAATTTTTCCTAGCACCTCGGGGTTGGGGGTACAAATTCCACTTTCGCCCTGTGTGCACAGAGTTTCTCCCCGTGCTTCAGGGGTTTCCTCAAGGTACTCTGGTTTCCTCAACAAAGTCCAAAGACCTGCTTTGTAGGCTGACTGGCATTTCCAAATTGTCTGTAGTGTGTGAATGTGTGTGCAATTGTGCCTTGAGATCTCTGGGCATCCAGGTTCCACTGTGACCCAGAGTAGGATAAGCAGTATGGATAATGGATGGATGGATGGATGAACAACTACTATAAACAAATTTTACACTATGAAAGTTTATGTGCTTGACTTAATTTGCTATTATATATATATAACAGATTAGAGAACATGTTTAGCTCTTTTTTTCCCTGAGGAACATAAGGGTTAAGTTGAATTTTGTTTAAATTAAGTATTATGTACAAACTATATTTATTTTCCATTGCAGCCCCAATATGAAGGTTTCATTCATTGTTTTCTCATCAAGCGCAGAAATAATTTTGCCACTCACTGGAGACAGGTACAGTTGTGCTAGAAATACTATTTTAAGTATTATAGTCTATGTTGTATAGATTTAAAGAAGCCAAATGTGCTATAACTGTTCTAAAAAAAATTTAAATAGAGGATAGCAATATCACTGAATCATAATAGCCAGGTAGTATTATGAAATTCAGCATTTACCCTGCAAATTCAGCTCCCAAATAACCATTGCCTTTATACGTTTATGCATTCCAGAACAATGATAGAGGAAGGCCTACAGAAACTGAGTAAAGTTATACCTTCAGGTGAAACGTATATGCATGAAGGAATTATAAAGGTAAACAAGAATATTTACCCTCTAGACTCATGAATGCTTGTGTACTGCAGATGCTGTGGATGTTGGACTGGGAATATATTCTACACCTGTATAACTGTATCCAATACAATGCAAATGAATATATTTGTGGAACATATTCGCAGGACTGCGTTTAAGTCCTGAGCAAGCTAATTGTAGTGTATGGCATGATTACATAATATTACAGTACATCATATCCTCCTATTTACAGTATATCCCAAATCTCATTGAAATATAAATGAATAAGATGAATAAGTATGATTTTCGCTCGATGTAACAGATTATTTCATATCAGTATGTCTGGAATTTAAAGTAAACTAGTTTCACTCACATTCCAGATAAGAGATAAGCAAGTGTTCAGGACATGTTCAAGACATGATCTTGTTAACACACATTCAACATCCTGGCTCTGGAATTTCACTGTTTACTTTGTAATATTTTTGTGAGTCTTGCATGACTACATTATTATAAATTATATGAACATACAGTACGGTATATATACATGCTGCACTCCGATGTGTCCTCATCTACAGGCAACTGAGCAGATGAAAAAACAAACCCAAAAGTCTTCAAGCATCATAGTTGCTTTGACAGATGGGAAGCTTGATGTATATGTCCATGAACTTACTGTAAAAGAGGTAAGGTCATTTATATTGCTGTGACAATGAGTGTGGTGATGCAGGAGAATGCGATACCATGTTCCATTGTTTTTTTCTTGCAGGCAGACGTAGCAAGGCAGTATGGAGCTCGTGTATATTGTGTTGGTGTTAAGGACTTTGACAAAGATCAGGTAAATAAATCTTCTGCAAAATGTAGCCCTGCTATGAACAACTGACAATGAAAATGAACACAACATCATCACATAGACATTCTACTTGTGTATGATGCCTTTGAAAACATGAGAAGATGATTTTGTCATAATATCTTTTAACAAGAGCTTTTTTGGTCTTACACATTTGAATGTGGTTATTTTTTTGAGTACCAACTTTTGTTCAGTTGCTTGTACAATCACTGCTCTTTCTTCCTGTGTTGACATGAGATGAAAGACAGATATTGGAGCGGAAAAGCTTAGCTGTGACCAGTGTTTCTGTTACTGAAAGTTCATTCCTGGTCACCGTTTAACTTTCCTATGTTTCTGTCTACAGCTGGCTGATGTGGCTGATAGTACAAATCAAGTCTTCCCAGTCAACGATGGCTTCCAGGCTCTCAAAGGAATTGTTAATTCGGTAAGTTATTTTGTGCAGTTTATGTAATTTACAATGCCGATTTTGCCATTTTGAATTTGACCTACAGAAATATACTCTACTATAAATGTACGCTACTATAACTATATCATAGGTCAAGTGCAGTTGTCTCTTTGCAGAAACTGACTTGGACAAATTATATTTCCTAAAATAAAATTCAGAAACATGTTTCTAAAAACTGGTCTAAAAATGCTGTGGCATGCTATTTAGCGAATTGTACAACCAGATTACAATAACTCTGACCCAGTTTTTACATAATGTCCTTATAGCAGTTACAGTGCCTTGCATAAGTTGACAGTCCACCACCCCCAGCATTTAACATTTCCACATTTTGTAGCATCACAACCTGAATTAGGGGCCTTAGGTTAGCACACTTGCCTTGCACTTCTGGGGCTGGAGGTTTGAATCCCGGCTCTGCCCTGTGTGCGTGGAGTTCTCCCCATATGTCGGGGGTTTCCTCCACGTACTCTGGTTTCCTCCCGCAGTCCAAAGACATGCGTTGTAGGCTGTAGGCTGATAGGCATTTCCAAATTGTCTGTGGTGTGTGAATGTGTGTGTGTGATTGTGCCCTGCGATGGGTTGCTACCCCGTCCAGGGTGTCACACACCTTGCGCCCCTTGTTCTCTGGGATAGGCTCTCCCGCGACCCTGTGTTGTATAAACAGTATGGAAAACGGATTCACAAAATGAAAAAAAAAATTTGATTAGTATTTTATTTTATTATTTTAGTATGACAATGATTATTAATGGTGATTTGAAAAAGTAAAAATTTATTGATAAATTTCAATAAATCAGTCAATGTCCTCGTAAGTCCATTTCAATTTCAGTTTGTAACATTATTAAATTATGTTCAGGGGGGTGACGCAAGGCATGGTAGTTCTATCTGATGTGCTCTCCTGCTTTATTTTAAAAGAGCTACAGTTAAGTAAATTCTGACTGATTGGTTTTACATTAGTTTTTTTAACTAATATCTTAATGGTGAGATGCACAAACTTGTCTAACACAAGACTTAGTCAAGAATCTAATTAACAAGGCAGTGTTTGCTTTTTCATAAAGTATTGAATTTATTGAACAAGAAGCATTCTCCTATCATGTCCTATCAACTACTGGCTAAGCCCACTTGGCCAGAGGGAGGTATGAGTCTTGCAAAACAGGCATTCTCCAGTGATTAGTAATCCTGGAGGTTGGACTAGTTGGCCTCATGATGCTCGCGCTCAGATTTCTAGGATTTGAGATCATCTGTGCAGCTTTGCTGTGAGAGCCTAAAGTAGATTTAGCTGTGATTTCTGCAAAAATGAGTTTAATATTTGTTCAACTCATGAATTTAATAATGTTGCTGGTGTTCTAATATTTATATTCCAATGTCCAGTTGAACAGTACATCTACTTTTGCATAATGAAAGTTATATGTAAGGAGCTGTTGTACTATATAAATGTAGTAGTAAATGTGAAATGCTTCAGTGCATCATTTTGGTGTTATTTGCTAGGAATGTTGCTTTTGCAGACCCAGCTTTTTTTATTGATAGGAGTAATCTCTTTTTATTTTAACAGTGAGAGAACTCTCTTACTGAGCACTGCTTTTTTATTACAGGCAGTAAATATGACCCCACCTAAAACAACAGCCTATCATACCTATCTATGCCTATTTAGAAGCACTTCCATTTGAGACATCATCTTGTTGCCAGGCCTTTCCTCAGGCAGTGAAAACAGCTTAATTCTTTCATCAACATCTAAACTTGTATACATGTCAAACTCAAGAAATGAACTCCACCACCCCTCTGATACCGCACTGGAGAGTTGTAGATAATAGAGTAACTGCGGTATCTTTAGGATCCTCCGTCAAGAATAGATGATGTTTACTTCCCTCCTCTAATGATGGGATTGTTTATCATATGTCATATTTAATCAGCTCTTTTTATACTCTCCCAGCACTTCAGACTGAAGCCTCATCTCCAGCGCCGCTTGTTCCAAACACCATATATTTTGGTTAATATTGTCTTTTTGCCGGTCGTGTATGGAGATTTGCATAGTTTGTCCTCCGTTGATTTATATGGATGATAGGAGAGGTGACTGTAGGATCACACAGGCCTTTTTATATGGTAATGTCAGCCTGGAGTCGCTAATAGAGCCGAAGATGGCCAATGGTGGCATATCATTTTTCCATAACAGCCGACATAGTTCTTTCTTCACTGCAGTGTATGTGACAGTCTTTTCATTGATCCATATAGTGCTTAGCATGAGCAATGCCAAAGCCCTTTCAGATGTGCAGTGGTGAAAAATAAAACAGTGCAGAATAAATTGAGAGCATGTATTTATTTACACTGATGGTGGATGATGAACTTGGTGTTTTTTGCCTTGCAGATTCTAAAACGGTCATGCACAGAGATCTTAACAGTGGAGCCATCCAGTGTCTGTGTGAATCGTGAGTATTTCGAGTCTTCCTATTTATCCTGATGCGCACGTGTGTTTATGTGTGTGTGCGTGACTATTTTGTGGGGTCAGCTCCCAAGTGTGCTTCTCATTATGTCCTCATCTGGTTAATATACCACAGAGTCTTTTGACATGGTCCTCCAGGGGAATGGATTTATGCAGGGGAGAGTCCAAGACGGAGTCCTTTGCCACTTCCTGGTGGATGGTCAAACTTACAGTGAGTACAGACAATCCCAATCATCCGTGTTAGCGCATCATTAAAAACTAACAAGTGCAACATGAAGCATTCTCAGTCCGAGAGACTAACATATGCACAGCAGAGTCAATATAAATTAGTTAATATTAAATCATTGAGTATTTCACACCTAAACTGAACGGACACTTGAAAGGCCCAAAAACATTCAAAACAGTGTCACTATGAATGCAAAATACACTGAAAAAGACACACTATTAGCATCACATAAATATATCTAAATAAAATTAGTTTCACTCTGCCCATGTTTTCCTTTTTTCCCAGCATTCTTTTGAATGTCCATGGAATAATGGTCACCCTACCTTATTCTGAAAAGCCCTTCTGTAAAAATCACTCTACCGTTAGTAGCATGTGCTATAGTTGCAGCACCTACATGTGTTGCACCACTGTGACATGCGTTAAGTCAATAGGAAGTATATTTTAATTTATGTCTCCTGTTAAAACTGCTTGTCTAACTGGCAGCTAACAATAAAAAACTAATAGCTTGGATACTTAATCTGCTTTTCCTGGGCATCTACACTAGTGATTTATACGCCTGTCATTATGCTGAGTGGATCTGTCTTTGTCCTGGTTTTACATGAAAGCAGTGCACATTTGATGTTCGAAGCTTCAAAAGAGTAACTCAATTCTGTTTTAAACTGTGTATAGAAATTACTTTTTAGGAAAAATCCCACACATATCCTGGCACTGGTCTTTGGCCTGCACTGGTTACGTCAGCAGTTTTAGTGAACTCGGTTACAGTGACAAATAGTGTAGTGTTATACATATGGGATTGAGGTTATTCTCCAGCTAGTTTGGGGGTGCAATATAGCACCAGCAGATAATAAATTTTCTTTATTTTTTTTCCAGCTGAGAAATCAACCACAGTGCGAGATGACTATGTGCTCTGTCCTGCGCCAATGCTTCAGTATGCTGGACAGTGAGTATTCAAACGGGGATGGTAGAAATGAATGATGCGGGTGTAGTGGGAGTATTAGTTAATAAACTGGACTATGTTTTGTTTGTCATGGGGACATCTTTCCAACAAATGACATGTTTGTCTGGACTCTTGAATGCACAAGAAAATTTAATATTGCTCATTAAATATTCTCCTTCTCTGCCATTATACATCCATTATACCACCTGACACTGAGTAGGAGTCCCATGTCGTTAATGTGGAACTGAACCTGAGAGCTTTTGCTGAGACTTGTGCCTATAATGCAGCATGTTATAACACTGAAACCTCTGTATGTGATCACTATTTAAAGGGTTTGCTTAATTAACTCTTGGCTTGTGACTATGCCCCATTAAGTAGTTAGCTGCTATGGGCAGTGAGTAAACACATCTGGCAGAGCGCTTTAAAAGGATGTGCGACAGATGCAGCGATTCCCTTTTCTATGCTCCAATTTAAATAATTCACCATGCCCTGACAAGCGTATTCACATACCACCTGCATCTTCAAGTATAGGAGCAGTCCCTGTCTGCCTCTCTCTCTCTCTCTCTCTCTCTCTCTCTCTCTCTCTCTCTCTTAAGACTACAATTTAAATATTTTAAATTCAAATATTTTTGTGTACACCATTTTACTAAAGAGTTTAAATGGTTCATATAGACCCAAACAGAACTTTAACAATTCATTTTAAACAATTAAATATGTTCAGCTGAACTGTATCTCGAACCCAACAAAACTATGACAGACTGTTGATAAAGTAGTGTATAGCTAGGGACTCATGAGATTTTTAGGGCCCTTGTAATACAGGACTGAGAGGATGAGAAACTGGCAGTGAGTCTGGCGGTGGTTCCACAATCAGGGTTGCCAGGTCTCAGCAAAATTTCCAGCCCAACTGCATCTCAAAACATACACCAAAAGACCTAATACTAGCCCCAAAAAGGCTTCACATTTTTGTCTTTTTCTCAATCTTTGAGTGGGAAACAAATTCACCGTGGCGCGCAAGCGTTTCTCTTTAGCAGTATTTGCAATAAAGCGATTATCAATTCCATAATCTTTACACTCCATAATCATTAAACTTTCCCGTTTGTATGCCATGGGCTATTTTTGCAGAAATTTGTTAAATTCAATTCTGATTATTTGCTTTAAAATAAAGGTTATTGGTGCTTCTAATGCTTATTCTAAAACTAGCTTTTTCTACCCACAAGCTTGTTCCAAAACTATCACAATATGGCATAAAAACCATGACCCTGTCAAGTCTGTCCACAATGGTGGCACAGATAAGAATAGAGGATTGACCTGATACATGGTCATCTTTAATGTACGTAATGTAGACACCTGGACTAATGCCAACCTGGTTTCCTTCAGCTCCCAGTGCTTGATAGAGGGATATTTATACATCAAGGTTCCCTCAAGGGCACATATATCAAACCTAACAGTCTTTCTTAAAATTTAAGTTCCTGATACTGAGATAGCAAGAGAAAGATGGATGATTAAACATCCGAGAAAGATATTTGCCAGGAGATTCTGTCTCCATGGATTTGATTGGACATATTTGGATCTACTCTCCCATTCAGTGTCCACATATCCAGCTTGATTAACAATCTGCCTAAAATTTGCATGTATCGAGTATGTCAGCTAAATTAGCCTCTCCTCTGTTCCATTCAGTAAACGCATCTAGTTAACATGCACAAACCTTTTGAAGAATTCCTGCAAGCCGCTGAAGCAATTTACAGCCATAATAAAGCCAGCCAATTAAAAATTGTTTGAATGCTGCATTAAACCAAATTTTTGGAGTAAATGTTATGAATTTATGAATTACCATGTCATTATAAAAAGTTCAAGCAAGTTGAAATACATCAAGTACACAATCTATTTTACATTATATTATTGTACATTATATTATTGATTAGCTGGATTATGATATATTTTAGTCAACAATGTGGTATTTTTTGATACAGTTTGATGGATCACACAAACCCATTGTACAGAATGACTTCTTTGGCCTACTCTTTTTCATATTTCTTATCTTGGAGGGGATCTCAGGCATTCACACAGTTGGTTTCGTACTCATTGATTTTCATTAGCTCCATGATTATTGTCTTTTGCATAATAGACATATGGAAATTACAATGCCGTTCATCATTAGGTACTTAATTACATGCACCGTCCAGCTTCTTATTCAGTAAATAGGTCATGAGATCCTCTTTTTTGTCTTTTTAAAAATTCTGTGTAAGATTTAACAATGATAATGGTACTGAAAATGTACGGCAGTAGCAAATTGTAAAAAGTACAAACACCTTAACTGCTGTAACTGTAAATTAAAAAAAAAAATTTTTTCTCTGTTTTATTGTTTATTGTATGTATTGTTTATTATGTCTTCTCTGCTTTTTTTCTTTCCATTTTTTGCAGTGAAATCCAAGATCTCTGTTTTATGTTTTGTTTTTATGTTAAGTAAAGTAAAGTCATTTGGAAGACCTTCACACTTGTTTTGCATTTCCTTAGAAAAATGGAAGTTCTCATCAGCTTGAATGGGGGAAAGTCCTTTGTTACAAGTCCCTTCACCATCACTGCGTCAACTTGTGTAAGTTTTATTTTGAAGGTTGTTAACTAAGAAGAGAACAAGAAAAGTTGTGTAATTACATACTTTTTTTATATTTACTATCCAAAAATGCGTTATTTCACAGAATTAATATACAGTCTGCCACAGAGAGAGAGAGAGAGAGAGAGAGAGAGAGAGAGAAAATTGATGCACAAAAGGAAAAGACATTGTTATGACAGCCATTGCAAAAATGTAAGAATAGTAAATGAAGAGCAGTGCATAGATAAGAGTAAAAATCAAATAGGAATTAGTGAATATGTAAAAGGGACACTGAATGAGTCAAAATGTAAGCTATATAGATATGGCACTATATATGGTACATTCCTGAAATTTGAAATGGCACTAAAATTAATTTATTCTTTTATCAGTCGGATGGTACCATCGTGGTCATTATATTTCTGGTGCTGTTGCTCCTCGTTGCTCTGGCTCTCATGTGGTGGTTCTGGCCTCTCTGCTGCACTGTGGTAAGTGTAACAATATCACATGAACATTCTTCTGGGCACTAACAATTCTCCTCCTGATAAAGCTTTGAATAGTGATTTTTCCCAGTGGAGCCTTTTTAATTATTACCTCTTCTCATTTATCATGTGGCCTCCTGTTAGCCTTCTCTATATAAAGTCTTGTTTAATTTTCTGATCAGATCATCATTCTTTTAAAGTAAGAATGCAGCAGTGAGTGTTTCTCCACTGGTCATTTGCTGTAAAGTAAGTTGAACAGTAAAGTTGGTCTCTCGTAGGCCACATGCGGCTATGATTCACATGCTATGAAGTCATCTTTGGTTTTTGTGTGGTAAAAACATTGCCACAGTTAAACTGTGATGTTAGGCAGGTGTGGCAATGCAAGGGAAGGAACCTTCCCACACCCCGCATTTCTCTTTGATGTCAACATTGCATAGGGACGAGATTAAGGTTGTTTCATATGCCAAAGAACAGAAAGAATCGTTTGTGCCATTGTTTGAGTGAAAATGAAACACCTTTTTGGTTAATTTACTGTGTGTTTAATATGTAAGGAATAAAACATGACAGAGCCTTTAGTTAAGATAAGATAAGATAAACTTTATTGATCCTACACTAGGGAAATTCCATCATTACAGCAGCTCAATTACACACAACAGATACAAAAATACACATTAAATAGGAACTGAATAGAAAAATGTCTAAAAAAAAAAAAAAAAAAAGGAATAGAAAAATAAGAATAAGAGTAATAATAATAGTAATATGTACACCATGTACACCTCATTTTATGTACAGATGAATAAGAATATGAATATATACAGATGAGTAAGACCTCGTTCATATAGAGATAAGTGACAAATGGAATAGTTATAGGGTGTCCTGAATTTTGATTCCTCTTATACCATAGTAATAAGCAATTTAGTTGCACTTAAAGTTGTGGAATTTGTGAAAAATAAATTCCTGTTTGCCCTTAAGTTCCCTCACTTTCTCTCAAAAAGTGAGTCCGGCATACAAATCCCCCGGATTAAGTTTTACCAAAAACCCATATTTTGTGAAGCCCAGCACTACTATCAGAGCTGAGCTGTTATAGAAAAATAATCAACACCTTCTCACCGATCACAGTTGAGAATTCAGCTCTGCTCTAACATGTTATTCTAACCATATCCAAAACTGCTGTTCTAAGATATGTAATGGAATGGGGTGAAAAATTCAAACCTCATAGAAGGTAATACTCACTTCTAAAAGAAGGAAATCAGCAACACTTCAGAGGCTTAACCAGGGAACTATACAGATGGCACACTGTGGAACTATTGCAATTGGCATCACAGCAGCAGCTCAAAATGATATGCGCCACCTCTCTTTGAGAACCTGGTGGGAGCTCATCCAGAATGAGATGGAAGCATATTTTGGAAAACCAACAAAGGCATTAAAATGTAAACCCCCTGCAGCATGTCTGGACCAGGCTCTGCTTGTCTTAGTCGAGGAACTGCTGCTCCCCTCCATCAGGGACCTCCGGCAGAAGAGAAGGGCCATGTGTGCTTTGTTAATATTTAAACTCAGCCCTGCCAGATTTTCAGCAGTCAGATATGTTCAGAAGCATCAAGCCATCCTCCCCCACCCTCCTTCCTTTTCCCATTTTTCGTGGGATACGCTGCGCTGCCAGATTGGAGGTCAGTTTGAGTGTGGGTGTAGTGAGTTAGCCTTGATTCTTGGACTCGAAGGCATATGCAAGGCCAAATAATGTTCTAACATTTGTTGTGTGACAGAATTAAGTCTATACAGCAATATAACATAAAAAGTTTTTGTTCTCTACATGTAAACAGCATTACATACTTTAGAAATGTCCATATAACAAGCCTTCCTATATTATTATATTAATCTTTTCTCACAAATAGGTTAGTTCATGTTAATACCTCATTTTTGTTCGGAAATATGCTATCTGCCACATCTGCGATCAGTTGAAGCCAGGAAACAGCTTGACAAAACATGATGTGTACAGAAGAGAAACAAACAGATTATAAACTTCAACTGAACAATTATCTCAAAGGTATATGGGGTTGTTGCCTGGGTGACACCTGATTGGTTGGTTTTCCAGTAGTGGCTTGTAGCCACTCGGGCAAGAGTCAGATGGCTAAGTATTTAGTGATTTTGGAATTTAATTACAATGCTGCTTTTCTGAGGGTTTTTGTCTGTTGCACATCTGTCCATCAGGTATTTGAAAACCTAACAGCCCAGGGTGTGATTTGTATAATGCCTTATTTATCCCACAATATGTTGAGGAAATATAAATCTGCTGCTTAATTACTCAATAAAAGAGTTAATCCTTTAGCCAAAGATTCACCCTAAAAATATGTTAATTATTGCTATGCAGGGCCCCCCACCAACACATGTTCCTGGGTTTTGCCAACAATCAAAGTGCAATTAATTAAGTCTAATTGATCATTTTCCATTAATATAATGACAACATTGGTGTAATGGTATCAGTGGGTTTTAATGGGAATGAAACAGCTGCTTGACCTATGATTTGTAATAATAAATGAGGATTTTTTTTCCCCCCTGAAAACTAATTTGCTAAATGCTTAACCTCAAAATGGTGGCCTATCCATCTTTCATGAGTAAGTACTGATTCTCGATTTAGAGGGCGTGTGCAGAGTAAAGAGCTGAAAGATGCTAAGAACGTATCTGCCAGGAGTCCAATATGAGCTGCAAGCTTCAGTCATAAAAGATATTAACCTTTTGAAAGCACTTTTTATTTAGTCATAGTATAGTGAAATACTGAAAACCTTTTCTCCTTGAACCAGCTTTGGCCAAGGCAGATACTGTTTAATGTCACAAACAGTGCTACAGAAAGACCTTTTCTTGTTCATTGTGACAGGATGTGTGTGTGTGTATGTGTGCACACGTGCTTCTTCCTTTCACTGGGGACAAGCACTCTTCTACCAGACAGGGTCTGGAGTGCAGCCTGAGCCTCCCTTCTGCATATCATTGGAGCTAATTAACTCCTTAGGACTTTATGATTGGGGGATTGCTGGGGAGCGCTGAACCTCATCCAATTAATTAAAAGATAAACGGGCTGCCATGGTCACCCCAAAGACTCCCCTGTCAACAAGTTGATTTTGAGCTTTTCTTTATTTTGCACCAGGGGCCCGCTGTGTTGGTTTACAATCACAGCCCTGTAATCAAATGTACACGGAGGTGCTGGGCTCCAGTTGTTCAATTGTAAATCTGCTCCTCTGAGTCTGTGCGAGGACCTAAGAACAATGTTTCTGCATACTGAACATGTTCATTAGGCCTGATGTTTTATTTCATTATTTCTGCCTGTGTCTGCTACTTGAAAATAATTAAACTGTTGTTTGTTTCACGCCAGGTTATTAAAGACCCACTTCCTCCAAGACCTCCTCCTCCGCCACCTGTTAGTACAATAAATATCATATTTCTCTGATTTTATTTTCTTTATGTATGCATTTGTGGTAATTATGTGGTAATTATGTAGTATTTATGTTTAATTATGCATTGAAAAGAAATGTTAATGCTCTCATTTTCAAGCAACCAGAGGAGAGTCCACTTCCCAAAAAGAAATGGCCAACTGTGGATGCTTCTTATTATGGAGGAAGAGGAGCAGGGGGTATCAGACGCATGGAGGTAAAAAAACACAGACTGTATAAACACAGTCTTTGACTTGTTTATACACTCAGGACTAGATGTAGGTACATCATGAGGTACAGAACAGCTTGATGAAAATGCGCTCACAGTGTATTTGAAATTAAGGTTCAGTTTACTAAGGGTTAGCTCACCATGCAAAATGCACCTGGGTTTAAAGTGAAAGTGAAATAATGGAATTGGTCAACCACAAAGCCCCCATGGTTAAACAATTTCCTGTTCCTAGTCATCCAGGTGTACTAAAAAATGTAAAATATCAATGGGAATATACAGAAAATATAGTTTTCTCATATAAATTCATAGGGGTGCCAATAATTGTTGCACACCAATATTTAACAAAGATTTTTTTTTGATAAACCTGTGTCGTGTTTGCAATTGTTTGATATCCATGAGAGCAGAGTATTTTTTGTGAATTTCTTGAACAAAAGATCAAAAGGTTAAACAATAAAGACAATTTTTCACAGCCTTCTTTGCTCAT
This sequence comes from Stegophilus panzeri, assembly GCA_024331685.1. Taxonomy (NCBI): domain Eukaryota; kingdom Metazoa; phylum Chordata; class Actinopteri; order Siluriformes; family Trichomycteridae; genus Stegophilus; species Stegophilus panzeri. The sequence continues at coordinate 7,488,865 of JANDJT010000124.1, forward strand.
ACCCAAGGTGCCAATATTAGTGGAGGGGCACTGTAGGTCCTAAAATCATTTGAAAATCATCTCATATTATTATAAAAATAAAAATACACAGTATAAAATTCTCTGCCAATTCAGAAAGATCCCAATCTATTGCCTATAATTCTCAGAGCAACATACCTGGTTTTTGAGGTGGACGAAATTGTACACAAAACTGGCCACCACTACTTGCCCAAAGTTTAGTATATTGAACTGAATAAGTAATCAGTTCCACTTCCCATTTCCTCACCTTTTATTTGCACCTACTTCCCATCTTCTCTCAAATACATATGCATGAGGGAGAGAAGCACACTTTGCATGTTGATGTGTGCATGGTGCTTAAATTGCATGTTTAGGCTCATGCAATATGCACGGGTTTTTCATGCAGAATGTGACCGAATTGTGCTTAAAAAAAGACTCATACAGCTTTGTACCTCTGGCCATTAGATAGCATATTAGATTCAAGATGGCATTAGTCATTTCTATTGTCTTCAAGCATTATCTTTTGGCTATATTGGGACGCTCAGAGATTTTCAAACCTAAACTTGAACCTGAATAGGCTAGAACCTTAAATGATACAGGCCTTCTCTCATAGTCTGCAAAACTGTTTAGATCACCAGACTTAATGATTAAAAAAAATAAAAAAAATAGTGAGCAAGTGATTTTTTTTTTTTAATGCATTATTATAATTTGATCCATATAAAAGAACACGAAGAGACCTGAAGTTTTCAACAGAAGTCTTTTTAGATCTAGGACACCTTGACTGATGCCTTTAAGATGACAGGCTCCTGCCAGTTCGCCTTTGCCACGTCCCGTTCTCTTAACTTATGTTGATGATAAAGGATCAAGATCCGCTGTGCTAGCTTAATGAATGCATCTCACAGACGCCCATCTTGTCAGTCCCTGTTGTTCAGCCATAATGCTCTCCTAACTGCTGTCTCCTTCTCAAAAGGAATTGGCATTTTAAGAGGTGCTTGCCATGCTCTGCTACTCTTTCTCCATAGCCCCATGAAGAGGTGGCGTCTCTATGATTTCCCTCCAAAAGCTTAGGAAACTTTTCCCAGGAGTCTGAGAGAGTGCTCGACAGACTTATGGCGTCCCGAGCACCATCACATTTTCTGTTCCTTTAATGCACAAAGCTTTTATTCATCTAGACAGCCCCATCTCCATTTCTGAAACACATCTGTGGACCTGGGGAGAGGTGTGCCTGTCTTCTTTCTTTGAATGTAAAGTAGTTAGGGAGACCTGTGGCATGGGGAATATTTTATTCATTGAAGAGATTTTGTTTATTTTTTTATTTTTTTAAACTCTTCAGGATTTCCAGAGGTGATACTCAAAAGCTGTTTCGTATTGTTCTGGCTTAACCTACTATGTGGCCCATTCATTTAAACTCATACCCTGTTTGCATGATGGAGGATTTACCACCATGACAGATGTGTTGAATTAAAGCATTAAAGACATTAAAGCATTTAACATTGATCAAACATTTTGAAAGAGGTGAATTACTCAATTTAAATGAAATAACCAAGATAATCGGTTGCATTTCCAGGTTCGCTGGGGTGAGAAAGGCTCAACAGAGGAGGGGGCGAGACTGGAGAAAGCCAAGAATGCAGTAATTTCAGTACCAGAAGAGGTGGAACAGCCGATGATCAAAAAGCCCAAACCATCTGCACCTGCCTACCATCAATCTGAAACTAAATGGTACACTCCAATCAAGGTGAGTTGATCATAAACATGACACTGCCTTTAATTTGCATATCAAATACATATCATACACAATTCCATTCATAATAGAGTTACAAATGTCTGAGACACTATTTTCATTTTATTTCTATTATTTCATCAAGACCCTGAATCAGGCTTTCTTTTCAGTAATCTGAGACCCTGCCAGTATATCTAAATATTCTTGGTTTGTATAAATTAGGCATCGACCAAGGAAGACATAGACACTAAACATGAGTTGTATGCAAATACAGAGATAATACCCAGGATGTTAGTGAGCCGCCAGGTTTTAATGTGACCCTGGATTGTCATATAGTCAAATGACTGATATATAAACTTCCATGCATCGTTTAGGAATATATTTAAATGCATTTACGTTTAATAAATTACTGAGTCATTTAAATTTTTTTGGTTATGTCTTGGTTCACAAATTTGCAGTGTTCACATCTTACATTTACATTTACATTTATTCATTTAGCAGACGCTTTTATCCAAAGCGATGCACAAATGAGGAAATACAAGCAAGCGATATATCGAGTGGAGAACAATACAAGTAGTGCTACCATACAAGATCTTTTAATTGAGTTCTAGGTCTTAGCTAACTTTGTTAACCTGAGGTAATAATAATTAGTCTATTATGTTTAGAATTATGTTTCCAGGATGTCATCACTGCTCGCTGCTCAGTGATGTGTGTCGCCCGTCACTTGCGATTCAAAAAACACAAGCTCATCAAAAAAGCACCACAAACCTTTGCACATTTTACTATTCAGTATTGCAAATAAATAGCTGCACATTTAAAAACAGCATTACAGCATATATTTGTTTGATCCAGATCAATAATATAATGTTCATGTATGATCATGGAAAGCGTGTGTAAAGAACAGAGACTATTTAGTTTTTATGACATGGTAACCTGCCTGTGTACTGTATAGCCTTAATTAGATCCTATTGATATTTACGAACATAAAATAATGCATAATAATGCATTAACATCTGAGCCATAACGATGGGAAAATGTATGAAATATTTACTATTTATTACTATTAATTAATCTAAATGTCATATCTTAAAATATATTTAAATACAGTTTATAGTACTCAGTTATCACCACACTGCTGTCTTGTTTTCAGTATTAGCATCAGCTTTATTTATTATTACCAGGTCATTATATTAACACCAGACAGTGAACCATTTAGTATTGTGATTTCTGTAATATATTTTATCACTGCTATTGTTTACAGTAAATTATCAACTACTTTTATATCTGTTAATAATAAATGATTAAATCTTATTGAAGAATAATTTGGGAACAGTAAATACTTCAATACTTCATAGCAAGGTTTTTTTTTTTTTTTTTTTTTTTTTAATGCAGGGTCGTCTGGATGCACTATGGGCTCTACTGCGGAGACAGTATGATCGAGTTTCCCTCATGCGACCCACTACTGAAGATAAGGTAGGCCGCAGAAACCTAGTAAGGTTTACCTACATTTACAAACTGGCACACAGACATCATGACATTGCTGATAAAACTGGAACCATAAGTCCCAAAGACCAGAAATTTGCAGTCAGATATATATAAATAAATTAAAGGGAAGGAAAATTCTGTGTAGCACAGGAAACTGGATTTCTGCATAGAGTTGTGTGTGTGTGTGTGTGTGTGTGTGTGTGTGTGTGTGTGTGTGTGTGTGTTACATCATGCAACAGCTGCACACACTCAGAACAAGATGACAGTCACACCCAAATACGGTAAACCACTGCAGGGTTTTCTTCCTCTTGCACTGCACATACCAATGCAACAAAGTTGTGAAAAACACAGGCACCTATACTCTCCTGAGTGAGATTGTGTTCATGAGATTATTTACACACCATCTAGGATACAGTAGTTCAATAATTAGGGAACTCACAACATTTTAGGGATGCAATACTAAGTGTCTTGGTGAATACACAATAGCTTAATCATCCTGTTTCAGTCAAACACAGCATACTCTAGGAAGGAGCATTTAACCTTATATATAAGTATGA
>JANDJT010000124.1:7492647-7521715 GCA_024331685.1 Stegophilus panzeri
GCAACAGCTCTGCTGCATTAGCACTGATGACATCCTGCTATAGAAAAAAAACAGACAACCCTTGCTAGTGCACTCATACTTAAATGGTTTTGTTGTCAAAACTAACACATTAGTAATTATTTGGATTATTAAAGCTAGAGACTTTAATTATTCAATGAACCATTAAAGAAACATTTTTTTAGAAGTTACAAACCCTTCATTATCCAATGAACCCTTAAAAACACCTTTTTCGAAACTAAGAACCCTTAATTTATACAATCAATTTTTAAAGAACCCCTTTTTGGAAGCTAGATACCCTTAACTATCCAATGAAGCTTAAGTGAGCCCTTTTTGGAAGCTAAGTGCCCTTATTTATCCAGTCAAACCTTAAAGAACCCATTTTTGAAAGCTAAGATCCGTTAATTACCCAAGTGAACACTTAAAGAATCAATCTTGGAAGCCAAGAACCCTTAATTATTTAATGAAACTTTAACAAGCTTGTTTTTTGGATACTAGGAACCCTTAATTATCTAATGATCCTTTAAAGAGCACTTTTTTTGGAAACCAAAAGCCCTTAATTATCCAGTGAAACTTTAAAAAACCCTTTTTGGAAGTTAAGAACTCTTATTTATTCAGTGAACCCTTTAAGAACATTTAAAGAATTCCCTTTGTTCAGTTCTTTGTTTTGTGCTTTGTTTGCTGGAAAATGCCCGGTTCCTCCATTTAAAAAAAATTTCAGCATATTTGTGTAGTTGAACCTGATACAAAATGAACGTAACCCCTGCTGGAGTCGAATTCCTCTTTTCATACCCATGTTTTTCTATTCACCGGGCACATTGTTGGTTTGTTCAGGCTTTTTCGCTAGCTACTGGATTGTAATAGCTTCAGCCAGTAGATAAAACCTTGCACTTGAATAAAATTGTTCCATTTCATGTGTGTATTAAAAAGAACAAATATTAGAAAATATTGTGTGCAGGTACAACCAGAAATAACTGGAGTAGCAAAGTGGGCACAGGACAAAAAAAAGTCCTGCACACAGCTAGAGTTTGAGCCACTATTCGTGACCTTTCTCTAAACAAAACCCAAAACCTCAACAACTCCAAGCAAGTCCAACCCTGGGGAGCATTCAGAGTCATTGGAAGACTCTGAGCAGGTCCCTGGCACTCTTTTCAAGGCCGCAGTTTGAGCGTACTGACTTTAAAGCGCTTCATCAGGTGCACTGTGCCCAGGCGAGCGTTATCAAAGCTCGAGAAGTCCCCCGCCTGAGGAGAGAGAGTGGGGGCTTTGATGGGCGACAGGAACCCTCCGGGGTCATGAATTTTTCAGTGCTGGATCGCCGGGTTACAAGGACTCATACAGGTGTAAGGAAGCAGGTTGTCGCAGACATCTGTTCAGCTCCTGGACCCTGGGGTCCCTCCCACCATTCCCCTGTTTCTCACTCAACCCCCACTCCAACACACACACACACACACACATACACACACACACACACACACACACAGACACACCAGCTGTAGGTTTTATAAGCAGTCCAAATACTTACTGGTCTCCCATTTTACTGCCTGAGGGGCTCCAACACCAAAGGTAGAGCAGGAGATGGACACAGCTGCACTGCTGCACTTGCCCGGGGCACAAATAAAGAGATCTAATGCACTTTGACTGTGTTGTTGGGGAGATCTGGGAGCCAGGGAGACACTTCAGAGCCAACTTAGCACCGTAACATCTGCCGCTGAGTTTTTCCGGAAAAGAGCGGCTAGGGACAGCAGGTAGCGGAAAGCGTCAGCGCCTTTTGAACGGCCGCCTGGCTTTCTTGCCCGCCTCCAATCCGACTGGCTTGCTATTGTTTTACAAAGCAGCAGCCTACAAAAAGCTGCTAACAAGCTCCTTTATAAATGATACATTAACATATATTAACCCTGGCGATCTGTCACAGAAAGTCACCGCACACAAACTGATAGGAAAGGACTGCTCATTTGAGGTGTTTTAAGACTCATGCTTTTTAAATCCCTATGAGCTACAGAGAAAAACTGATCAAGACTGCATTGAAGGTACATTTCCCAGAGACAGCTCAGTCTAATCCCACAAAGTTTCCAGCTCTTGTTATGGTTCCCTATAGTTATGATTTCTAGTTTCTGTTCTCATAAATTCAAGGAAAGTAATGACTCATTATCCCTTAAATCTACAGAAATTGAGACAGATGAAGCATGAGGAACATTTATTTTTCCCCTCAAACAGCAAATAAACAATTTTTTTTGTTCAATGCATGCATATAATGTCGCTTTAGTGTCACCCCTGTAACCCTGCACATAACAAATACCTTATTAGCACACACAGTCTTGTAGCATCATAATGGCAGCGCTTGTAACGAGGCGGCTTGCGTTTTTTTAAACGGGAGAAATTTTAACTGCAGACAAAGGCAGTCGTGATTCCGCGACTCATGATTTCCGGAGAGCGGGGGTTAAAAAGCAGCCCACTGTGACAGTGTCTTAATTTACCAGCCATCGGCCACATAAACAGTGTGCCAGGAGCATTTTAATTAAGCGACTGCGAGCGGGCAGCAAGATGCAGCCCAGTTCTTGAAGAATGCCATTAGAGGAGGGGGTGGATGGGCATTGAAGATGCAAGGGTAGCAGCACTGGCATGGGCAAAGAGCATTTTGGCGGAGGAGGGTAGCAGCGAAAGAGGAGAAGCAAGAGATTAAGTCACTGGGCTGGCAGGCCGAGTCCCTCAGGTCTCAGACACACATGGCCAGATTGAGATTTTAACACACATGGCCAGATTTAGCCATGGTAGTGTGTAAGAGCTTGGATCGGGGCATGAGCGCTCACAGACAATACTGGACTGTTTGTACTGTGCCCAGACGAGTGAGAGAACTCAGGTCCTAATGAACTAGCCAGAGCAGTATGAACTGAAGCCTGGCAATTTCAGCGAGGAGCCATTTAATCAGCAGAGTCATGCGCTGTGGCACAGTGCTGTAAATATGGTTTGGAATTTACAAGATGAAATGCTGTCTCCTTATATCAGCTGTATGGCTTTGCCCATTCTTATTATAGAAATGTTTAGTCTTTCATGTTATTCTTCAGTTTTTTTGCAGTGAGGAAATTAATGAAACTGCTCAATTAGATCCTGATTTTCTCCCTGAATCACTGCATTCAGTATTCCATTACAGCCTTTGTTATGCAAATTAATTAGCATTAATTTACTGATTAAATTGGCTGATGCACTAGATATTTACATCAAAATAAACCAAAAAAGAGAGGGAGACAGCTAAATAGGGAAAGATCTAACAGCAGAGACTAATAACTGTTTGTAAATACATAACAGAATATATTAACGGTGTATTATTTCATGACAAACACTATACTAAATGCCGTGCTGTATTAAATATAATGAACTGACTCAGTGATGAACAGAAAGCACTCTTGTTGCAAAAAAAAAAAAAAAATGCAAATGGTGTTAAGTACCCTAGATCAGAGAGCATGAGATTTCTAATTAACAGGGTAATTGGAATTAAACCAGAGCATCACAAATAATGAAGTGTTTCGAAAAGGAGCCGACGTTTGCACACAAGAAGAGCTAAAGCGGCTGATGGAGCGCAAACACAATTACCGAAGTTTGACTCCTCCACCTCCTTCTCTCTCTGAATCAACTTCGCTCAGCCTCTTTGGCCTTTTATTGGCTTTAAGTAGCTGATGTGGAAATGCTATAATGGGAGAATTGTGGTTGGGTGCATGTGGGGGGCAGTCTGAGGGAACAATAGGTGTGTTCAGACTCCTCATTAGCGTTATCAGTGGACGCTCCTGGTTCGCACTAACAAGCGGCATGTCGAAAGCTGACACTTTCATTCAGCCGCTTCGGCCCCAGAAGAGAAGTGACAGCTTTAACGGTGGCAGGGGCTTGCCGATTTCAACGAAATGGCCCCTCGCTCTTTGAACCAGAATCTCATCTACCCCCACCTCTTTTTTCTATTCAAAATATTTCGGCACGCGAACTGCAGAAAAGTAGGGCAGATGTCCGGACGGCTGGTTGTAAATTTGGTAATGTGCGCAGTGTTAAGCTGCAAGGCTCCCCGCACAGCCAGGCCTGCTGGTAACAGGATTAGATGGGGGACCCCAGTGAGCCCACGTCAGTTTTTAGGAAATGTGGCTCTGGGAAGAAGGGATTGAGTAAAGCAAATAGAGAATAAGATGGTCTGAGCTTACACTTCCTAAGAAAAATTCTGCATATTTGTTGTCCTGGAGTATTTGTGTTGTGTTATAATGATTTATAGAGACATGATTTTTAATTATTACTCTAGAATATTAAAGGAGATAACTACTACAAGTATGAGAATATCAATGTATTCAATTTTTATTTTATTTTGCTTTTAATAATTATTTTTTGGAAGATTCCTATTCGACTGATTTTGTTCTCCTGTGAAATTTGAACACAATATTTTATTTCTAAACATTTTATGCTATTTTTATTTTCTGAAATATGTAACTTTTTTTTTTTTTTGCTGGTGTATCTTTGACTTGTGATTATTTTTGTGGGTCAATACCCAATGATTTCCCCTATGTGCTTCTCTTTACTCAGTCAGATATGATATATGTTTAGATTTTTTTTATTATATTAACCACAATAACTATTAACCACAGTAAGACCAGGAATCACGGTTGCAATTAACTCGCATTATTGTTAATGTCAGCTTTTATTTTTGTGGGCCGGTTTGTTGCACAGATTTATGTCTCCATGTGTCAGACTTACACAGAAATCACGCAGGGAATCAGTAATGCATTATAATGCCTTCTGCTCTTCATCTGATTAATTTGAATTTTTAATGTGATGAAACGGGAAATATGTTTGCATATATAGATATAAAGAACTTTATTTAGTATGCGTTGCTTCAAGTATCGTTTTATGCAATAATTACAGTATAATGTGAGAGTGAAATCTGCATAATATTAAGACGGAGCATCCAATGAGCAATATAAAAAAAAAAAGCTACAGAATAGTTGTATAAGATAAAACCATATTTCCAGTAATGTATTTGTATTTTATTTAAATAAATTTTCATTCAGTGCTCAACATATCATTTGGTCACAAAAAAGTAATGTTGTGAAATTATTTTATAAATATATTTGTCTTTTTAAAAAAGAATCTACAAAATATAACTTTTTAGACAAGTACAATAGATTTGCCATAGCACCTACTTACAAGAACAGTGAGGTGACTGTGTGACTCTAAAGAATGAATTAAATATTTTTATTGTCGCTTTCAGTTACAACCAGATATGACCAGTACTATTTGGCTTTTTTTTTTTTTATTCAATTTATAGCACCACATTGTCTACCTTTTCAGCCTCATGTATGGACACTAAAGCAGCTTTAGAATATGAGTTAGATTATGAGTGGGATTTGTTCTTTAAAAATCATTTTATTTACTGAACCTGAATAAAAATCTTTTCTTAACTTGAATCACAATCAGACTGACCTGATCAAATTCAGGCAGTTGTCCAGTTTCGGATTATCATAACATTTTCTGCATTGATTATTGAAGTTGCTATAAATATGTAGGTCATAATTGATTGAAATTGTTGTAGAGCTCTTGAACAACAACAAAAAAGGCTTCCATACATGCTTTATACTTGAAGTTGTGTGTATTGTCTGGAGAAAATTTCCTGCAATAGCTAATTTTTTCACTGCCCTACACATTGGGCTGGAATATTACGATATGGCAGAAAAGAGGCATAAATTTCAATCAATATGGCATTCATCATCATCGTGATGGATGACTATGATGCTAATGGTAACAGTTTATAATCTAACCTTAATGATGATGTCAGCCTTAATGAGTTATAGGTAATCTTGTCCCATATATCATTACCGAGTGAATAGCTCAGTTTCACGGACTTTCAGGTCTGTTTGGACAAAAGAGTGAGAGATACAAAAAGGGTATTGTTTTCTCTCCTCTGTTTTATTCCAGGCATCTGAATTTGTATCTGCAAGTCTCAAAACTAATGTGTGTAAGTAGTCCTGAATCCCCCTCGTTGTGTGCACAGATGCAGATGCGCTCTCGTGGTCTTATTAGTTGTAACCCATCAGATGGCCCCAAACATTTTTAAAGGTGTCTGTCACACAGCAATGTGAAAAATATTTTTCAGATCGTGTCAGTTATATAGTTATTAGACTGTTATTATGTAGTCATTATATTTAATTATAATTTAGTTTCTATCGTTATAATTTTCTGTTACTTATTTAAGAACACATCCGGACACAATGGCCACACTTTGTGAAGTAATATCGTATTTTCCACCTCTCTGTCTTTTCAAATTAAGATGAGAGAAACTATCCATGACTGACACCGGCACTAATTAAGACGTAAAATGGTGGTCAGCAGGTTTTTGAAGGTTACTCTATATATACTGAAGAAAGCGATAAAGGATGAGGCCACTGATGACATGTGATGTTTTCACTCAGCCTGATGCAAACTACTATTAATGCAGAAAAATGGAGTCAGGGGACAGAGATACCTTGCTTACGCTGTACGTGTGTGCATGTGTGTGTGCACACTTTCACTCCCCTTAATGAATCTTAATGATTAGCATCAGATGCGGTGTCTATCTCTATTCCGTTCGAATGGAACGAATATCACTTCACCATTTGTACTGATGGTTGTGAGTGTAATGTTTTGCCATTATGTCGAATTTTTAATGAAGGGAATCTCAGATATTTATTTTAGGGGATTAAATATGACTATTCAATGATTTATGTATACAATTCAGGGATTTTCATGGATTTTCTTGCTCATTTGATTGTTATGAAACACACTGTGCAACTATTACATGAAAGTGTCGCAGACTTTGCAGGCATGTAAAATAAATAAATAAACAAACAAACAAACAAACAAATAAATAAATAAAGTTGTAGACAAAATTAAGCCAATCTAGAACTCATACCTAGACAAATGTTATGATGGTGTCAGGTTTTATATTATTTATATTAAGTTCAGTGAAGCTGGTTTATTGGCAGCTGATCAAAGAGGAAGCATCTGCAGTCAGTGTGTGAAAAATATAGAAGTTGAAACAGCAATGCCGGAATTGAGTCATCGTGCAGCTTCCGCACTTGCAATGGTACTGAAATATATTATATAAGAAACAGAAATTCTCTTATATTACTCCAAAAACTCCAAGCAGCCTGTTTGTGTATATACTCAAAACCAATGTAAAAGTTACCATACATTTATCATACATCTTGGTAACTTTTTACTGAGAATATGGCACAGGTGCAAACTTTTTTAATGTAAGGACATTTCAGTTTAATTCTTATTTATTCCTACACACTTTAATACTAATACCATCTCTGCAGACCAAATCCTGCTTAAAGTCTCGATTTTTAAAACAGGCAATTTATAACAGTATAGTTTATATTAATTTTTTTCCATGCTTAGACAAAATACAGGGTATTAGATAAATACAGGGTGTCCCAAAAGACTCCATATATACAGTAGGGGACTGTGTTTGCCAGCACCACGGCGGTTGTGCCTTCGTCAGTGTATGTTCGTGGATGTTCACTTCTCGGTTGGTCTTCCAGTCTTTTGGAATCTTGTTTATAAGTTCGGCAACAGTGTCGCGTGTGATGTGCTGGCCATGTTTCTTATAAAAATACATCACAACCTTGTGACAGCTTCCCGATCTAGCCATGAGAATGAGTTCAATAAGTTCTCCTTCTGTCAAAGGCATTCTTAAAGGCTGTCTGTACAAATATATATCATATAAACTAAGTATGAAAACTTTTGGAAGACTAAAAAGTGTTAATTTCCCCTATTTATGGAGACTTTTGGGACGCCCTGTAGTGGTAGAATATTGTTGTTTGCATTGTTTAAGGATTTAAATTAGGAATGTTTATCAGTATTGTTATTATTATTATTATTATTGTTGATGTTATTGTTGTTGTGCAGCATATAGCATGAACAATAATTTCCTTATCTTTTAATTTCCATACCAGTGTATAGTCCCACTCCTACTTGAAATTCCAGTAAATTCATTATTTACATTTACATTTATGGCATTTGGCAGATGCCCTTATCCAGAGCGATGTACAGAAGTCTCTATCAATATATATATATCCTGATACTGGTTCACTAGCTCATGGATTAAGACCACCATCAGTCAAAAACTCTATTGGGGAGGTAGTATAGTATAAAAAGCACTTTATAAAAGTGCTAATTTAAGTACTTCGGGAAGAGGTAGGTAGACGTCATTTGAAGACTGCCAGTGACTCAGCTGTTCAGACATCTAATGGAAGTTGGTGCCATCATTATGATGCAACATTAACTTTTGTAGGAATTTTCATAGGACTTTTATAGGTTTTATATGGTTAGAGTTAACAGTGGTGAGCTACAAATCAGACTCATGTTAAGCATGTCCAGTGGCATGTGTGTTATCCAGTGAACACCAGAGACCCAGACTTTAGCTAAGCACTATTTAATCTTGTCTTTTGATAAAGTGTGAAAGTATTAGCACTTGCCCTTCAACACCTTGCCCATTAGCCAACATGAGCCACCTACAAGACTCGAGCTAAGCAGTTCTAGCGGTGGCCCTGTTGGTGGCCTCTGTCAGCCCACCTGGGAGAGAGACAGCTGCCTCTGCAGAATCCAGCGTGTGTCAGCCATAATGACTCACAGCTGACACCTCAGCGCAGGCCTTCCGCTTTAGTCTGCCATGTAGCGCATTAGAATAATTACTCCCTGTCATCCTCCATTTAATAGGCGCCCCTCCCCCAGTTCACACACACACTCTCACATTCATGCAGTCGCACTCCCCTCGTTTGCAAACACACACAGGAGCATACACACCCGCAGTTAGACACCCGCTGTTGGTGAATGGTGGCATTAAAACATTGAGCAAATGCCCTTGCCCTGCTTGTCATTTGCCCTTAGCAAAATAAATAGCATTTTCCAATTGCAAGTTCCATTTAAAGGGAGTGAATGAAGCTGCCGCATGTATTTGGTTCAAGGGGTAAACAAACTGGCATGTGCACACACGCACACACGCACGCACACGCACACACACACACACACACACACACACACACACTTGCAGATAGAGACATTTGCAGTCCTAGCAAGGCAAGTCTGAGGAGGCATCTCATTATCATGACATCTGCATATCTGAATGCACACTCAGTGCCCTCGGAGGTTGTGTGGACGCTGGCATGTTAGCTCTGGTCCACAGTGAGCTATGAAGCAGAGGTGTAGCTGTGGGGGATTTTGAGGTTTGGACTTTCCCTGAAATATTTTAACATTGTTCTAAATGCTCATTTGTGAGTGTTAACATAGCACATATACAGTGCAGCTGAATATATACATGCCAACATTTTTTGCATAGTAATTGTGCTATAATGGTGTTAAAAGGTCAACAGAATAATTATTACAATTTCATATTTAACCACCAAATGATTTTATTTAGTGATTTTTCCTAATCAGCCTTGAAGTTTATTTTTGGCTTTGTTATTACTAGGAAGCATGAGGATTTCCAAAAGAGTTGCTGTTTCAGAGAAATCCAAAAATACTTTGTCACAAGTTTATGACCAAGCCTACTCTTTGTATAATGCTTCCTTTTCTTTATGCAACTGGCCAATTCCTTTTATGTAAAAAAAAAAAACCCTATTTTTCAAGCGACATTATTTACCATGGCTTTATATTTGCATCATACTCCCATATCCCAATCATCCCAAGAAAAAGAAAATCACCTTTCTGCATTTCTTTACTGTATCATTCAATTCTTGGTTTGAATTTCAAAATAAAATAAATAGACATACATAGACATAGATATAATGACATATAACTTAGATGGGATAATCTGGACATGGCAAACTAACAAAAATGCAGAAATAAACATATATGCAGACAAACCAACTATGCAGATATACAAATTCTTGACTGATCTGTGTCCAAGGTTACATGACCAATTAACACCCATCTATGATTAAACATTTACCCGAAAAGCCATCCATCCACTTTCCATATCGCTTATCCTACACAGGGTCGTAGGGGAATACCAGGGAACCCAGGACACAAGGTGGGGGACACCTTGAATGGGGTGCCAATCCATCACAGGGCACAATCGCACACGCATTCACACACTATGGACAATTTGGAAATACCAATCAGCTTACAACACATGCCTTTGGACTGGGGGAGGAAACCAGAATACCCGGAGGAAACCCCAGAAGCACGGGAGAACATGCAAACGCTGCGTAGACAGTGCAGAGACAGGATTTAAATCCTCAAACCCAGAGGTGCGAGGCAAGTGTGCTAACCCCTTCTCTGAAAATTTTGTTGTTAAAATAAACAGTATCACAAAGTATCTTAGTTTAGTCTCCTGTACACTTGTACTTGTCTCATTGAGGATCCTTATTGTATTTGTTCATGTTAGGTGTGGAAAATGACATTTTGTCTCAAATATTTTAAATGTTCCACAAACATATTCAATGAAACAGTCTCAGTATACACGCAGTTTGCAGTAAGGCAATTTTTTTAAGAACTTTCATACAGCATGTTTCATAAACTGTGGAAAAAAATGGGCTTTGTTTTCAACATTAACTACTGCATTGCACTACTACTTCCCCTTAAAGAAGATTCAGCTTTCAGTCACCCAGTAGCCCAGTGCACAATATATTTACTTAAGGAAACAGGATGACCAGCTTTTGAATACATTTACTGTAACCATTTGTTTATTGGTGAACAGATTGCATTAGTCTTACCTTAAAGCACATTACAACCGTACACAATGGTAGCACATTTCAGAAAACATATCGGAGAACATTACTATAAACATCCTACAATGACTGAGCTTCATTTTAAAATTTCTGTCTTTTACTAGGTCTTTCTTTTCAGTTACAATCGTTTGTAGTCCTTTAATAGTCAGTCTACTGACTAGTTTACTGTACTGGAGCTTGTAATTGCACGTCCAGCTGTACTGCTTGCCACAGCAACATGCCCGCTTGCTGACCTCACGGGAGTCACTAGCATCATGGCAGGACCTTGGTGTTTCTGATTCTTGAGGTACAGTGCAGGAGGTGGTTGCTTTTTGGCACCACCTACAGGTAACACCTGTTCTTTTAATGTTACACCCCCTCAGCAGTTTCCACCGCATATGGGTATAGAGCAGAGCCCAGATACTAGACAACATCTGGAGTAGTCCACTATTTCTGTCTCGTTTAACCAGCATGGGCTTAAATGGAGTCAGAGCTTTTTCTTTGACTGTTTGTTGATTTGTCTATTCATTTTCTAGTTGGGACACCTGATTAAAATATTCTTTGCAATGAACAAGTTGTTCTGATACTTCTTTCCATTTACAGTCCAATAATGGATAGTCATAGAGTGACCTTTCAAAGATCGTTAGGTGTCATAACTCTTCTAGCTGTTGACACAGCTCTTTCTGCGTTACTCTGGGAATAGTGAGTGCTAAATGATCTCTCATACTGTCAGCTGAGGTCCCTCATTAACACTTACTGTGCCCTGTCTTTTGCAAAAGTGGCTTTCAGTTTGATGACAACCTCGTTAACGGAAGGAGTTAGCAAATGAAGGATTTCAATAACCTACAGCGGTAGTCAGATACTTCTAAGTAGCACTGGAAATCCATTGCAGTTTCCTGTATGGTCTTGAAGGAAAGTCAAAGGGCATGATTAGCTCCTTTCAAGGCTTTCAGTAGAATGCGTTCTATGTGTGATGTGATTTATTGAGATTCAATTCACCATACTGATGAGTACTTTCTCTATATTGTTCACACCTCTTGTTCCCAAAATGTATAATCATTACATTCAAGGTGTACTTTTTATTTTTATTTTAATTTTATATCCAAATTCAAACAGGTAGGAGTATAACAGCCCAAGGGCCCTCAGTAAAATACCATTTACAGTTTGAATAAGACAGCCCTCAGATTATAAGAAATTGAAAAAAAGCAGATGGGAAGGAAAACAGAGGACTGAAGAAGAGTGGCTCTGGAAAGTGTTTGGATTAGTGCCACAACTAATGCATAGTCTGTTGTGCATATTATTTTCCAGAAGGTCAGTGCAGTTGCTGTAATAAAGGTCACAGTGCGTCTTTGTGTCAAGAGGTGAGCAAAAGAGGCAGAAGTGCACACATCAATATAAACAGTGGAGGCTCTGATTGTGCAAATGAGACAGCTTCAGGTCTAACTGCAAGTGCCAGTGTCAGAGTTAGTTACATGTAATACTAGGTGGGGTCGTATGTACAGTAGTTCTTGGTATAATTGGTCAGATTCAACAGCGCAGCACAGAAACCTGTAAACATGAGTCTATATGGAATTAAAATACACAAATGTTCTATTCCACAGCTAATACATTTGTTTACTCACCAGTGTCCTCTTTATCTCGTCATACACTCCTGCAGTAATGCGCATACGTGTGAGAGCATTATGTACACCCTGACCAGTGTGTTGTCTGAGCAGCTCAGGTCACATTAACCCAATTCAAACAGCCTCATGCCTACTCCATAATCTGGCCTAGCCCGGAGCGGCTTCACACTGCTATGTTTTCTCTGTGGCCATGGAGCAATCGCGTTATTTACTGCTTACATTACCATGCGGCTTGATAAGCATATTTTCCTCAGTAGACACAACAAGATGCTTTATCGTCGAAGCTTTCCACTGAGCATAGCAGCTCGAGCAGCCTGGGTGTATTTTCATACTCATGTGCTTTTGTGGTAGTAAATAACTAACAACTTTTCTGTGTCGTAATTTAGAGGTACAATTTTGCCAAGGAAACGGAATGAATTAACGTCTTAAGACAACCCCGAGTTATAAATTAAAGATGGATTTGCATGGTTAATTTTTGTGTAAATAAACAAGGGACATGAGTTATTAACACTCTCCAACAACACACTATTTTATTCCCTTGATGTTAGAACTCAACATATAAACATAAATGAACTTTCTCCATTCTAATATGGATTTTGAGTATTTTATGTAGTGAAAGTTTTTGCGAAAAAAATCAATTGGTATATAAACTCACTGGCCACTTTAATAGGAACAGCTGGACACCTGCTCATTCGTGCACAATAATGCAGAAACAGGTCAAGAGCTTCAGTTAATGTTCACATCAAACATCAGAATAAGAAAAAAATGTGATCTCAGTGACTTTGACCGTGGCATGGGTGTTGGTGCCAGACGGGCTGGTTTGAGTATTTCAGAAACTGCTGATCTCCTGGGATTTTCTTGCATAACAATCTGAAGTTTACACAGAATAATGCAAAAACATCCAGTCAGTTGCTGTTCTGAGTGCGGAAATGCCTTGTTGTGATAGAGGTGAGAGGACAATACTCAGACTAGTTCAGAAGACTACAGTAACTCAAATAACCAATCTTTACAACCATGGTGAGCAAGAATGCATCTCTGAAGGAGCAACATATCAGATCTTGAGTCAGATAGACTACAACTGAAGAACAACACATCTGGTTCCACTCCTGTCAGCCATGAACAGGAATGTTAGGCTACAGTTAGGCACAGGCTCAAGAAAACAAGACAGTGAAAGAGTAGAAAAAGACTATGTGATCCCTTGTCAGCCAATCTTCATCTGTTCAATAGTGTATTTTTGAGGTGTTCTTAGAGGTTTTCCGGAAATCTAACCCTAACTTATTTGTTTATTTTACAACCCCAATTCCAAAAAAGTTGGGACAGTAAGGGAAATGCTAATAAAAACAAAGAGGAGTGATTTGTAAATGTACTTTGACTTGTATTTAAACAAAAAATGTATAAAGACAAGGTATTTGATGTTTTACCTAATCAACTGCATAGTTATTGTTTTTTTTAAGATAAATGTTTATTTTGAAATTGATACATGCAACACATTTCAAAAAAGTTGGGACAGGGGCAATTTAGGACTAATAGCGATGTGACAAGTTGAAATAAGAAGGTGATGTGACACAGGTGAGGCAATCGTCTAATCATAGTATATAAGGAGCCTCCAAAAAAGGTCTAGTCCTTCAAGAGCAAGGATGGGTTGAAGCTCGCCAATCTGAAATGCAGCAGATTTCTCTGGGCTTGGTTTCATCTGAGATGGACAGCAACACAGTGGAATCGTGTTTTGTGGGCCGACGAGTCGACACTTTAAATAGTTTTTGGACAAAACAGCCGTTATATTCTTCGGGCCAAAGAGGAAAAGGACCATCCAAGCTGTTATCAGCGTCAGGTCCAAAAGCCAGCGTCTGTCATGGTATGGGGGTGTGTCAGTGCACATCTGTGAGGACACCATTAATGCAGAAAGATATGTACACATTTTAGAGCATATGCTTCCATCCAGAGCAGGACAATGCCAAACCACATTCTGCCCGGATTACAAGCGCATGGTTGCGTAAGCAGAGAGTGCTAGCATGGTCTGCCTGCAGTACTGACCTGTCTCCGATTGAGAATGTGTGGTGCATTATCAAGCGCAAAATAAGGCAACGAAGCCCCCGTACAGTTGTGCAGCTGAAGAGATGCATAGCGGATAAAAGGGGGAAAATTCCGCTTGCTAAACTTAACCAACTGGTGTCTTCACTCAGCACCCAAACGCTTAATACGTGTTATTAAAAGAAAAGGTGATGTTACACAATGGTAAACAATTGACTGTCCCAACTTTTTGGAGTGTGTTGCAGTCATCATATTTGACACAAAATAAAACATCAAATAACGTGTTAATGATGTGTTTTCAAAATAGTACAGGGTGAATTGAATTTTCAAATGACTCTTTTTATTTTGTATTTTCCATACTATCCCAACTTTTTGGGGATTGGGGTTGTACTTACAGCTTGTTCATTGCACTTTGAGAAAGTTGTAGAAGGTCCATATAGTGCTTCATAAAAGTGCTATAAATACAAATGTGGCTACTACTTTAGTTTAAGGGTCTTAAAATAATAAATTTGACCGTTATGGGTTTCATAAATAAATTACATTTATTTATCCTCAAATCTTTGAATAACTTGGAGAGAAACTTCACAATATTTTTGAATGCAACTGCCCACCAGCACAGAAGAACAATTCCATGCTTCTATACAGTCCTGTCCACCCTGATTTCTTCTGTTCTTGTGTATATCTCATACTAAATAGTTTTGGATCTTTAAACTAAATACAATATAAAACAAAGGCAACCTGAATAAACACACAATACTGTTTTTATTTATTTATTTATTTTACTGAAGCAAAAATTTATCCAACACCTATCACCAATGTGAAAAACTAATTGCCCCCTTAAACTTAAAATCTGTTTGTGCCACCTTTAGCAGCAATAACTGCAACCGAACGCTTCTGATAACTGGAGATCAGTCTTTCACTTAGGACTAGGACTTACTCATATTCTTTGGATCTTGCTGCATAATCCAGTTACACTTGAGTTTCAACTTATGGACTGAAGACCGGACGTTCTCCTTTAGGATTTTCTGGTAAAGAGCAGAATTCATGTTTCCCTCAATTATTGCAAGTTTCCCAGTTCCTGAAGCAGCAAAGCATCCCCACACCATCACACTTCCACCACCATGCTTGACCATAGGTATGATGTTCTTTTTGTGGAATCTGTGTTTGGTTTACGCCAGATGTAACGGGACCCCTGTCTTCCAAAAAGTTCCACTTTCTACTCATCAGTTCACAGAACATTCTCCCAAAAGGTTTGAGGATCATCAGGGTGTGTTTTTGCAAAATTCTGATTTTCTTCTGGGTTAGCAGTGGTTTTCACCTCTCCACTCTTCCATGTATGCCATTTTTGCCCAGTGTCTTTCTTATAGTGGAGTTATGAATAGTGACCTTTACTGATGCAAGAGAGGTCCTTTGATGTTGTCCTTGGCTCTTTTGTGACTTGCTGGATGAAGGTCCTTACTGTGCTCTTGGAGGAATTTTGGAAGGCTGGCCACTTCTGGGAAGGTTCGCTAATGTGCTGAGTTTTTCCATTTGGAGATAATGGCTCTCACTGTGGTTCTTTGGAGTCCCTGAGCCTTTGAAATAGTTTTGTAACCCTTCCCAGACTGATCATTTCTGGAATTGCTTTCAACTTTGACATAGTGTGTTACTGGGTAAGACCTTTAATCAATTTCATGCTGTTGAAAACTGATGTTGTGCTGATTGATTTGATTGAACAGGGTTCACAGTAATCTGGCCTGGTTGTGTCTAGTCCAGATGAACCCCATTATGAATACAGTTTCATAGATTTGAGGAATTAGTAACTCAATTTAGTATGAGGTGTACACAAAAACAGAAGAAGTTACAATGGGGGCAAGTATTTTTCACAGCACTGTAACTAGTATATATAGTTAATACACCTGCCAAAGTATAAGATGGCAGATGGACAATAGAACATTTTGCAGTACGTTGTGAATTCTGGTAATAAAAGCACTACAGATATTACAGTCTCAAACAGATGACTCAAAATGCTGATTGGGTTCTTCTCGCTTCTCTGATTCATGTCAAGACAAAGCAATACATGTCTTAAAAAAAGTTTGTAATTTCTTTGTAATTTCTTTGTTCTTTATAAAATATTTATGCAGTGATTATTAATGTGTTTTATGAAGGCTTAATGTAGGTACCCTTCAAATGAAATGCTACTCCATTTAACATCTATTTTATACTGACATGATGTGTAATACATTATGATTGCTTCTGGTATTTATTTATTTATTTTTTTTACTTGATCATATGATCTTAATTAAGAATTTATTATAAATATAAATGTAAAACATTTGGACTCTGTACTGTAAGCTGAACAGATAATCAATAGATAAGCTACACCTTGTATCCAGTATAACTTCACTGAAAATCCTCATGTGATGTTAGTCTGAGCTTTACATCAGGTGCTGTACATTTGCCTTTACATTCAGGCTCCTCTGATAGGTCAAGGCATGGAACCCACATGGGCTGAGTGCCAAGGCCATTTCTGCCCACATTAGCCTCATCACAGGCTTTAATGTGTGCCACCCCATGGGAGGGCGGGCTCCCTGGCACATGTGCACCGATGTGTCCAAATGGCAGGACTCTTGCTCACATTCACCGCTGCTCCATCCTGACAGCTCCCTCCAATTATCGTTGCCCTTGTCGCATGACTTGCTCTTCCCCCTCGCTAAGATCGTATGCGACCCCTGACCACCATTGCACTGGTGGAAGGCAAGGCAGACTGGGGACTGTGCACCCACCCACCCACATACACACACACACACACACACACACACACACACACACACTTCTGCACAAATTCAGTTGAGTACTCAATTTAACATTGTGTCCGCCTTGGTCATGACCCCTTACTGTATTAAATAACATCAGAACAGGAGTTCTGATAATAATAGATCATGTAAAGAATAAAATGCATTTACATGATGTTGGGCAAATCTGAGAAAGAGTTTTAATTCTTACACTGTATGCTTTCCACCTACTTGTCCGATATGTGTTTTGGAATTGACTGTGAGGTTTTATGCATGTATGCTTTTTGGAGGCCAAGCCATGGAAGAGGACTCAGCCTTGAGACAGTATAAAGCACTGATGAGCCCATAGGCAATTTTTTTGGATGCTCATTTGTGTCTTGTGTCTTCTCATAGGAAATTAGGAGAAGTAGGCAGACAGACTGAGATGTATTTACTTAATATGATAATGATACATGAATTAACTTGGTAGAACATCAGTGCACTTTTGCCTGTCGGTCACTTTCCTGTAACATTTTTATAGAAAGAAAAAAGTGTTACCGTTTGCTTTTGATGACGGAAAATACATAGAACATTATGTATATATCAAAGAGATGTATTTAAGATCGTTAATACTTTTTTTTGTCTTATTTCATTGTTCAACAGTAAACTCCAAATTTTATGATAATGCTGATCAAATGATAATGCACATATACATTACAGAACAGTGAAATTCTTTTCTTCGCATACCCAAGCATGTTAGGAAGTTGGGGTAAGAGCACAGGGTCAGCCATGATACAGCACCCCTGGAGCAGAGAGGGTTAAGGGCCTTTCGCAAGGGCCCAAAAGTGGCAGCTTGGCAATGCTGGGGCTTGAACACCCGACCTTACGATCAGTAACCCAGGGACTGGCAGTGCTGAGGCTTGAACCCCAGACCTCCTGATCAGTAATCCAGCGCCTTAAACACTCTGGTTATGCGCTCTTAAGCCACCATTGCCCCAACTCAGTTTTTATAAAAAGACTACAGTGTCAGCATGTTAGTTCTATACTATACACCTTTGTACTATACTAGTTGTATACTGGTTTGAAATCTAGCAATAAATATAGTTCACATAACTTTATGCAGGTGATGTTGAAAAATTATTCAGTTTTTTTCCATGATTATAGTCTTAACCTGCTTCTCTTTTTATTTTATTTGCTTCTCTTCCTTGGATTTACATATTTCTTTTGGGTCTTGGGCGGTTCTTTCATTCTCTAACTCTACCTTGGATCTTGGGTAACCTGTTTTATGTAAATTAAATGTACTTAAGGGAAAATTTGGTGTGTCACATGCATATGACATACAGTAAGTAATGGACTAGTGGGTGGGAACCTCTGTCCATGCAGCTGAAGCTGATTCGTCATTTGTGATCATTTTAAATGTAATTTTGATAATGCACAACAATTTAATTAATCAGGTTGCTTCTTGCGTCATTCTGTACTCTTTTTTCTACGAAATGTTTATAAATACGAGCCACTTTAAAGAGTGATGCCATCACAAATTCCTCTAAATTGTAGCCCAAATTAAGTAACATCAGTAACCTGGTTGCTTCTGCCAAGAGGTTAGTACTTGGCCATGGATGGATCTTTCAACATGTTATCCCAAATTATACATACAAATAAACAAATAAAATATTTACAATAATACAACATTATTTTTTAAATACCCTAGTCTAAATTAAAGAATGCTATTTGTAAGATAACCCCATAATAATACTTTAAATGCTCATAAACAGGCAACCAAAACATTCATGTTTGTCTACTTTAGTACATTTATTTAACTAAAAAATCAGTCGCTTTTCCATCTGATCCAGCAAATTCTTTTCCAAACAACACCCCTGCCTTCATCATGATTATTTTATCACTTTAAATTCTTTATGCTTGAAGCACTGCAGCAGTAGCCCCACTGGAAGATTGTATGGGGGCCTGGCTTCCACCGCAGCTATTTGGAATGACGCTTCCTCTGCGGCTCGGTCCCGCTCCCTCTGTTGGATTTCACTTGTCCATTAGTGCCATCTGTGCCCGGCTGTGCCGTCTGTGAGTGTCCGCGCTTCGCCAAAACGACTGGCATTTTCTCTCAAACAACCAGGGGATGGTGCCCAGAGCTGTTAGCTGGCAATGATGTACCCTTACCCTGACAAAAATATTCTGGGGAAAGAGGAAGGGTAGTGATTAGGAAACATCTGCATGATTTCTGTGACGTAGCCTGTGCAATTTTTTTTATGGGAAAAGGCTTTCTGTGCTGATCTGTTTATTAGCTGGTGGTGCTTGAGTGAGACATTTTAGTTACATTTTAACTATTTTAGACATAAACAGAAAATGCAATAAAATGTCTTGAACGCATAGCACTGCTGACCGAAAAAGCTGATTTAAGCTTTGAATGTATTTGTTAAAGCTATATTGTTGTGCATTTTCTTTTTATACTCATTAAATATACACAAGATCTTTTTAACATAGCGGTGTAGTGCAGAGGTGCACTGTAAAAAAACAAAAAAAACAAAAGAAAAGTTGACTTAACTTAAAAATTTCAAGATAACTTGCTGCATAGCTTTTTGAGTTTTAAGCAAACCTTTAAGCAAAGTAGTTCACTTAACTCAATTTTTAACCTTGAGTTAAGTAAACTCAAAAAAACTGTCCAGCAAGCTGCCTTGAATTTTTAAGTTAAGCCAAGTTTTCTTTTTTTACAATGTGTGCTGGGGTAGCTTTGTGGTAATATGGTTTTTACCAGAGGTTGAAATGGTGGTTAAAGGAAGCAACAGCTTCCTGTTACTGAGTCAACATCCTGCCACTCAGGCTGTGGTGAGTCATGATGCATACTTCTATGCACCTTCCATTTATTTAAAAAAAAAAAAAAAAACAAAAAAAAAAAATTCAGAGCTTTATGAGAGGAGCTGAATTACCATGAATATTTTTCACTGCTGCTTTTATTGCTGTATTGTGTACTTTTATTATCTCTGGTTAATGCTTTTTAAACACCTGCTGTCTTGCAACACATATTTGTATTTCCACACTTTTTTAGGCCAATCATTGTGTCTATTTGTCAGAATTGCCCCGACAATTGTTTTCTAGTCAAGTATTGATCCTCTGTATTAGATGACAAACCAACAGCTCTGTTCTGTGTCATAATGCTGCTCTTAAACATTTCTGTTAAATAGGTTCATAATCTCCGGACTGTATATGGAAGCTTTATTGGGTTAAGGGCCTTGCTCAAGAGCCCAACAGTGGCAACTTGGTAGTGTTGATTAATAGCCAAAGTAATAACCACAGAGCTTGATTTTAAGTAATAGTTCTGGTAGTAATTTTCAATACAGTTCCTTAATTAATGCTAACTTAGCAGTAAGTAATCAAGTGTTACCAGAGTAGTTCCTCAGTAATGACTAACTAATCACTGTAATAAACTACTGTTGACTAAAGTATAATGATTTAGTAACTAATATTAAATTACTATGCTGATAAAATGATATGAACTATAATATAACTATAATAAATTGGTCTACTCATCACTCCTATGCTGACAAAACAGTAATGACTTCTTATTCAATTCTGGTTTCTAGATATTATTTTCCCCTCAAGACACAATGTATTGATACTTATATGTATCAACAGACAAATCAACTGCTCTGTTCTGCTCTAATGCTGCTCTCAAACATTCCTGTTAAATTGGTTCATATATATATTTACATCCTATGATCTTTTGATAAGCTTTTAATGTCTGTGCGAACTTACGGTGCATTGTGTTTGTCAGTGCACTCATAAAATCATCCAAACAACCATCTTCCTAACTAAACAATAAATCGATCAAATGGAGAGATAGGTGGCCAATATCTTAATGCCACTGAGAGTTATTGTGTTTACCCTCAACTCTGCCTCTGTCATCATTGCAAATATGGACATGGTGATAAACTATATGCAAATGTTATGCTGCTAGATGCAAGGATAACAGTTTTTTATGATCAGGTCAAGATGAAAAATCATCACTTCCCCTCATGTCTCCTGGTTTAGTGCGGAACTGGTCAAAACTTGATTACTGATCATATGACACAATATTTCCTCTTTTTTGAAAGGATTCTGAGATAAATTGTATGCTATGCTAGCACAAGGTGCTAGTTTATGTATTTCAATGACACATATTACTATCATGCATAAATCAGTACATGCCTGTTATACTGTTATGCAGGAACACTTAGCGTATGCTCTGCTTAAAGAAGAAAAACCCTTTACTGTTACTGTTCAAGTTCAGTTCAGTGAAATTCTTTTCTTTATATATCCCAGCTTGCTTAGGTTATGGGCCTTGCTTAAGGGCCCAGTTAGTAGTGTTGACTAGTAGCCAAGCCTTAGCCACTGAGCTTGATGTGTAACTAGAAGTTCATGTAACACTTTACAATACAGCTCCTTAATTAATACTTAAGTACTTACTTACTTAACAGTAAGGAATCAAGTGCTACCATAGTAATTCCTCAATAATTTCTAATCACTGTAATAAACTACTATGTACTTAAGCATTAATTAAGGAACCATATTGTTCATATTACCAGCGTTCCTTATTCCTACACTTAGGGCCATTCAAAGTTGAAGACATAAATTGGTGACTTAAACCCAAATTTACATCAGTATTTATGTTGGGAAATTTGTGAGTATTCAGAGATGGGTTAAGCATAAGGCAATGCTTAAGTCAATTTTCTGGGAACCATATTCAGGTTGACCTTCATGTAGTTTGTTCCTTTGAGGTTACCAGATGTTTCTTGTGTAGAATCATGAGAAATGGAGTTTTCAATAAAAAAAATTATATATAAAACTTTTTTGTGCACTTTAAGTTGACAATACTATGAATGAATGAATTAATAGTGTTTGTTGGAGGCTTTTGTTGTTGTTGTTCACAGGTACGGTTTGTAAACAGGTTCGATCAATTATATTCGGCCATGTATCAGCTGGACTCCCTGCTCTATCAGACACAGTGACAGTTAAAAACTTATGAAACTGCAACAACAGTATTTATTAGGTATATTTACACTCGAGCTAATACCATGCAAGATAAGTCCGATATTTGAATTGTACATAACTGAGACGCACTGTTGTTTTATTCAACTCCATCCTGGCTGTATAATTCTTATGTGTGACCTCTGAATACTGATGCGCACAATTTTGGTGTTAAATCCTCGCTACGCACACATAACTCAACTCTGTATACAGCCCACACTGTAAACATTTAAGAGTAACTTTATTCTCAATAAGATATTGATTCTTCAGTGCCTGGTGCTTCTTCTGGGACTAACCATACTTGCAGCTGTAGTTCTTGTCCCATGTTGAACTTTTAATGTGTTCAATATGTGGAGTTGGAGCTAATGTATCTTGCTGCATTGCACCATTATAGATTTTTTTTTTATAGAGAGACACCCAATGAAAATTAACATTACAGTGTTAATATTTGTTCTCTGTATTGATTACAGTAGACAGTAGCAAAATGATGTATAATGAGTATTTTATTTAATATTTATGTTATTTATTTACAGATAATTAAAAAAAAACAACTCATTATTGTTCCCTAGTATTGTTGACGCAATAGAGGAACAATACTAGGGAACAATAATGAGTAATGAGTAACAATAATGAGTTTTTTGAGTTATTGTTGAATGAGTTTCAACAATAGTTGACTATAATTTTATAGAAACATTTAAACATGGAAGTATTTTATTCAAACATTTTAAGATGAGAGGTTAGAGATATTTGAATAAGCCAGAGTTTAATTGTACAGATCTTGTCTGCACTTAATGAACTCAGTCTCAGAGAGCAGGGAATTGCGAAACAGCTCCTCAGAGTTCTAATGTCAAGAGAATCAAGCTCTACTAGAGTGCAGGTTTAGCAGAAGATGAGGTGCAAACTTGCAGATGGACTGGTCCATTGGCCTGGTGCCCCAACACACGGCACATTCAGCACATGACATGCTCTCTGAAGCCTGATGCTATCAACATTGCGTGCTATGGAAATGGCTCCAAGCATAAGAACATAGAAAAGAGATGATGTCATGAAGTCTGAGTTTGACTGATCTCTATAGGTGTTACATGTGTTTTGAAGTGGGGGTAGTCTTTTGATGAGACTGAGGGTTTTATTTAAGATGGAGGGAAATCAAATAAGATGTTCTCAGAAATTGTCAGGCGCTTTCCTTTTTTCTTCCCTTTTTTTTCTCATGAGATGTATGAAGCTGGTTTGCCTAACAGCAATACAAAGCATATAAGCAGCACAGCAATTGTGTCATAAATTACAGTATTCTTTTAATATAGATTTTTTCATAAGCCTTTAATTGTCAACTTCACAGCCCATCTATCTGATTCCATGACCACTAACATCCAGCCCTCTATCCTTCTATTCTCTTGGCACTGTGATGGTTGGGACTTGCCCACCACGGGCCACCATGGCAGAGAGTACAGTAGGAAGTGCCAAACCTGAGCCTGCTGCTGTGTTGGAGTGAGTGGTTCAGAGTGGGACTGACCGTATTGTACCACACCTGGTCAGCTCTCTGGGTCTGCAGAGCAGGGCAGCTTTTCAGAGCTCCTACGTCAAAGCTCTTGAAATCCAGTGAACTTAACGGCGCAGTCGGCCATGGCCAAAACAGCATCTGATGCGCCTTATTTGTTGACAGAACGAGATCTAGCACAGAGGGTCTGCCTCACGCGGCTTACATGAGAAGCCTTCCATTCGTGGAGAGTATATGGCACTGCCGGGTTTCATCCAACATGCATTAGCACTTGCAAAAGTAGGGCAAATGACGGCAACTTAAAGAGTTTATTTACTGTATGGTCCTGGCCTATTTTTAACCAAAGAGTGCATGGCAGTGGTGATAGATTTCATTTGATGGCGCAACAGAGTTAACTTAAAAAACAGGTGTAGCCTAATTGTTACCTAAAGTGTTGACTATTATAGTAATCTTTCTTTGTATGTACACTATAAAGATTGACTGTAAATTTTACAGTAACAGGGTTGCTAGTAAAGTACTGTAAAAGAATCGACAATAAATGACTGTAAACATAGTCACAGTAAATTACTGTAATGTTTTACATAGTATAAAATAACACATAATACAGTACATTTGCTCATTTGGTTGACGCTTTAAAAAAAAAGTTGGTGCAGGATACAACTGCGCTGAAGATTAAGGATCTTGCTCAAGATCCCAACCTATGGCAGTTTGGAAGTTCTGGGATTTGAATCCAGACTTTCCCATCTGTAACTCAAAGCCTTAAGCACTGAGGCACCACAGCTAGCTCAACTAGCTTACATTGATTCAACCATTTCTACCACTAAATTAAGTCACACTGAAGACTAGTTGGGATAGCTGCCTAATGGGCAAATATACTGGACTATGTGTTATTTTATACGATGTAAGCTATGACAGTACTTTACTGTATATGTATTTACATGAAACATACAAACATTCCTCTGAATTGTTGGGGTCACTTGGCCATTAACTAACGTTAACATTAATTAACTATTAAGCAAAAGTGGTAACCAACCATGACCAGTGAATGTTATAAGCTGTGTACTTTCTATTTTCAAAACTGAAAGCATAAATGTACTATTTTGTGGTTACTATGGTTGCAATTACAGTTAGATTTAGGATTTGGTTTGAATAATTTTTAATGCATATATGTAGTTGCATACATAAAATATATATTTTATATATGTACAATCGAAAGCACTGAAAAGTCACAAAAAATTTTTTTTTTGTGTGTGTGTGTATGTGTGTGTGTGTTTGTGTGTGTATGTGTGTATACACTTGTGTGCAAAGGAATAAGCTGTGTGAGAGCTCCCTCTTTTTGCCAGTTGTTTAAGTGTCTCCAGTGGTCTGAATTGTGCTCTGGAGCCAATAAACTATTTACACTCTGCCACTGAGGGACAGAGCGGCCGACATACATTCACACTAATATATCTGTGTGTCTGCAGGAAACAGAGCAGAAACCGTGTTCATAAAATTCTAGCACTCTATCTATGCTTTGTACCAACTAGATCAGTTCATATCTTTGTATACTTTTTTGTCTTTGCTTTTCATATTTAAATGTTCTGTCCAAAAAATAATAACAATAAATTTCAGCTTTTAATAGTTTAGAGTTCTGTGAGAATGTGTCATGATATTATATTTCATAAAAATTATACTAATAGTTCATTTTCATGTGTGAGGAAAATTGTATGATTAGGAATCCTAATGAAACATGGTAGATATTTTTTAATTTAAAAAAATGTCCCAGATTTTTAGTATAGAGTTTATTTAGTATTTTATTGTTTTAAATATTTCTTTTTTCTTTTTTCTTTTTTTTTTTTTTTTTTAAAGAATGAAGCCCTGCTTTCACCATCACCTGCAAATCACATTACATGCAGATTTATCCCATAGGAACATTCAGACTCACTCGTGATTATTTAATCAATTATTTCATTATTTAATCATTATTAATCATTGAAATATTAGAGTAAATTATAAAAAGGTGTCTATGGTGTTATTATTAAGAAATATAAGAAAGTTCATGGAATCTAAATATAGTGTTAACTTTCTTAGTGTCAAATGAACTTTTTTCATAATGTCTTTTTCTTTCTTTCAGGGACGCTGCATGAATTTCAATCGAGTCCCTCATCACTAGACAGACTTCAGTCATCAAAATGTATGGATTAAGAAAATATCAGAGGAAACAACAAACATAAAAAACAGTTTCAGGTGTTTTTATTTTGGTTGTTTGGATTTTCTTTTTTCTTTTTTTTTGAAACAATGTCCTTTGTCCATTGGCCGTTATATTACAGCATGTATTAAGTTAATGATCTTTTTACTGATCATATCGACCATCTCATTCCATCTGAAATTGGTTTCCTTTCTAAAGGCTTAAATTGTGATTTTCCTAATGTTTTAAGCTTAATTTCTGAACATGAAATAAAACCGTTTCAGCCTGATTCGGACAGTATTTTTATACACACCAAGGGCTTAACATATTCTGACCATATTGTGCCTTATGTGGGGGGCGGAAAAAAAAGAAGAAGCAAATTTTAAGTACACAGACGGAGGCTACTTTAGAGGGGAAAATAAAAAGAGGAAAGTCTGTTTGCCGTTGGAGTTAATAATCCCAGTAGGCTTGGTGAGTGCAGAAAGTCCAGTGCCTCTTGGCAATGTCTCACCACAAAGCCACTCCAGTATCTTCCAGTGCCTAGCGGGACTTCTCTGACTGCAGATCCTGTCATTTTAACACTGAGAAGTGCACACGCATGACAAACTATAGACAGAACGCCCTAAGGTCTGGACACGCTAGGACTTTGCCCTTTAGTTTTGTGGAGACACCTTTCCATCATCGTGCACTCAGGAATAGAGAAATTAACAGAGCGTTATTTCACCACCAGACATCACATGACCAAAGCAGCTACTTTTGGGGGACTTTAAGAGCTCTTTTTTGTCACTTTTTTTTCATCAATAATACATTGACTATCAAGATTCATACTGGAAATGCGCCGACTTTTAACATAGCGATATAGATATAGCTGTCGAGCCATTGCAGATCTTTCAAATCTCTGACTTAAAAGTATCATACTTAATTAAAATAATTAAAGGCAAGAGCAAGCAGCAGCCTGCGAAGCATGTGCTCATCTTTTTTATGCCTTCTGACACTGAATGACCCATTACTCTATCTGCATCAATTGGAATTAAAAGACCCATCATACAAAACCCAAAATGCGAATTCGGAAAGGGTGTCAAATGAACGAGTATTGTTCATTTCCAGATATTATCCTCATCACACACACGCAAAAGCAGGCAATATATATTATTTGTGCATTCGTCCGATGCACTGTCATGACGCCGTTCAGGAAATGATGCCAGTACGGATAGAAATGCCATCGGGGGGGAAAGAGGGCAGCAGCTGAGTGGAAAAAAAAGGGTCGAACGATCCAGTCACTTTGGATGCACTACTTCAGATGCAGAATGGATATTCGAGTGGAAATCTGACAAAGCGCGCCAGCTTTGATGGGAAGCAGTATAGACAATGACCAGTGGCTGGGTCAGTGGGATGTCTCGATGCAAGCAGGGAAGCTTATCAAATGACACTAAAAATAAGTTCAACAACCATCAAGTTTAAGGGGGGAACGGAAAAGGGGTGCAGGCGCTTCTATTCGGTGTGCAGGCGAGAGCACGCCGCTCTAATTATTCCTTTGTTGTCTTCATTTGAAATTTAAAAGCCGTGATTTACTCCTCAGGCCGCAAACCAAAAAAAGTCTTGAAATAAACATAAAAAAATAAAGAAAAGAAAAGAAAATGTTTTTGCATTTAGGAACAGCTAAACTAATTTTTTGGATAACATGTACAAAAATGTTATTTCTTTTTCTTATTTTATCTTATGTCACAGATTCACAAACTGTTATTCATCATAATTAGATATTTACACAGCGCTAACACAGCTTTTTATTATACTATATTAGCATGTAAAAGTTAGCAACACAATTCTGTTTTGGTCTCTCCAGTGCAATGTTTTGGAGCGCTTAAAGGGTTTTTTTGTTTGTTTGTTTGTTTGTTTTTGGTCATAGCATTTTTTTATTTGTAAATGTTTTTTTTAAATATACATACAGAGTATTTTTTCATTCTGTTTTTTTTTTAATGCATTTTATATTTATGTGTTTCATAATCATCACATTGAGTCTCTATTTTTTATTTGTGCACAATAATTTACTTTCACAGGGATTAGTGGCTTCACTTAAACTGAAATGCCTCATATCCCTGTTTTGCACCTTTTGCATTTACAAGACTGAAATTTAAAAAATATTTCTGTGTGTAAACTTCAGTAAACAACACCATCAGCATGAAAATCCTTCAGTTTTATTATAATGATTTAATGTGATTTTATATTCATTTGAACTCATTCATTTTAAAGTGACATGCAAATCACACGGTAAAAACAAATACTATGAATCGGTATAATAATAATCATTAACAGAAAATGTTAAATATATTTTTTATGAAAATAATCAACTAATTAAAAATGTTCAATTAAAGGAATCAACATAAGAATGCACTATTCTGTTATTACCATTTTTGTTTTTATGAATTTAAATATATGATAATGCTGTGATTTTAAACACTGAATGTGTAATTTAATTGGCTTCAAAAGAGAAAAAAGTGTGTATTTTCAGGAATAATTTATTTAACAATAACACACAAGTTCATGTGGATCTACTCCAACCTTACATGATACTCCGTTTATGTCCTTTTTTATTATTCCAGTAACTCTCAATCATATAAAATATTGCTAATATTGTTGATATGCATAATGAAAATGTGAAAAATGAGTGGAAACAAGTTTGCTGGGTGATGCCTTACAGAGGGCATTGTTTCTGTTTGAAAGTAGACCAATAAAAGTTTATACATTGCAGCAGTATTCACAGATATAGTACTATGGTTCATGTGTGCTAAAATATCTTGTATTCACAAAATACCGCTATTCATTGTGAGTGAAATCCATCTTCATGGAGCTTTGCTGAAACATTTCATTTGCATTATTGTTCTGTCCATTTGTATGAAATAAATGTAGCTATATTTTGCCAAGTGGAACTGTGGTCACTCTGCATAAGCACCCAGATGGTATCAGTGAACACGAACAGATTCATCAGGCACACACATAAGCAGATTAACACTCAGCTGAGCATTTTGTGCAGCTTAAAACACATCACAGTAACATTCAAAGATTCAAACCCGTCTTTTCATATGCTTTTAATTCTGCTCATTTAGGAGTGCTTTATAGTAAAATATCTTTCAGTCCTATGAAAGAACTTTTTCATGGGGCTGAAATAAAGTACATCTTACTAACACCACCACATACTACAAACATTTCAATTACATCCTTCTTTACATACTTTGTTTCTTAGATTATTTATTTAAAGCAGTAATTTACAC
>JANDJT010000124.1:7521815-7567987 GCA_024331685.1 Stegophilus panzeri
TATACACACACACACACAATTAAAATGTATTATTTGATCATTTTATATATTTTATTTAATAATTCATTACAATACACATAAAATATAAAATGTATTTAAGGGCAGCACGATGGTGTAGCTTCAGGGTTCATGGGTCGATCTTGAGCTCGGGTTGCTCTCCATGTGGCATTTCACATGTTTTCCATGTATCCCACCTCTGAAGAACATGTACAATATGTAGGTTTTTTCGTTACACAGAATTGCCCCTAGATGTGAATAATTGTGAAAGAATTGTGTGCATGGTGACCTCGATGAACTAGCATTCCATCCATGGATTCCCAGTGTTCCCAGGAAAGGCTCTGGATCCACTATGACCCTGACCAGGATAAAGTGATTACTAAAGATGAATTGAAAAATAAAATTATTAAATGCCTCTTATTGACTTCTCTCAACTGATTTATTGTATATATTGTATATATATACACATTGGATATATTGTATGTTTGTATCATAATTTTTGTGGATTTACACGCATCCAAGGACAAAAAACACTTTAATGTGCTCATAATTTCAACTGCAGCATTACCTTTTTTCCCCCCAGTGTCAAAAATGACTCGTTCAATGATCCGTTCTGAAGGATTCATTCTAAACCCCTCCTTTCAGAGAGGATGCTCTGCTCTGATTGGTCAG
Organism: Stegophilus panzeri; assembly: GCA_024331685.1. NCBI lineage: Eukaryota > Metazoa > Chordata > Actinopteri > Siluriformes > Trichomycteridae > Stegophilus > Stegophilus panzeri. The sequence goes on from JANDJT010000124.1 coordinate 7,522,485, forward strand.
ATGTCCCAGTCTGTTGTGATTGATCTACTGCTGTCAGCGTGTCGAAAGGAAACGCCCACTCCTATAACGAGTTTCAGCTCTGTCTGAAAGAAATGAAGACGAGTGGCGGGCCTTTTTGTTACAAACCTACGTAGGTTTGTACAGGAAGTAAGTCTGGATTCACTAACGACTCGTTTCAGCTGTTCAGAATCAGTTTCTTCTTTTGGGAGTCAATAACTCCACTTTGACTTTTTAAAACTTTGCAGACTTTTTACATTCTCAAACAGTGATATAACACACTACACGAAAGGTAATATTTGAAAAACCATAATAGGTGCGCTTTAAGGGAAAAACTGGAACATTTTCCAACCTGATCCCCCTCTACTACATCCGTAGCATATGTGCGATTACCAAAAGACAATTATTTTGACAATTCCTCTATTGAGAAAAGAACGGAAAAGCTGTTTGCTCAAAACTCACTTTTATTGGAGGTCCAAAGGCAGTTGCTACGGCAGTCAATAAACATTTATATGAGAATGCTTTCATGCTTTTTCACTCAAAGGTATGTGTAAAACTAAAGGTATTTGTTAAACTCTAAATCTTGATTCTTTAAGAGATATGCTTCACACAGTGATACTAGAAAACCTTCAGAATTAGATAACAGGAATTGCTTTTTACTGTATTGCTCCAGTGTTAGGTAAATATTGATTAAAAATGTATGAAAGTCCATAAGAACAGATTTGGGAAGATGTCTTCACATGTCTTTCTCATTCTAAGATTATTATTGTTAGAGTATAATGGTTGTAGTGTTGAATTTGTGTAATATACTCAATCATTTTAAACATTTAGTGACAGAATTCAACACCTGCCCTTAGACTTTATTACTAACACTTTTCCTGCTCCAGTCTGCAGGACTTTACGTTTAGCACCCCAGCTGAATCTTGTATGATTACAATGCATGACTAACACCATCTCATATCTCTCAAGGCCATATATGTCTGAAATGAGGCATGATTGAAGTTTCATGAAGCTGCTTTTAGCAGTAAAACAGCTTCAATGCAACGACAGGTCAAAGGAGAAAATACCATGCCCACGCTGGGAAAGTATTAAGAATTAGTAGCAGTGGACGGCTCATTATTACAGCGTTCACACTGTCTGATGGTTAGCTCATGAGGCGGAAATGTTGAATTACATGGTTTTAAATGAATAACTCCATTTTTGCAGTTGCTTGATGAAGCAGTTTTATCTTCCCATTTTGAAAAATGGCAAAGTTAAAATGATAAATGTATCCTAGAAAGTGGAGTCCTGGACATTTCAGAAAACAAAACTCACAGTGAATTTTTGTGTGTAATATGTAATCAAGCTTTATATTAAAATATATCACATTACAATTATGTGGATATGCAACTTTTTTTTTTTAAAGCCTTAAAAGTGTTGAAGTAGATTATATTTATATGTGCAGTGTATTTTGAAATTTAGATTTTTTTTTTGTACCATTATCACCACAATTGCATGGGCATATGTATAGTTAAAAAGCATCTGTCTAAACAGAAAGGGTTGCCACTGAGTTTTCAGGACATGGTTAGCATGTGTGACACACACCTCCAGGGTTGTGGGTTTGAATTCCACCTCTGCCCTGTGTGCATGGAGTTTGAGTGTTCTCCCCGTGCTTCGGGGGTTTCCTCCGGGTACTCCGGTTTCCTCCCCCAGTCCAAAGACATGCATTGTAGGCTGATTGGCATTTCCAAATTGTCCGTTGTGTGTGAATGTGTGTGTGATTGCGCCCTGCGATGGGTTGGCACTTCATCCAGGGTGTCCCCACGCCTAGTGCCCCGAGTTCCCTGGGATAGGCTCCAGGCTCCTCCGTGACCCTGTATGGAACATAGATGGATGGATGGATGGATGGATGGATGGAGAAATTTTTTTTTAACCATTTTTATGGATTTTAACAAACCAAAAAAAATTGGGTAAGTCCTTATTCAGGATAGAAAAAAAAGGTATTTAACTGACATGCAGCTAGAATAAGAACAAGAGACCATATGCTGATTTTATAGCAGTAATAAAATGAAACTGCACTTCCTGTGGTTGGTTTTAAGTGAAATGACTGGCTTAGGCAGCTGTTTGCTCCTAAAGCCTCAGTTGTCACAGTTTTATTTTACAGAATCTTTAGGATCATATAACTAGATGATAACCTTTCATAACGTGGCTGGTCCATGGATGCTAAGACTTCACGCTTGTATTTGAAAGCAAATAAAAACTAATCCATCTCATACTGTAAAATATTTTGTTGCTTCTAGGATTATAGATTATACAGATAGAGGATTATACTTTTATGGCTTTCTTGCTCAACAGTTTTGACATTAAGGACTTAATCAGAAAGTTTTGTTAAGTAGCTAAAATGATTTGTAGGACTTACACTGAATTATTGTTATAGACATTCACCTTCAAAAACCATTTTATCCTGGTCAAGTTTGTGGTGGATCTGGAATCTCTCCCAGAAACACTGGGCACGAGTCTGGAATATACCCCAAATAGGATGACTAATTTGTTAGTAATTAGGATTGTTCTCTCCTTGTTCTCTCATCACTGTGCAGGATTATTGTACTCATGGGGCCTTATATACCCAAATATTTAACTGTTCACCTAAATTTTCAACAATTGAATCTTTTATTATTATTATTATGGACTGAATGTGATGTGAGGGTATTTTAACTTTACTTCACATGTGCAGGTTAACAGTCATGTGACTCATTTTGACAATGACAAAATAATTTTATTTTATGTGTATTTTATGTGTACATCATTATTTGTAAATTTAAAAATGTTTTCTAAAAAAAAAAAACTATGATAATATGTTTGCATTTATTTATATATTTTTTTCTGTGAACACAAATAATTTTGGGACACATTAAGAAATATATAAATATGTAAAAAGATATGTATTATAAGTTTTAAGGGGAAATTTTGAACCATTGTGTCTTTTTTACATAGTCACTTTTGCTTCATGGAGGGTGCCAATAATTATGGAGTTGTATAATTAATTAAGAAAACTGAACAGCCACACATTTTATTTCATAAACATATTCTTTTGCATTGTAACCCACACTGTAATATGATAGAGACAAAAAAATTTAGAGCACAGTACATTTGATTAAACATATTTTTTTTTGTATAACCTTCTATAAAGCAGATATTGTGATGCTACCTGAATATTAACATCACCTACTAGAAAACCAGACTGCATAAAACAAACCCAAAAAGGCTCAGCACAATATGTGTAGTGAACTACCAGCAGGCATGAGCTGAGTCAAACTCCAACACACTCACCTCAGTGCTGGAGGGCCAGAGCTCCGTCTGTTAACGCTAAAAACCCAACACACAAGTGTCGGTTAAATGAAGGCCCCTGGATGAGAGTAAAAATATTGTGCAGGCAGCCTTTGGTTCCACTCAACCTGGCAATGAAAATGACCGAGGAGCCTCACAGCCAATCCAAAACGAGGAGCGTTTATTCGCCTCAAACACTGCACACAGAGTCACCTTGCTGCTGGTCAGGAAAGTTCATTTAATGAACATGGAGCAGGGAGATGGCTAGAGGTGATCATCCTGTCATCACATTTTAAAACCCAGCATTAAAAGATGGTTCAAACAGCTTTTAAAATTTGCGAGCAGATGTTATGGAAATTTGTGATAATGTTTGAAATTGCACATCTTATGCACAACCTGTGTGAGGTGACATTTTGACCAGTCTTTGTGAGATCACTGCTTGGTGTGTGTGTCTGTGTGTGATTGTCCCCAGATTCAATTCAATTAATTTTAATTCAAACAGCTTTACTGGCATGACTTTACAGTTAAGGTCATAAGTTTACATACGCCTTACAGAATCTGCAAAAATTTGATATATAAATATTCTTTTAATAAGAGGGATCATTAAATTGCATTTAGTTTTTTATTTAGTCCTGCCCTGAATAAGCTATTTTACATAGCAGATGTTTAAATATAGTCCACGAGACACAATAATAACTGAATTTACACAAATGAACCAGTTCAAAAGTTTACATACCCTTGATTCTTAATACTGTGTGTCATTACCTGGATGAGCCACGACTGTGTTTATGTTTTGTGATAGTTGTTCACGAGTCCCTTGTTTGTCCTGAGCAGTTAAACCCACTGTTCTTCAGTAAAATCCTCCAGGTCCGGCACATTCTTTGGTTTTCCAGCATCTTCTGCATATTTGACCCCTTTCCAACAGCAAGTGTATAATGCTGAGATCCATCTTTTTACACTGAGGACAACTGAGGGACTCGTACACAACTATTACAAAAGGTGTAAACAATAATTGATTCTCAAGAAGGCAACACAGTACAATAAGAGAAAATATTTAACAGGATAATCAGTGTAAATTTTATCTTATATAGCTTTTGAAAAGCTGCACTGAATGAAAAGAATAAAATTTACATAAATCATCCTGTTCAAAAGTTTACACCCCCCTGGCTCTTAATGTATTGTGTTGCTTTTTGAGCATCAGTGAATGTTTATACCTTTTGTAATAGTTCCCATAATCTCCTAAATAATATATCAGTGACCATTTTCTCTCTACGTTCTAAAACAGTTTCCAAAGGTTTAAAGGGTTTCCACCTTGGGATTCTCTCTCTTATGAGTCCAAGCAGGAAGCCAAAATGAAATTGGTGTCTATAAAACTTCCTTTTTGCTAGCAATCACCTCAGCCAAAAGGTGGGAGAACTGCACATCTTGGCAATAAGCTTGCCTTTCATTGATGGCCAGAATCAACTAACCTTGCAGTGAACCTGGTGCCCAGTATGATGCACCTAAGAGTATAATTTGGACTGAATGTAGGCATCACCATCATGATCTGTATGTGGGCTGAACATGCAGCTCTGTGGTGAGTGGGGGCGTGGTTAGCAGGAGTCTGCAGTGGGAGTGTGGGGGAATGAGCAAATTAATGTGGCACACTTGTAACTCATCTGTAACTGCTTATTTATCATGCTGTTTTTCTTTCTTTTCCTATCCCTATCAGTGAGCAGACTGATGTGTGTGTCCCAATGTGTATGTGTGTGTGACAGCAGAACTGATCTGTACTGAACTAAACTGAACTGAACCAAGCCATTGGAAAGCAACTGATTTTCTCTGTGTGTGTGTGTGTGTGTGTGTGTGTGTGTGTGTGTGTGTGTGAAAGCAGATCTGAACTGAAAGGAAGTGAGCTGCTGGAAAGCTGCTGATTTGCTGTTTCTTTTTTGAATGTGTGGTTTGCCTCTCTTTTCCCATGTAGAGCCACAGACAAAAAACACCCCTCTCCACAGCCATCTAACCCTGAGTCCTCTGAGTCCTTGAGCTGCATAGTGTCACAAGCCCCTAACGCCATAACATGCTACTCTACAAGGAGTATTCCTCCATTTGGGCCTTTAAAAATGTATTCATTCTTAAAATCAGCTCTGTTTTGAGAAAGCAACACCATCACATATGTGATCATCTCTTTCTTTGTGTTTGTAAAGTCATGTTAAGGCAGATCACCCATCTCCAGATTGGTCCAGCTCAGGCTGTCTGGAGCGAACGCCAACTTTAATCCAACCTGCCATGGGAGAGTGGGGCCAAGACAACGTGCTTTACTACCTCAGCTGCTCCAAGTTCTCAAGCAAACAGCCTTCCCACGCACCTCTTCCCTGTCACTGGCATCATTGAACATTACGATATTTTCTCTATGTTTGCTGATGGATGATGGGCCCTCATTGCTATGCGAGTGCCAGATGAATCATAAACCTATACCATATGCCATTGCAATTTGCTGATGGGCCCAAGCTGTTTTGGTCGATATAAAATCCAGTGATTATAAATACTTTATCCTTGGTGAATATGAAAAAAAGCACAAGGTGGGATGGGCCCAGCCTTTCTTATGGCTTCTAGCATGGGTCAGCAGGTGATGAAACAGATCAACTCTCCAACATTTTCTGGGCTTGGGATGAGAAACCACACAAACAAGCTGAAAGGGTAAATACGTGCACTAGATACATGTCTGGCATACAGATTTATTTTGACCTAGTTTGTTAATAATAAGGATTTTACCTTTTATCTAAATCAACAATAAATCGGGTTAGTTATGGGGCAAACATGATCTTTTTCCACTGAATCAACCGCAGATAGTTTGCAACATAATCAACACAATGCAAAGAACAAGCAGCTAACATACACTATAGTATATGGCCAAAGGTTTGTAGACAGCTTACCATCACACCCATATGTGTTCACCCCCCAAACTGTTGTCACAAAGATTAAATTGTATAGGATAGCTGTTTTTGCTATCACAATTGTATTGGATAGCTGTTTGTGCTACAGCATTAAGAGTACTCCTTCACTGGAACTAATGGCACTTTTCCACTGTACGGTACTGCTCGACTCGACTCTGCTCGCTTTTTTGGGGGCTTTCCACTGTGGATAGTACCTGGTACCTCGGTCGAGGTTCCAAGCGAGCCAAGACGATACTGAATGTGAGCCACGCACTGAGGAAGTAGGGAATTATCCTTAACGAGTGGTTCTGTATTGTGCCTGAATAAATGTGTGTCATTTAATACATACGTTGCATACGGTAATATTCTATTAATGGAAAATTATGTATAATTTATCTCATTACAGATAAAATTACAATAAAGGTTTCTGTCTCAGATTTTTAAATCTCGCTTGTTACTGATTTTCAAACAGGTGTTTATCGAAGTCACTCCTGTCAGGGCTGAAACTAACTTAGTCATATCGAGCACTACATAGGTTCTAGAACACCATTATTTTACATCCTTAATAGTGAACCTGTTCAGTGAACAGGAAAGGCATTTGGAATACGGCCTGACCGTGTATTTGTACAGGGCTTCGATAATACAACATTATTCTTGCGTGTAGGCGAGTGGAAGATGGCACCCACGTTGAAGCGGCACTAAACTGCAGTGGAAAAGCAAGCTCAGAAAAGTAAAGTGAGCCGAGACGAGTCAAGCCGTACCGTGCAGTGGGGCCCAAACATGTTCCAGCATGACAGTACTCCTGTTCACAAAGCGAGCTCCATGAAAACATGATTGGCCAAGTTTGGAGTAGAAGACATTGAGTGCATTGCACAGAGCCCTGACCTCAACTCCACTGAACACATTTGGGATGAACTGGAATGCCGATTGCACCCCAGGCCTCTTCGCCCGACATCAGTGTCTGACCTCACTAATTCTCATGTGGCTGAATGAGCATAAATCCCCACATCCACACTCCAAAATCTAGTGGAAAGCCTTCCCAGAAGACTGGAGGTTATTATAACAGTAAAAGGAGACTGGAATGGGATGTTCAAAAAGCACATTTGAACATGATGGACAGGTTTCCACAACATTTGGCCATATAAAGTAACTAAAATTAGTAGAGTAGTATACCTTATTTTACCACTTAAATGATTTCACTTAAAATAATTTTGATAATCAAACCAAGAAATATAGAATGAATAGAAAAATGCTTATTATTAAATGTTGCGAAATGAAAAATGTTTGAAATGACTATTTTATTGGAACACTGTAGATGTAATCAAATGTCATTCCCACCTCCCAAAACCATGCCAGTAGGTGGGTTGGCTAAGATAAATTTCTCTAGATGTGTGTGCATATAGCTCTTTTTGCATCCAGGGTGTATTCCTGCCTTACATCCAGAGTTCAAGGGTCCGGATCCACCGCGACCCTGACCAGGGTAAAGCAGTTACTGAAAGTGAGTGAGACTGAGTTAATATTATCAATATCTAAGAGTCCACAATGATTTCCTAATTTAATTGTTATTCTCTATTCTTGTGTTTGGTCTGTGTCAATCCTGTGTGCATCCTGATGCATCCTGGTGCCGTCCTCATTCCATCTCTTCCCCAGGTAAGCGACACACACGGACCTGGCCATCCACATGATGTAAAAGGAAATGTGATTCATCAGACCAGTCCACCTTCTTTCTTCCACCTTCTTTGCTCCACAGTCCAGTTCTGATGCTCACATTCCCATTGCAGCCACTTTCGGTGGTGGACAGGGGTCAGCATGGGCACTCTGACTGGTCTGCTGTTACACAGCCCCATAAGCAGCAACATATGAAACACTGTGTGTTCTGACACCTTTCTATCATAGTCAGCATTAACTTTTTCAGCAATTTGTGCTAAAGAAAAAAAATTGCTCTGAGAGATCAATCAGACAGGCTAGCCTTCATTCCCCACACACATCAGTAAGGTTTGGGTGCCCATGACCCTGTCACCGGTTCACTGGTTGTTCTTCCTTGGACCATTTTTGGTAGGTACTAACCACTACATACCAGGAACACCCCACAAGACCTGACATTTTGGAGATGCTCTAACCCTTGTCAAAGTCGCTCAGATCCTTACACTTGGCAGCAGTAAAAATGGGCAACACATCAGCTTCAAGAACTGACTGTTCACTTGCTGCCTAATATATCCCACCCCTTGACAGGCGCCACTGTAACAAGATAATGTTATTCACGTCACCTGTCAGTGGTTTTAATTTTATGGCTGATCGGTGTAAATCTTAAATGCAGTGACAGAATTGGCAGCAAAGTTGTCAGAGTACACTTCAATAGTTATATTTTATATGAATTAAATTTGTAATGAAAAAGTATTAATGCTGACACTGCCTCTAACCATAACCAAAACTTTCATGCAAATTGAGTTTGTGAATTCTTAAGAATTTGTTAGACAATGTTGAAAAAACACAAACATCTCGATTTCTATTTTCAGTTGCTTTTTACTTTTAAATACATGAGTACATTTAAGTGTGGTAACATTTTCGCTTTTACTATTTCTAACTGAGCGACAATATACATTTGATCATTTTCTGTACTTTATTTTGTGGCATCTCACTAACTTGTACAATGATGTGAATGCTCTTTTATGAGCAAGTGGAAGCTCTGAGACCGCAGAGTACAGAATGCCAATAAAAAGCAGAGCACTAGGTCAGTCTGGACTGGGTTTCCCAATAGCATTGTAAATTTAAGATCGTCTAAATTGGGAGTGAGTGTGTCAAGTGTGATGCTCGCTCAACCATTTAACAATGATTTTTATATTATGATTCTTTTGGGGAATTTATATCTCAGTGGTAGAGAATATTTCAATTAAGAAATTCAAACAGATCAGGATGTCATATAAAACGTAGAAATGATGTTATGGCTACAAAACGTGTGATCCCAAACATTAAAACACAAACAGCTAAGTAAAGCTGATTATATCCATGTTTTGATTTAAAATAAAATAAAAAAAAAAGATTACATTTTGGATTGGATTAATACCTGCCTGGATATAAAAATGGGTTAAGAAAAAAAAAAAAGTATTTACAAACAATGGTCATTAACAACACTGTGGTTATAAGAAGTATACAGTTAAATATGCTTGTGAACTGATTACTGGTTTTGTTGAAAATAAAAGAGAAAAAAAAATACTTAAAGTCCTTTGGATTATTTGTCATACATAGATTTAAACTGGATGACATTAAATTAAAAAATATATATACTGTGATGTCACATTTAGGCCTTGACCCTGTTTTTGTTATGATTTTCATGTTGTAATAAGTTCCCAGATTTGCTAAGAGGGAGAACAGCAGCACAAACATTCTGGACATTTAATAAAAATACGCCTTTATCAAGCATAATTTGCAGTTACATTCATATATACTGTTTTAGTAGACACATTTATTTGACTAACAAGTGAGACTGCATTCAACCACAGAGCTAGGAGCTGACAGTAATAAAAGTAACCAGAAACAAATGCAAGAACTGTAGGGAGAACAAAGAGAGCCACAACTAAATGCCAGAGTTGTGTCTCTATGGGGAAACCATTAAAATGTCTGCTTAGAAACCTGAAACAGAGCATTTGCCGTCCAGATAGGCTCCAAGTAGAATCAGTTCTGGAAGCTAAGAACCCTGAGAACCTTTGAGGCACCCTTTTTTCTGATAGTGTAGCATCAGAAATTTCCTGTCCTTATTCAATCCCTATGCACTTATTCCGCACTTATTCCTACAGGCAAATTTGGTTTTAATGGTCTCAATTCCCAAATTATAGGCAATCAGCCAGAAAAAAATCCATTGTTCCATCCTACAAAACACACAAAACTGTTTTTATTCAGACTTGTTTGTTTACTGCCATTTGGCTTTAAAAATGATTTATCCAAGCATACAAATTCCCCAGATAACATGACCTTCCACTATAATCCCTAACTGCCACCAGCTGTGCCATGTTATGTGCTGATTCTGTACACAGAAGTTTACTTGTATCTATACATAAGACAACAGTTTTCTTGCCTCCACCACACTAACCAACACTTAATATAGCCCTCTGTGGAAAAAAACAAGTATGAGTATGTGCACTTCAGACCAAAAATATGCAAGATATGTCAAAAGCAAATTGTCTCATAATGATTAACATGGCTGGAAACAGTTTTTAGAAGCCAATTCAGATTTTAGATGCCAATTCATGCAGAACATTTCCAGCTCCCTTATGTTAGGTGGACTAACCTTTTCAATTCAGACCACAGGTTTATGACAGACATTCTTCAGGGTTTTGCAGAATGGCATGGCAATTGCAAAACATTGGTTGTGTGTCTACAAACCATTTCTGTGTGGATTTGAATGTAAGTTTGCGCTCAATATATTATTGAAGAATCTACAGTGGTGCTTGGAAGTTTGTAAACCCTTTAGAATTTTCTATATTTCTGCATAAATATGACCTAAAACAACGTCAGATTTTCACACAAGTCCTAAAAGTAGACAACGAGAACATCAATAATGGCAAGCCATCTAGGCCCAGATGCAGCAAAACAGGTCCAAACAATGCTTCAACCACCACCATGTTTCACAGATGGCATAAGGTTCTTATGCTGGAATGCAGTGTTTTCCTTTTTAACCTTCAAATTAATGGCTAATCCTAGAGGTTCACACGTTTGCCACTCACACATATGTAATACTGGATAATTAATAAATAAATGAACAAGTATAGTTTTTGTCCCATTCGTCATACTTATGCAGATATGTAGAAAATTACAAACTTTCAAGCACCACTGCAACTATGGCCAAGTCATAACCTTGTGGCAGAGGACCCCCCCACATACACACATTAATTAACTAAAAAAATTAATTTATAACTATAACCTGTCAATCTTGTAAGTGACCAAAACAGTTTAATCCCAACACGATTTAAGCAGTAATTTCAATGCCACTTGGTCAAGTACTGTAGCAATTTGTGGGACATTTCCAAACAGTTTACTGTTATACAGGTGGCATTTAACAGTTGCTTTGAATACTAGATAAACCCAGTAATCAACTCAACTATACAATTCTGAGATGTGCATCATGGTGTTATTAAACTGCTTACATATTTATATACATTACCTGGGTTATTCAGGTCAACATCTATCTGACTTTTTTGTTGCTTGTTGTTGCTTATGCTCTTTGGCTTTCCTCAGGATCATGGATGACAGAGAGTTTCCACATTTTTCATTTGTCATTTGATTCTAATATTATCAGTAATGTTTCAAGGGTAAAACTGTCTCTTCTGAGGACTCCTAGCTTCTTTGATTGCTAATTTAGATAACTTTTTTGTAATCAGCATAAATTATTTTGCTTAGTGACTTTGATTTCCACTCTTTCCAATCAATGTTTTATGCATTATCACTATCTCTGTGATCAGTGTCTATGTTTACCATTACTACTGCAATTAATGGTAGGATTAAAATAAGTGTTCCTTTCACATTATTCTAAATGGTTCTCTCCCTCATTTCTGTCCCTTTAGTACATATAATACAGTGGAATTTGGAGGCATAATATCCTTCATATTGGCTCATAGTGAGATATGAATTGACCTGTCAATGTTCAATGACATTATCATCTTTGTATTAAACTCTCCTGTACTCTTCAGCACTTAATACTCCTGTTAGAGTCCATAACTCATCCTTTTAGAGCTAGTGGGATGGGACATACCCTCCTCGTTTTAATAAAGCAAGCCTAAAACTGCCTTTACTTTCACATTTTATGGTCCGAAGCTGTATTAATGCTTAGAGTGCTGTAATTCAATCACTTTCATTGTTAAGAAATACTTGCGATCCGTTTGATTGATTCCTCCATCCATCAATATTATGTAGTTTTACACAATTTAAGGTCTGAATAGAAGTGGGCAAGGCATGAATTGTCTTTAAATGAAGCACATTCCAACAACAGGTTCATTAGTAAGGACATTTAAGTGGTGTAATATAAATCTTAGAAATGACTGCAAAATTCAAACACATCCTAAGTTTTTGATTGCTGGAATATTTCTCTAAAACTTGAATGATTGCTCAGCTTGTCCTTTTCACCTCCTCTGGGCTCAGTTACATATTTGTTTAGGTTGATTTGTTTCTCAAATTCCAACTACTTAGCTGTGTTTAGTGCACAAAATTAAATTTAAGGGCACACAAATTAAATTACAAATTCAGATGCTTCAAACTGCTCAGTGTTCCTCAAACAATAACAATCTTCCACTGCTTGCTATTGCACATCCACATTTCTGTGTGTCACAGGTGTGTGTGTGTGTGTGTGTGTGTGTGTGTGTGTGTGTGTGTGTGTGTGTGTGTGTGATGTAAACAAGGTGGAGATGGATCCAAGTGCAGTTAAAAGCTTTAATGAGAGGCAGGCAGAAAATCCAAATCATAAGGCAATATCAATATCCAAAAACAGGTGTGGGTAAGGGGATCTACAAACGGACATAAACTGGGCATAGATGAGAGGCAAGAAATGAGGAAACGAGCGCAGGATCAAAAACATAAAGCAAGGAACAAAGATCAAAGGCTTAGTATTGCTCAGACTGCAAACACTGAGCTCAATACTTCGTGATGTGACAATGAAACACAATGGGTTTAAATGCACAAACTAATCAAAGGGCATAACACAGAACAGCTGAGACATTAGGAAAGAACCAATAACAACAGGGCGGAGACGGGATAGAAACCAAAACAAATACACATGTCACAAGCAGGGTTGGGAGGGTTACTTTTAAAATGTATTTCATTACAGTTACAAACAATGTTGTGTAAGTTACTCCAAAAAAGTAATCCACTACAGATTATTAATTACTACTTTAAAATTACAATTTAATGACTTTACTTTCAAGTTACTTTCAAAACCTATCAAACCTACAAAAATACACTACAAAGTGAAACTCATAGTTCTTTCAATAATTTTACCGCGCATTCTCCGGTGATTAAAGTGCATGCTCATTGCTCATTAACTGACGCAGCCAACAAGGGACTGTTACTCATCTAGGGCTGAGACCAGATTCTTCTCCATGCATTTTTTCCAGCTCAGCTAGTAGCCAGAGTTTTGTTTTATGGATGCTGAGGTAACTTAGCTGCCAATGTATGACATGATCAGAAAAAGTTGAATTTATCACAAAACTTGTCTCGGGTGTCGTCACTGTTTGTAGAACTACCAGACCGATAAAATTTAAAATTTTTCTAAATAGGCTAGTTTGTTGTCGTTAGCCAAGGGGAGGCACACCTAAGCTATGGGCTTAGCTACAGTTTAGCTACATTATCTTTCCTTATGCTCTGCTCATATCATGTTCACGTAAACTGGAACTCATATAGATATTTACACAGCTTGTGTTCCTGCTCAGCATCAGAGGATGTTTCTGTTCAGTTTAAACCCCTTTACTGGTTTACAAAAAATAAAATAAAATTGGCATATATCCATTTTCCCTCACACTGGCTGTGTGAGCTAGCATTTGGCAGAAATGAGAGCTGTCAGCAAATGAGACACGAGTATTCACATTTTCCTGTAAACCCTGTCTGACTGGTCTCGCCTCCGTTCACTGAAGATATACAATTATAACTCTGCAATTTTCTTTTTCTGACATTCAGTTACATAGTGACAAACTGCTCCAAGTGGAGAATTATTCGGGGCTAAAGAAAAAATCTTTCTGGGCCCCAAATGCCCGGGCCAGGTTACACCCCTGGCAGCCGCGCGAAATGTGATTTATTTAAAAAATGCATTTTACTTAATATTGTTTTCTTAATAAATTTGTAATGCAAGTAACATAATTTTATTGACATTAGTAACTGTAATCAAATTATGTACATTTAAAATGTAATGGAGGGGCAGGGGTCTTAATAGTGTTCAAAACAGTGGTACTATGAATGCAGACTTTAATGCACTGAAAAAGACACACTATTAGCATCACATAAATATTTATAAATAAAATTGGTTTCACTCTGCCTACGTTTTACATTTTTTCCTACATTCTTTTGAATGTCCATGGAATAAAATAAAATATCAGATGCCACAAGTATCCCTTCTGCAATCATTCACATATTTGAATGGCCATGGAATACGAAGCAATGTGAAAACATGAAATTAAAAATGACCTTATATGGCCATGGGCATTGTTTTGACTCAGGACAGCTGTAATTTGCTGCTATTGTCAAGCAACTGTTTGATGCCGTACACAACAGCGCTTCACCTTCGCATGTTCGCTGAGAGTAGGCTAATGGTTGAGAGGGAGGAATTTGGCCAACAGTTGATTCAAGTCTTTTATAATCGACCAATTGGTGTGTGAGAAGGATGGAATTACAAAGATGGGTTAAAGCAATGCAAATATGCACACACATGTTGCAGTATTAGACCATAAGCACATCATAATGAAAATAAAGTCGAAACCCGGACATTTTCTCAAATTTAGACACTTTTTTAAGGTCCGAAAAAGAGGACATGTCCGGGAAAAGGAGGACGTATGGTCACCCTAACAAAAGCATTTCAGAGAACAATTTGTGTTAATTTATACCAAATTAACTTTGCACAAAATTTACAGTACCTGATACACAGCTAATGACTAAGGTTTTATTACATTTCCTAAGCAGACTAATTTGAGGATGCCATTCAAGCACACTAGGAAAAACACAGATTAAAATACTATATTTAAGTTTACTTTGCTGCAGAAGAAACTGTGATGTTGTCACCAAGACAGTATCTGGTCAGCAAGACAGTATCTGGTCTATCCTTAACTGAGCTGCTACCTATCCACAATGAGTCTTCTCTTTTTTCCATTCTGGTATTATGTAGCAGATGAGATAGACAAAAGGTTGGGGGTGAGCAGGACTCACAATAGCGCTTACCCCAACCCTGGGGCACACCAGGTGAGAGATAGAGTGAAAAAAGAAAGGAAATGAGTGAGAAAGAGAGAGAGAGAGAGAGAGAGAGAGAGAGAGAGAGAGAGAGACTCACAGCTGTACAGGTCTTCTCAGGCAGGCGATAGGGCCCTGCAGGCAGGTCTCATTATCTGAAGGTCATCCTTTTCATATGAGCAGAACACGGTGACATGTTAAAGGCTGTCCTGGCCAATCTGCCTGACACTACTAGATGGTCAAATGGAGTAAACAGTAGTCTGATGGACAAAAATAAAGGGAAAAAATGAATGATGCTAGTGTGTCACGAGGCAATAACTAGTACTTATTAATATGTTGAATGTATTGCGTTTGTTTGATGTTGTGTATTGTATGAATACAATTTGTGGACTTCTGAGAGATATGTCTTGAAAAGTTAAGGATGTCTTTCGGTTTATCTTGTATGTCTATAAATCATAAGAATTATTTAATGAAATATTTTTAAATATTCTTCACTCATTGTGATTACTTTTTCACCGGATGTGTTGAATTGCTGTATATTTATGTTCTTCATTTCATGTTTTAGACATTATTTTCACATTCTCAATTACATTCTAATTCAACTGAAAGAACATAAAAAGAAACTATATTTGAATACAAACATACACACATCCTCTGTGAACAGAATTAATGAAGTGAACGAATTCCAAGATATACAGAACCCCTAAGGTTAAAAAAACACTATATAAGTGCACACCATTTACCATTCTGTGATATAGAGAGAAATCAAGCTATGTAGTTGTAGTGAAGCCTGTACCATTCACTGAGCACTTCTCCGGATCCCGGCATGTAACCCAATTAGCTCATAATTGATGTACTTTGAAATTCATTAACTCTCAATCCAAAGGCTGGCTTTTAATTAACTGTCTGCTTTGCATCCAGCATTTAAAGGAAGCCGCTGTTATTAAATCTGACTGAGGCACTATGGTAAAGCCCACTGCTCGCTTGTGAGCCCTCAAGAAGCCATAAATCAACTTCAGCACTGTCAAATCCACCATGCTTTAGGTAGAACCTGATGCAAAAGGCCATGCTGTTTATCACTAATATTTCTGTAAATGGACTACAACACAAGAACAAAAGGAAAAAAAAATATTTATGACAAAATTAACAAGTATGTAATATTAAAATATTTTTGATAGAATTAAGATATTCTATACTACATCTTCAAACTTCTATTACATTTGCACCTGTGCTATAAGTGAGGACTAAAACATGACGTAGTTGTATGATGCAGTCAGGCATGACAAGGAGTTACTGTTAAGGCCCTGATGCTGATCAACGTCATATGTGATATGTGTAACAGCATGTCCTGAAGTGTTTTATTCCTTTTATATCACAATTTGTTGCCAATGACTATGACATTTTTTCAGTTATAGTTATATTTAATGTTGTGGAATGTCTGTCAAACAAGTTAGTTCCTGTAATCACTTACACAGCTATAGTCATTCTGTTAGGAAACAGTTGAATATTCAAGTGTAGATAATCAATGGTGTTATTTACCATTACCAAGACAGAGATGTAATCCAAAAACACACACACAAAATAGGGTCAGGCAATGAGCAAACAACATTAACTGGGGCAGGCAAGAGCGAAACATGAGTATGAGAAACTAGATCAGACCAGGTAAACAAACAGTTATCAAAGGCTTGGTATCGGCTGGCACAACAACACAGAATGTATTGTTCACAATCACTGCGTTTACTGAGAGTCTATTTATTCTGTGAGTGTGTTGTGAAGGTAATAGAGTCCAGGTGTGTGTAATCAGTAATCTGGGGTGGGAACATGAGAGAGTCTGGTTGTTGTAGTTCTCAGCAGCATGTTTGTAGGCCAAGCTGATTTCTGGGAAGTGTAGTTAGATGTAGATTATAGCATCGACATGACACATTCCCTTAAAAGTCACTCTTTTTGCTCTGTCTAAAAGTCTAAAATATGCCGCTTGTCATGTTACCAAGAAACCCAGAATTTACTGAATGTTACAAAGCACTGACACTAGAGACTTCTTATAAATTTTAAATTGATATCTCCTTAGAGAAAGCTTCACCATATAGTAATTTCTTTTTGTTAAATAACAACATGTTTTTTTAAAAAAAATCTGTTTTATTACTTGCCTAAGATTGTGGCATATCAGCCATATGCAAGTCCCTGTGTACATAACATATTGGAACATACTGGGCAGTGGTTAAAGGCTCTTGGTTACTGATCAGAAGGTCAGGAGTTCAAGCCCCAGCACTACCAAGCTGCCACTGCTGGGCCATTGAGCAAGTCCCTTAACCCTCAACTGCTCAGTTATATAATGAGATAAATGTAAGTTGCTCTGGATAAGGGTGTCTACCAAATGCCATAAATGTAAATATGGAACCGTGCAATACTATAAACTTGTGATTTGCCTTGAAGTCAGCACTACTGTCAAAATTAATCAGATTCAAGGATTCAATAGCACGATAATATAATAACAAATATGTAAATGCTTGCTATTCTTGGTTAGGTAGAGAGTTTTTGTAATTCTGACCTGTTGATTTTATTGTCATCTTGCTATCTCCTTGTTTATGACTTGTATTTATTATTCCTGACCTTTTGCCCAGACTATGGATACCTTTCTGCAATGTTTATAACATCTGAATTGTCACAACTTATATAAATACGAAAGTTTTCATGTACATGTACTAGTGTTTGTGGATGTGAGATCCAGAATGAAAGGTGAATGTTTTAATCCATTGTTATGGGAAGGAGCACATGAACATGAACTCCGGGTATCTTATGTCTTATGTTGTGTTAAATCTTACAGCTTATATAAAATTATATAAGTTCTAGCCATGATTGTCAAAGTCTTCGTTTTTTGTGTAAGAATTTATGCAATTATTCCAGGCAATTTGGATAGAGTTGGTTGATAATTACAAAGGTAAATGTCCTATGGTCTGGCAGAAGAGAAAATATTGCTTCTCTGACATGGATATAAGTATGAAATAATGCACTAATCTGAAGATAATTATTCAATATACTTTTGTCAGTATTGATATTCCTCAGTAGGATAGTTGGAGAGAATGAATAAATGCTCAGTTGACACAGGAGCTGACAATGGTGGGATTTCTTTCTCTCCTTATGAATGGCCATATGGGGGACAGAGGAGCAAAATATTTCACTATGAGACAATTAGTTCTCTAAACCAAAATATGCTCAACTGGCAGAAAATGAAAGGAGAGAAACTGAAATAGACTGAATGTGACTGTATGCATTGTTTTTTTGTTGTTGTTGTTTGTTTTTTAAATGTTGCCAACGTTGGCATTATAAAATTACACATTTCGATTCACCCTGGCCCATGACCCCTCTAATTTATCTATATGTTATTTCCTCCTTAAACTAGCTTTAGCCTGTGTTGCTGTCCTGTATGACATGGTAATGCTATGACTACTACTTGCACCTTGAACGTTGGCTCAACACTTTTGAAAGACGCTCTGCAGACCATGAGTCCCAGGGTTTCATCTATAATAAATTCAAGTTAACCAGTAGCACATATCCATCCTATTTTAAACAAACAACCACTTATATATNNNAGCCAATTCTATATTATCCTTTATATTAAAGGTTTTAGAGAAGATTTCCTGAGCTTTCCTGATTCCTGATGTAAGCAGGATGTTCTAGATTTTCGTCAGATTTAACACAACACTACAGCACAGAGTTTGCCTTCCTTAATAAAATAACTTCATTAAATACTCTACTTAACTGGGGAGTTTCAAAAGTGTGCTATTTTAATTGTACTAGATCTGAGCACAAAGTTGTCAACTCTATATTATTCTTTTGAACTATATGCGGTTTGGGCATCCTTAATGGGTAAACACAGAACACTCATTAGGGAAATCATCCACAGATGCAGCCTCATCCTTACCACTTACTCTTCTGACTCCACCCTCCATTCACAAACCAGCACTAAACCACACCCTTGCCTCCCCATTAATATAATTAAAAACCTTATAAATGTATATATTTTCATTGCCTTCATAGACCTGTAAGCTCCAGGTTTTCAACTTATTATTTCATTCTAATTTAATTTGAATTTTACCTTAATATCAGGTAATCAGGATGGAGACAGCTGCAAGTGCAATTAAAAGCTTTATTTAAAGAGACAGGCAGACAAATCCAAATCGATGGGCAAAAACGTAGTCAAAAAAACAGGCACAGGGTCAGGTGATGAGCAAATGGGCAAAACTAGGCAGAGACGAGAAACCAAGAAATGAGGACGAGAGCAGGATCAAAACACTGGGAAACAAGGACAATGAACAAAAGTCTTAGTATTTACAGTACTGGCGGCGAAACACACAAACACAGTAACAATACTTCGCCTGGAACAAAGACACATAGGAGTTTACATATACAAACTAATTACAGGGTATATTGCAGAACAGCTGAGACACATTAAGGACAACCAATAATAATATTATATGTGCGTAGACAGGACAGAAACCAAAACAAAACAAACGGGCTGTTGAGCGCTCTGGTGGCGCTTCAGGAGCATTCAGCGTGAGGGGAATTCCGTAACACTTAAATTATTAAGATTTGAATTTACTTGTAGCACTTTTGCCAACATTTATCTTTAAATCTTCTATATACAGAAAGTTTTGATTATTAAATGTGCAAATAGTTAAATAAAAAAATTCATTCATTCATTAAAAAAATAAACTGTGCCGTATACAATTGTCAAACTATTAATATAAAAACAGTCAGAGTTTTAAAAAATTAAATAACCTACATAAATTCTGTCACGTGTGGCACGAAGATGTAAACATACTGTACATTGATTGTGTGTGTGTGTGTTTCTCTCTCTCTGAGGGAGTTGTGTGCTGTGCCATCTTGCAGATGTCTTTGTACAAGCATCTCCATAGTGACTCTGCAGGCTTAGATGGCAACTCGTTGTGATAGATCTCAGCAGACATGCGAGGCGCCTGGGATAGCTCAGCATCTGCTTCTCTTATACAGCTGAACCAACTTGGACAGAGCACTTCCAAACATACCACACCATGTGCACCCTGTGGATCATCTTAACCGTAAGCCTACAAATGTAATATTACACCACTATCATGCTACATGAAGACAAGTGTGAAGTGAGTATAATAACAATAATTATATCCATAGATCATCCATCAATACACGGGGATAACATGCAAATTCTATGCACACAGGGTGGAGGCAGGATTTGAACCCCCAACCCTGTAGGTGTGAGGCAAACCTGCTTAGCACTAAACCACCATGCCCCCCACGCCCCACAATCCATAGGGCACATAATACATTACAAATGAAATTACAACTGAAATTCATATGCTAGAGTTATTTCAGTTTCCTCTTCAAAGTGCTCAGTGTTCCTCCAACAATAATAATTTTTCCACTGGTTGCTATTGGCCATCCACACTATTCTGTCTGCCACAGCTGTGTGTACTAGTGTGTGCGTGTGTGTGTGTGTGTGTGTGTGTGTGTGCGTGTGTGTGCGCGTGAAACACTTGTCAGCCACAGGGCACATTTTATGATCACGCCAATACTCGCTCTGACCACAGGAAGCAAAGAAGCCTATCTCAGCAGTCTGGAGAATTTCGGAGACTTGTTGTTGTTCCATTGGAGGACACCATTTTCACTCCTTCACACTGTTCCCGATACCAGATCGGATAGGACAGGCAGTCCTGTGGATTGTCACCGGGAGGAAGAAGAAGAGAGGAAGAGAGTGAGAGAGGGTAAAAAGTGTCCTCTCCGCTTGTGTCACAGGGAGCAGGGCTGATACTCAGCGTATGTGACAGTGTCCGTCCTGAGTGGAAGGACCCCTGCAATATTAATTCTCATTTGAAGCAGCTGGGGCTGAGAGTATGAAACATTGAACAAAACAGCTGCCATGGATCTACTGCTGTCACACACACACACACACACACACACACACACACACTGACTGACCTTGTACTTTTCCCAGCATGAATATTCTAAAATCGTCTCCAGTAGCTTTCTAAAAACAAGCTTTGATTTCACTGAATCACCTTTAAGAATGCTCCTAGACTTCATTTGTGCAAGATCAGCATGTGTGTAAAAGTGTCTGGGCATGTTCACGTGTTCACTTTAAACTAGGACTTCAATCAGCACTTTTGGAAAACAGAAACAAAGGAGTTACACGGCTGACATGCCTTCTGCTGCTGTGAATGTTCCCACATGCATTTCCCAAAAACTATTTATGCCCAAGTCTCACCCTTGCTTCAGTGGATAATCTCAGCTGGACACTGTAGACTTGTGCTTAAGACCTGCTGCTGTAATCATAAAGACTATCCTGTGCTCATCCCAGGACACGTATTCATAATTAGGGATGTCACGATACCAAAAATCTAGTAGTCAGTACCAATACCACCAAAAGTACACGATACTCAATACCAAAGTTGATACCACGGTGTGGTTTAAAAAAAATATATTTTTTAAATAAAATTAAAAACTCCTGGAGGACATCCTCCTCTGGCTAGTACTGGCAAAAAGAGAGAGAGAGAGAAAGAGAAGGATATTTTAGTTATCAAACCAACAGTCTGACAATGACTAATAAAACAGTACTAATAACAAGTGCTAAGGTGCACTCTTAAACGCACGCACGCACACACACACACACACACACACACACACACACACATACACACACATATACACACACCTTATACTCTGAATGCAAGCATTAGTTTAAATTCACTGATATGGTGGCAGGCCAAAAAGATTTATTAAAAGCTTGAACATTTGAATAATTATTAGTGACATTAGGCTACATTTTGCTGACAGGACACGGGCTGAATGGCGATGCATGGTGGCCCATTAGGAGGTAGTTTATAATATTGCAATGTGTTAGCGTCGTTAACAAATAACTGGCTATCGCAAACATTACATGGAGCATAACGTTAGCTGGTTTCATAGCTACAATGCCAGCTGCCTCAAACAAACATAATATAGGGCCTTCTTTCAGGTGCTTCACCAAATTCCAGGTGTTTCCTCGCTTTGTCTGAAATGAACGATAGCATCAGTTGCACACCTGCAACCAATGCCACCTTTCCTCTCTTTTCCTCTCAACGAGTCGGGGCGGAGCTAAACTTGTTAAGCTAAGCTAATCTTCTGTAGTTTTCCCCATGGGCTTGTAGGCGTTCTCCTTCTTCTTTACCACTTGTAAACCGACTAAAACACTTGCGCGTATTTGCTGCCCCCTTCAGATCCGGAAGAATTGCAACTTTGGTGCATTCATTACTATCAATACTCACACTAATGCAGAAAAACAAGTACTGTCATGTTTTAAGAATGTTGGTACCGACTTGGTACTGGAGTATCGGTTCTCATGACATCCCTATTCACAATACACTCAAACTGAACATAATTTCAACACACCTTTACTCAACTACACCTGTGTACTGTAATGATTTATAATCCCACTATCCCTCACTTAGATCAGGATGAGTCTGGCTTCTTCCTTATGCTGTCTTAAGGAGTTTTTCCTTGCCACTGTTGCCTCTGGCTTACTCAATAGGGATCTAAATCTACATCCAGATTTCTGTAAAGCTGTTTTGTTACAATGTCTAATGTTAAAAGCTCTACACAAATCAAATTGATTGGAATGTTTCATAAAACATTTACAGACATTTACATATTGCAGATAAAAGCTGTGAGATAAGATTCTTGTGAGAGTTAAGGCTCATCCATGTTTTGCTCATCTATGGTGTTTTGTTTTGTTTTGTTTTGTTCCCACACAGTGCGTTGTGCAGAGCTTAATGTTAGCTAGCTTGCTTTCTGCTTCAGGCAATGGTTTGACTACGCAATATTATAGTTTGCTTTAAGTAGCTACCCACATTCACAAGAAGTCAGTTAATATTAGAATAACTATTATGATGTGCTATGAAAAGCAATTTTGGTAGCAAGCTTGCTATAACAGTAGGTAACTGATAGATTGTGTAACCAGTGGCAAAGTTTGCTAGCGCACGAGCTATCATTAAACTGACTACTACTGTATATTGTGTAACTGAAACTGATTTGTTACCCACAATTAAACTGTTTCAAAGTGTAAATGAAACCTAGCCATTCTAACTCTAACCCTAAGTCATTTTTAGCATTTTCTAAACACATGAATGTGTAAATAAAACTGGTTGCCAAATTTAGGAAAATAACTTTTGGTAACTATTATCCAGACCATTCATGAATGCTAATTGGTGGTCCACATAATTTATTTAAATTTTTTCTTAGCCGGTGTGCCACAGAGCATGACATTTTTTATCTGAGCAGACATTAGCTTATAAGTGAGGAGAACTTTCTAGAACTTTGTACAACTGTTCTCTAGTTTCTCAAGTCTTTATTCAACCTTGATCACTACAGACTGTAAAGACTGTAATTTTTAGAAAAGGATTCACTTTTTTAACCACCTTATGCTTTAGGGTTGTGTAAATATATTAGACATTCAAAATTTTGTGCAAAAAAACCCACAATGAATTCAGAAACTGGTGCACTGGATAGGTTTCATTCTCTACCGTCACTATTCCAACACTAACAAACAGTAATACTGAATCAGTGTTGTTGTTCCTGAGTCTTTGTGACTTTATGAACTTATTCCATCTCAAACCATGACCACTTTCCTTCCCGCTTCACATTCCAGCAATAAGAAATGCAAGCTGTATTTTAAAAAGACCTCCAGGCAGAGCACAGACCCCATGAGGAATGTACTCATTTATTTAAGACAAGGGGGAAATCCTGGTCGTAAAAATAAAGGTTCCATCTAATTTTTAGTGACATGTTAAAAGAACGCACAAGAAACAGACTTGCTGAGAGCGACTCTCTCCCAGGGGCCGACCCCCACGGTGTCTCCAGGTGGCACTACAAGCTTCCCGCTCACTAAGTGTCAGTGACAGATTCGAAGGCAAATGGGCCTGAATAATTGATCGGGAGCGGGCTAGCGAGCGCTGGTGCATGGCTTGCTAATGAAGAGGAGTGCATCAATTTTACAAGACCAATTAGCAACAGGAGTAATTACACTTATTGCTTTTTATAACATCACTCCCCCTTGCATGCTACTGTGCACTTGCTGTTTAAAAGTGTTACATGATCATAGGCTGGTCTGTAATAGAGATTCTTTTAATCTGAGAGTTTGCACATATCAGAAATTCAGTCCGTCTCCTTTTGGTGCCATTTCCCTGCCGTAGTTCCCACAAAAAAGTAAGTCCAGTAAGTCTTCAGTAGTGTCACAGATGCACGCTACTAAAATTATTAGAAATGATAATTAGAATAAATCAGTAGCATCAACAATCCTTTTCTCCAAAAATGATTAAATTCATTGTTGTTGATTTTATTTTAACAGACTGAATAATTATTTTACAATAAAATGGCAGTCCGACTCGTATATTGTTTGTGTCCTACAGAGCTTTAGTGAAACTGTTTTTATTTCCATTCCATACCATTGCACTTAATAATAATAATAATAATAATAATAATAATAATAATAATAACTTCATTTTGTATAGCATCTATAAAAGTTGCTTTTACCAAGCGCTTCACAACAAAACAAACACAACACATAAAACAAATACTAAAAAGTGAAGGGACTAGAACCGAGCCCTGGAGGACACCAATATGAACAGGCCCAATCTCAGATCTGTGACCCCCCCATAAATATGAACTGGCTGTGATCAATAAAGTACAATCTAAACCAATCAATGGCAGTCTCTGAGACACCAAAGATGGTTTCAGGTCGGTAATAATGTAATAATGTAATAATGTGTAATTTACAGCGTCAAAGGCTTAGGTCAAGAAGAATAAGAATTGAAAGCGAATTGAAAGCAGTTGTAATTGTGTGTTGAATAGGAGTTTCTGCTTGTAACACAGTCTGAGCTGAAGTCATGGATTTTCACCATCCACAACCACAAGAAAGAGAGTTAGCTTTGTGCCTAATGTCAGCAGCGACAACAGGCTAGCATGCATTCTTTATAATGAGTAAACCCAATACAAGTCATCTTCCAAAACATAAAATGCACTCACCAAATCTAAGGTTGAAAATAAAGGTTAGTGAATAATATGGGTTTACTGGAGTGTCTTAGGCAATTCCAACCTGATCTTGCACTAAAATTCATAGTCATAAGAACAACTACAAGTGCTACAATACAAGTGCTAACCATAGGGCTTGTGTGTGTCCACTGGCCCTGAATCTTAAACTGGTCATGATCTGCCCATTTTTCATCTCATTTGATTTTTTCATTGGATAGAGAGCATTGTCCTTAGTGGCTCAATGGTTAGCAGATTTGCTTCGTACCTCCAGGGTTGGGGGCTCAAATCCTGCCACCACCCTGTGTGTGC
The DNA here is from genome assembly GCA_024331685.1 of Stegophilus panzeri. Taxonomy (NCBI): domain Eukaryota; kingdom Metazoa; phylum Chordata; class Actinopteri; order Siluriformes; family Trichomycteridae; genus Stegophilus; species Stegophilus panzeri. The sequence continues at coordinate 7,547,987 of JANDJT010000124.1, forward strand.
AGAGTTTGCATGTTCTCCCCATGCCTCAGGGGTTTCCTCCAGGTACTCCAGTTTCCTCCCCCAGTCCAAAGACATGCATAATAGGCTGATTGGCATTTCCACAGTGACCGTAGTGTGTGAATGGGTGTGTGATTGTGCCCTGAATTCCCTGGGATGGGGTCCCCCAGGATGGAGGTTATTTTTTTTACAAATGGGTTCAGCATTTTAAGTTAAAACCTGTACTTTATTCATAAAGCTTCAAACTTAGAAATAGGCTTGTGTTTTTTATAAATCGTTCTAAAGGCTATGCTCTTTTTTCACTCTAAATGTTGATTTGGTAAATCTTTCTGTAGAGGTTGTTTAACATTTATGGAAGGAGTCTCCAGTGCCAATGCTTTTTCTGCTTTCAGGGTAATTGCTGTGTTTTTATCTTATTAACTTGAAGAGAATAAAAAAGAGGTGCTGGTGAGAGAAACAACTGTTTATATCTACTACAATGTTATGAAAGAACTTGTCTTATGGACAGTCCACAACATTAAATATAACTATAAATGCATAAAAAGTATGATGTGATGTTCATTAAGCAATTAAAATTGTAATCGTTGGCAAATTGCTGTAGTAAAAAGGAATAAACCATTTAACAGTAACTCTGATTAATGTCCAGGCTTACACACCACCCCGGTGTGGATTATTTTTCTTTAAGAGCACATACTGCCATGGTTTATTTCTTACCTATAAAAATATAGATTAATAGTCTGCTTAGTTGCTTTCTTGCTATAGTGATGATCTACCAATCTGAGCATCACTATTGGGCACAGCAGTATGAAGGGCAGCTGGATTAAAAACTGTCAGTCATGTTTATTCTGTAAATTATTTTATATTAAAGTTATAGTTATAAAACTTAGTTGGTTCCATTACCTGCCCTACTCTGATGCCTGGTATGATTAACCGTCATGTTTTAGCTAATTATTTGTAGACAATCCCCAAAAATTAACCGCTTCTTGTTCTCAAGAAGAAATAAGATCTCATATGTCTGACAATAATTATGTAACAAATCAGCAGTATTTAAAGAAAGAGCACGTTTAAGAGGGGGTCCTATAGGAGGTGCTATAAATGGGCTGAAAGTTCTGCCTAATGACAGCAAAGCAACAGTAAATTGACTGCTTTTTTAGACCATGTGAAATGCTTAGGCAGTGTCACATCAGGGGAAAATGAGCTTATATGATGCTTAGAAGAAGAAAATCAAGACCTCTCTCACACTCAGATTGGACACTGGAAAGCGATCAAAGCCAGCAATTTGCATCTATCATCTGCAATTTGAAACTGGTCCATCACATCTGCTGTTTGCCCAGCTTCTGGCTTCCCTGCTAAGAGACTCCAGAAATGAACTATTAGCTTGCGCCTTCACCTCGTTCCACCGGAATGACTGAATATTTAACCGATTCAGAAATATTGCCGAAGACGATGAATTGGACTTGGCACTACCTAAATTGTGTTAATTTGTAAACACAGAATGTGGTTTACTGGAGGAGACACTCGTTGGACGAAGGTGAAAATGGGACGAGAAAGTGGGCGGGGCCTTGAATTTGAGTGACATTGACTTCTGCTCTAGAATGCAATCAAGCTCCAAACGTCATAATGTCTTCAGTGTTAAACAAGCCATCAGCAAACATTTTTATAAACATGAGTTACATTTATTTGACTTTTAACAAGCTATTACCCTCATAACATATTCCATACATATGAATAATTAATTATATTCAAGCTTGGTTTTAATGATCATTGCTGCTTTTAGAATCAGAGTTTCGTTAAAGTGTTTAAGCCATTATTCCCACACTACAGAGGTGTGTTTTGTCAAAATCATATTCCTCTCCATGAGGACCACAAAAAAAATCACTTAACAAAACCAGGCAATTGACGTTCAACAGAAGTGTGAAAATCAGAGTTCCAGTCATGTGTTGTGTGGGATGCCTGTTAAAACCATGGCATAGAAGCAGTCCAGCTCCAGCTCAGATGAAGCGGTCTGGCTCTGATGCTAGCTATTGTCCTCTTGTCCTTCGTGTTGCTTTAGCACATTAATGAACTCATTATCGTTGATAAGCAAGTGGGGATTGAGACAGAATGAGGAGTCTCTGCTCCTCATACGGGCTGCTTTTATAGGCTTAACTAACTAGATTTACGGACTCAGTGAGCACTGTTTTTTTTTTTCTTTTAAATGTTTAGCCTGTATTTGAACTACATTGCTATGATTTGACAGGAATGATGATAAATAGCCCACTAAATTTATAAAATTATCAGTTATAGCCATGATTCTTTCTATGATATTCTGTTGACAAGACACTGCAAGTAGAAACAAATGGTCATGTGAGTCATTTTTCAGATTTATTTTGGATAAATTACATCTATAACATGTCTTCTCTTAAAAATATCTTTGAATGAGATTTTTTTCTAAATGAAATATGTACACGTCAGTTATCTTTATAAACCTTATAAATTGCTCGAGTGGAAACAAGTTAAACCATAACGGATTTTTTAAAAGCATTTTTCAAAATCACTTTTTTTTTTCTATATTCAGAAGCAATGTCTCAGTTTCTAGATGAAGGATTTTACAGAGGAATGTCCCCAAATTGTTGCTTATTGTTGGATTTACTATATGTTCGATTTTATACTGAATTTTTATGTATTTATTTATTTATTTATTTTAATAACAGTGCATGGTGTTTTCTTGATTAAACATGAAAGAAACTATATCCCAACAAATTTTCTTTAAAGGTCTTTTGCATAAGAGCATCTTCACAGGGAAATAAATGTTTTGATTCTAACAACATTTATTAAGTATGCAAGTTTATGCATTTTTAATTTGATTATGCCTAATTTGTATAATAAGTGAATTTATTTAAAGTTCCCATGCAAAAAATATTTGTATGAATATCAGCAATCAATTGTTAAAGATTGATGATGATATTTTTTGTTTTTAAAATGACCTTATTCACCTCTAGTGTCTTGCCTTAAATTGGTTGTAAAAGTGTGCCTCCTTTTTCATGTTTACTTACAAGCATCTAAATGATAAAATGGCAAGATGTCTTCCTGCTTCTATGTTTGGAGTCTATAAAGTGGTCGGTGACTTTTTTTGTTGTTGTTTTGCTTCTGTACTGGATATAAAGCACACTGCATAAGTGATTTCTATACGTAGTGTGATCACATCCATTTTAGGGATATTATGATTATTATTGATCATTATTGCAATTATATTAAATAAAATCTATTGTACTAGATTGCAACTGATGATGACTGCACTTTATTTTAAACTCCACTGTCCCAAACTGACAGTAAAACATCTAGCCACACTGACATGCCCGGTTAAGCTCCAAAGCAAGACTTTACCTGATACAGGGTGGCACAGTTAATCACTCTTGTCTTCAGCCTATTCTCTCTGCCCCACTTCATCTCCGCACATCTTATTTGAGAGAATTAGGAAGGAATCAATCATTTGTCAGTACTGTTGCATGATTTTGTCTCCAGGCTAGTCAGGAATGGGGAGGATCATGTGGAGTGTGCAGGAATGTAAAGTGACGCAGGTTGAAGCTCTGGAACTTTCTCTGACAAACGGACTCCAATTTTTCCCTCAGGCCTTTTCTCTATAATTCTTCCCCTCTCTGACGGGCTGCAGTATTCACAAGCAGAATGGAGTGACAGGGTATATTGGGAACTCCAACTGAGCCTTAAAAGATACATTACAATGTACAGGAATGTTCATTCCAATCAGTATTGCTTTGTGATCATTGGGATTTTTTTTGGTTTATATATTTATAATGTAACACCTCAGCATCTGGTTATACCGCAGTGTTTTGTTAACAAATACAGCTTCCAATGCCTTCTCTGACACTTTCATATTAAATCAGAGATTCCTTCGCCCACTACGCCTAAAAGACCCCATCTATCTCAGGTTAACTACACGACCCTGTGTCTGGAAATGCAGTGAATAAATTATGGCCCACGTATTAGAGCTTTCCGTGTGCTGTCACTGAGCTCATTCTCTTTGCTTAAAGAATCTCTCCTGTAAAATGTGCAAATGGTTCTTTAGCTTAAATATTATGTTATGCTTGTATATGTTATACAACATGTTATACTTGGTTAAGAGGAGAATCTAACTAGTCAACAAAACTCATTTACAGACAGACAGACAGATAGATAGATAGATAGATAGATAGATAGATGGATAGATAGATAGATGGATAGATGGATAGATAGATAGATGGGCAGCTGGATGGATGGATGGATGGATGGATGGATGGATGGTCTAGAAGGACATGTACATGTTCTGAATATAAATAAATGAATGAATAAATAAAAATAATAATAATAAATAAATAAATGGATGGATGGATGGACCCAAGGAAGGACCAGTAAATGGAATAAATACACATAAATGGATGAATGGATGGATGAGTGAATAAATAAATAAATAAATAAATAAATAAATAAATACGTGGCTTGATGGATGGATGGACACATGAATGGAAGGTTGAAAGGAGGGTAGAATGGTTAGATGGATGGAAGGAAGGAGGGTCTCCAAGGACCTGTACATGGAATCAATACACATGAATGAATGAATGAATGAATGAATGAATAGATGGACACATGAATGGAAGTATGGATATGGGGGTGGATAGTCAGATGGATGGAATTAAGTACATGTAATTAATACACATGAATGAATGAATGAATGAATCAATGAATGAATAGATAAATAGATGGACACGTAAATGGAAGTATGGATAGAGGGATTGATGGATAGATGGTCAGATGGATGGGTGAAAGGAGGTCCAAGGACCTGTCCCTGGTATGAATACACATTAATAAATGATTGGATGGATGGATGGATGAATGGATGAATAGGTGGATGGATGGATGGATGGTCTACACAAGGTATGAATGCTGTGATATACATACAGTATGCTTGAGGGCACAATAATATTATAAAAATCTGTGTTATTGGCATGTATGTCCATTAAAATAAACTTTCAAGAACAATTTCACACAGCAGTAGAAAAGAAAGAAGTAGAAAGGGAAATTATCACATGAAATAATGATGGATGAAGGAAATTCATATTTACACCAATGCGTAGTGTGTAATTATCTTTACGAAATAGAATTGGGGGGTGGGGGGGCAACCAGAAACATTCACTTATACGTTATCTATGTGAGAAGAAATGTTACTGATAATAAAATTACACAAACTGTGAGCATTTACATAAAATAATAAATATATAATAAAATATGATACATTTTTTATCACCAGTAAATCTGTTTCTAATCATACACACTCCTTAAAGAAGACTGCTGTAAATTATATTAAATAATAAATAATATATTGTAATAATTTTCAGATGCTCAGTGATGCTTACAGTTTTTATGCTGTCATTGCATCCTGATCTCGATATAGTAATTGCACCATTGCAGTGTGAAAGCAGCTTAAAGGATGGCTTCAAGTTCATCCTCTTTATGTTGGTAAGCTTATGAAGGCAACTTGGATGTCATATGTTGCTGATTAGCATGCATGGTGCTTTTACTATTATAAGTAATGGATTGATTTGACAAATGTGAGATTCTGTTCTGCTTTATACAATAAGAGCCAGCTGTGTAGGAGAAAATACTGACTCCAACCAGTAGAGGGCTCTGTCACCTACTGAGTGCTGTATGAGGCTGAAACAGCTGCTAGACATTAGACATGAGACATTTATGCATTCATGCTTTCAGTCTTGAAGCATGTGCTGTTTTGCATGTTTGTTTCTAAAATTACTGGCTTATAAATAATGATACTGGAAGTATAATTTTTTTTTTTTTAAATGATAGGATGAATCAATAAGATGAATCTTATTAAAGGTATCCCTTAGCATATAAATTGTTACTTTAGCTTGATTGATTGATTGATTGTGTAGCACTTTTAACAGTAGATATTGTCATAAAACAGCATTTATAGAAATCCAGATGAAAGAAGAACGACACGAGAAGGAAACCTTCAGAGGCCAGACTCAAAAGGGAACCTGTTGTCTCCTGGGCTTTGCTTAATATCCATATTGGAGCACAATATGCGTGATAAACCTAAATCCTGTCACCTTCCTTATGCATGAATTTACTGAAGTCTTTACCAGCAATGTGATACTTTCCCATTCTTGCTTTATATAAGATTTCAGCTGCTCAACAGTTCAAGGTCCCCTTTGTCGTAGTTTTCGTTTCATAATACGCCAAATGTTTTGAATGGGTGACAGGTCTGGACTGCAGGCAGGCAAGTTTAACACCCAAACTCTTTTACTACAGAGCCATACTACATACTGTAGTACATGCAGAATGTGGTTTGGCATTGTATTGCTGAAATAAGCCTTACCTGAAAAAGACGTAATCTGGATGGCAGCATATGTTCATCCAAAACATGTATATATCGTTCTGTATTAATGGTGCCTTCACAGATGTGTAAGTTATGGGGCCCATGCCATGTGCTCTGATGCGCCCCCATACCATCACAGATGCTAGCTTTTGAACTGTGCGCTGATAACAAGCCGGATGGTCCCTCTCCTCTTTACCCCGGAGGACACGCTGTCATTTTAAATGTTGATTTTGACCAGACCACAGGACAATTTTCCACTTCACCTCAATCCATCTTAAATGAGCTCAGGCCCAGAGAATGTGGCGGCGTTTATGAATTTTGTTTGTATATGTTTTTTTCTTTGCATGGAAGAATTTTAACTTGCATTTGTGGCTGCAGCAATAAACTGTGTTCACTGACTGATTTCCTCTACAGAATTGCGTCTGTTTTTAATGTAGTGCTGCCTGAGGGCCTGAAGATCACAGCCATTTAATATTGGTTTTCGGCCTTGTCCCTTACATACAGAGATTTCTCCAGATTCTCAGAATCTTTAATGATATTATGACCCGTCGATGATGAACTAATCAAATTCTTTGCAATTTTAAACCGAGAAATGTTATGCTTAAATTGTTGAACTACTTGCCCATGCAGTCTTTCACAGTGGTGAAATCCTCACTAGGATGCTCTTTTTATACCCAATCATGTTAATGACCTGGTGCCAATTAACCTAATTAGATATGAGATGTTGCAACAGGTGTTTTTTTTAGCATTAAACAACTTTCCCAGTCTTTTGTTGCCCGTGTCCCAAACTTTTTTGAAATGTGTTGCTGGCATGAAATTCAAAATGAGCATATATTTCTCAAAACAATTCTCAGTTTCAACATTTGATAGGTTGTCTTTGTACTATTTTCAATTAAACATAGGGTTTAAATGATTTGCAAATCATTGTATTCTGGTTTTATTTCCATTTTACACAACGTTCCAATTTTTTTGGAAATGGGGTTGTAAACATTAAGCAAATATGATGAATTACATTATGAAAGAATTAGGGCATATATGGTTATACAATAAGTACTGAATGTTTATACACTATATGGCCAAAAGTATGTAGACACTTGACCATCACAGCCTCCACTTTTTTTCAGAAGGATTTCCATTAGACTTTGGAAAGTGGCTGTGGGGATTTGTGCTCATATAGCTACAAGAGCATTATTGAGGTCAGGCATTGATGTCAGGTAAGGAGGCATGGGGTGCAGTCACATTCCAGTTCATCCCAAAGGTGTTCAGTGTGGTTGAGGTCAGGGCTCTGTGCAGGACACTCGATTTCTTCCACTCCAACCTTGGCAAACCATGTCTTCATGGAGCTTGCTTTGTGCACAGAGTCATGCTGGAACAGGTTTGGACCCCTTAGTTGCAGTGAAGGGAAATTATAAGGCTACAGCAAACAGATACATCCTATACAATTGTGTGCTTCCAACTTTGTGGCAACAGTTTGAGGAAGAACCACATATGGGTGTGATGATCAGGTGTCCACATACTTTTGGCCAAATCCTTTAGAACACTAAAACATGCTTGATTACTATAATAGGAATTTATTTTATATGCAGTATTTAAAAATGACTCTTTAGAATATACTTAGCCTGTTTAGAATATACTTAGAAAACATTCAGTATATTTTAAATACATTTATATTTACTTGAATCCTGTGGCTTATAATGTAATCTTATTTGTTTTAGAGGGAGCTCAGTGCATCCTGCTTTTCTCTGAAATCTCTAATATTCTAAATTGCAGTTACTAATCAAATGGACGTAACCTCACTGTAATCCATTAAACAGTGATTCTGTCATTGCACAATAATGTGAATTAAAGCAAAGATTGCATCACTTTTATAATCTTTGTTCTTAGGAGTGTAAATGGTTTGTCTATTATTCAGTGAGAGGTTATAAGGGGCCACAGGGCTATGAAAATGTGATTCATTGGATACTTCTCCAACTGACCACACACTCTTAGAAAAAAAGGGTTCCTTAAGAAATAGTTGAAGGTTCTTAGCTTCTGTTCTGCTTGGGACGCTCTGTAATATAGTGTGTGTTCTATATAGATACTTCAAGGGTTTCCACAGAGGGAGAAACTGAAGAACTTGAAGAATGCTAGATGAATTGGAGAGTAGTGATGTTTCATGTCAGTCTTAACCCTCATGATCTGTTCATTAAGTCTGTTCATTTTTAGATTTTATACAAATAAAAAAAAAATACCCAATTGGTAGTACTAATACAAGAGATGAATCCCATGATCCCCCTCACAGCATTTGGGTTCATCCTAATAGCAGGTTTACATGCGTGCACAGGTACAATGCAAATAAAAGTTCGTCTGACAGGGACTAAAATCACCTTTGTGTCTTGGATTTACAAAGACATGTCATTTTTATTACCTTTATTCGCTTTTGTATCTTACAGGTCAAAATGACCAGAGTATAATCTGTGTAACATAAATACTGTATGACGTTTATAAAATGGATGATTTAGCCCTGAACAGAGCAGTGTTAAAGCAGATTGGACTGGGTGAGATATGCAAGCTGAAAACTGGGCGGCAATCTGTGGTGCCAAAGCTCCTTTGGCAGATAGAAAAGCCACATAAGTCCATTGTCACTCAGCATGCTAAACAAGAATAAGCCCAGCACAATGCATGAGAATTAAAAATGGATATCCATTTAAAAAAGGATGCCTAAAACCCTGCATGGGTATTTTAAATGTTTCCGACCAGATTAAGAACGGGAAATATAGGTTATCCCATGATAAGCCCAGCACTCTCCGTTTTTCACAATAGAGATCTTCTTTTTTTTCTTCACACCAATACTGATGCAAGGTCTGTTTTGGTTTATTTGCCAGAAAATTTGCATATGTCCTTGGTGAATGAGTGTACATTGTTGTCTTGTGCATTATTAACTTGTAATCTGATGCTGAAAGTCACAAATAAAGAGGAAAACAAAGCACCAAGGAAATATTTATTGTGATCAATTTGCTTTTGTGATGAGTTAATCAAGATATATGCATTATTCAAATGCATGCCTCATAATACACTAATGGGCATTTGTTTAGATGGTGCTTAACTGTAAGCAAAACCCATTTGTATTTGTTAGTGCATATGGGTCATTATCCTAGAGTCATTTGTCAACACGATATAATTTTCTTCCCGGCTTCTCAGAACTGAAAGATCATGACACTGACTTTCCTTCAGAACTTTGGGTTCTTGGGCTGTTGGAGGCTTTACTACACTAGGAAGTGATCTATTATTCATAGTAGTTTGTATGTCATCATATCCATAACCTCACAAACTGATAGAAACTGATATAAATCTGATATAAATCTGATAGAAACTAATAAACTAGCTAACCACATCTCAAGAATAATACACAACTTTGTTCCAATCCAATACCAATAATTACAATGTGATTTTCCTGTGTCCAAATAATTTGCACCCAAATCACAATCAGAATCAGGTTTTGTGAAATAAGCATTATGTAAATCGGTCAACATCACCCTCCTCTGTTTTTAAAACTGACCTAGTCTGAAATGATGAGCGATTAAAAGATAAGTCATGGCTGGGTTGCTAATGAATAGGTTTTCATGTTTGACAGGATATAAAGGATATAAAGTGTCATGTCTCAAAAATACGCCAGAGAGTTCATTTCCCCTTACATTTTGCCTCTGTTCCTTTACTACCTGAGAAACCCCCGTCTGTCTTCCCCAACAGCACAACAGACATCTTATCAAACGTGACTGATTGCCGTAATCTGTACTCTGGGCAGTCATTAAGCAAATTACCTGAATCATTGCAAGGATTAGTCTCATTAACACATGATTAGCATCAAATTAAAATAATGAGTGTTTAACTTGTGATGTCTTCCAGTTGTTTGAACAGCTTGATCAGGCACACCAGGCTTGCTGAGAGCTGCTTTTTGTTTGAAAACATGGCTACATGAGGTCATTGTATGGACCACGAGAGATGAGCTGAGAGCATACATTATGCTATTATGTATGCTATTTTATTCGGCAGCTTTACTTTACATCATACTTTACATTTGCTTTATCAGTAATGAGATACACACCAATGTTCATCAAGAATGATAAATCAGCTTCTTCTTTTCGTGTCGAGGTCCCACTTCATAATGGAACCTTCGTGGTGGAAGGATTAGCTGCTCAGCAGTATGATACTGAACAGGATGCGCCGGGGAGGCTCCTTCCATGCACACACATTCACAGATACACTACGGACACTTTGGAAACGTCAGTCCTACCATGCATGTCTTTGGACTGGGAGAGGAAACCGGAGTATCCGGAGGAAACCCCTGCAGCAAACTCCACATACACAGGGCCACGGTGGGAAACGAACCCCTAACCCTGGAGGTGTGAGGCGAATGTGCTAACCACTAAGCCACCATGCGCCCCATAAATCAGCTAACAAATACCAAGAATACCAACTATTTAAAAGAATACTAAGTTAGTGAAACGTGATATGGGTGTAAATATACAGAGACTTGTGGTCACTTTCTATCAGTAATTTATAAGCAAGAATGAAGTTAGTAAGTAAATAAGTACGTAAGTACATAAATAAATACCTCATCTGCACATTATGACTATTTCATATGAATCCCTTCAAAGTGACGGCAGCCGAAAAGTTATAAGCTCTGAAGTGCAATGTACCTTCTGCTTTTAGCTTAACAAAAGATTTAGTGTAATAACTAAAACTGAGCATGATGGTACCATTAAGAGAAGAATAGTTTAAATCTGTAATGCTAACCTGCTGTCAGGGGATTATACTCTTCAATGGAATTACAATTCATCCTGCTGAGAACACATCCATATACATCATGTGTGGCCAACAATATCTTCAGCACACATGACAATAACGACCCAGGCTTAATGCATTTAATTTGATTGAAAGGAGATTAGAACTCTCTATAATGGCAAAGACACCAACATCATAGAGCAGACACTCTTACAACATTATTAAGTGATACTAACAACTTTATTTTTTCTTACACCATCATGGTTAGAGTATCTTGGAAACCAAGTAGAGTTATCAGAGTTAACCAAGTAACCTCACTAAATTACATATTAGTGTAAAGTACCATTAAATAATAATAAAAAAAAATGCTATAAAATAAGGGTACATTACCCACATAATATAAAGCATTACTAAACAGTTAGATAATATGCATTTATCATTAACTAATGCTGGTGATGATAGCTAACATTTTCCATCTTATTAAATATTAATTATTGTGATTTTAACAATTGAGGTAATAATGCACTGCTTAATAATGTATTATTTATTATAGACCTATTATTATTTATTTATGTATTATTCTATATAGTCGTATGAATGCTTATGAACTCATACTTATGAATTAGTTCATAGTACATTATAAAATGTACTTAATACAACGATCAGGAGAAAACAAGTACATTTAATAGAATTAAAGGTGAAAGCATATTAAAGGTTAGAAGTAAAGGAACATTTTGACATTCATTGTCGATTTATATGTTAATTAATTTATTAAGTTATATTGATAAATGTTTAATAAATTTAAAAAAAAAAGTATTAGCTATGTAAAGTAAGTGTCCATCCTCCAACTTACCTTCCCTTCAGAGGCATTTTGTATACATTTTTAAAAATGGATTACATAACAAGAATAAATTGTAAAACTGTGTAAGTTTTACTTAAACTTTTTCAGGGATTATTTAATTATATATTACAGTTAATTATTAATTATGATCCTTGTAAGCTTGAAATCATATATCATGTTTGGTCAACTTTACCTAATTATAATGTTTTTATAATCTCTGATCAAGCCTAAGGTACTATAATTAATGACTTGATGACTTATAAACATGTTGTAACATAAGTTCACAATTCACTTTAAGCACATATGGTCTACTGCACATTATTGTTATAACTGATAATAGCCTATGAATAATTATAAAACTGCTTAAATATTTATTAAGAATTACAAAACAATTAGCATTTAGAGCATTTACTTGAAGTAAAGTGACTGATAAAATTAGTGCAGTAAACTATGCTTCATTTTAACCAAACTGTGGAGTGAACTTAAGTTTTTAATTAATCTAGGAAGAATGCTTTTTAAACATTATTTGTTTGGTTTGATCAAAACTATGTGTATCTTAGTTACCTATGAACTGTCAATCAACAATCTACAGAACATTATTAGGATTACCTTAAACAGGGTTAGCAAACATAGAAATGGTACGTAAAATAGTTCAATTCAATAATTCATTTTTGTAAGTGTTTAATGGAACTATGCAAAAAAAAAAAAAAAAAAAAAAAACGTCTGAAAGATACCCTTGTCCTAAAATTTCTGAGGTTTGACGAGTTAATGAACTTTAGATTAGCTTCAGAGTAAAAAAAAAAAAAAAAAAAAGGCTCTCTCCAAGTGCAGCAAATAGCCACGGGCAATAGCTGATAACTAATGTGTGGAATATTGCAATTAGCATAGCCAAGTACTTACAGGGATCAAATTAAAAAATTCATTAACGCACGCATTTAATTAAGAAACACTTTTTGGGTTTACATGATAAATTATGACACCTATTAAATCTTCCTCTACAGGCTGTAATGGCTTCTTTGCTTCTGGGCAAACGAGTGTTTCCTCTTGAAAGCCTCCAAGGACCTGCAGTACTTGTTAGAGCTTTGTTAGGAACTGAAGTCACCAGCAAGGGATTTGCAGATGTGGCATTAAAGTTCATATTTTTTTATCCATTTATAATTATATTGTGAAATGTTGAAGCAAGCTAACTTTTTGTTATCACATGCTACATTATAGCACCTAACCACTTCTTTCTCTTTAACTTTATAAGGCAAAAAAACACAGAGAGGCCACAAAGCTTTTCATTCTTAGACTTTCCTGGGGAGGAAAAATGAAAGGAACAGCTTTACCTCTGACTCTTACAAAGCGTGGACACTGGAGACTCCTACTATGAATATTAAAACAGTGTGTCCTTACAAAAAATTTCAAGCATAACAACGATTAGATCTTTTTCTATGTTAAATAACAACATCTGATTTAATCTGATTGTTAAACTTAAAGTTTGTGGAGTGTCTGCTATACACAGCCCTGTGTAAGTTTTAACTACAGAAATGCTAATGTATTTAGTCCCTCCGCGATTTAGCGATTTTGTGATCACAGGAATGAATGCAAAATCAAGCAAATTTCGCAATATTTGGAGGAGCAAGCAATTTTTCAAAATTACTGAATATTTTCTGCAGATTTGGGCTAAGAAGCTTCATTTGACGTCATCACAGCGAGCATTTAGCCAAAGCCCTCTTTGATTCATGTGATTCAGGTGTACAACTGCAATTTTGCCAATTTAAGTCGTTTTCCACAAAAAAATTAGCATGAAAAAACTCTGTAAGTTGTATCACAAATTTTGAAAAAATCCGCAGGAGAATCAAGCATTTCTGGCTGCAACAATCACAAAAAATCTGCATGAAATCCTTACAACGAGCGCATTAATATAAACCTGTGATTTTGCTAACAGCTGGAACTTCTGTCTGAGCTGTTGTTACAGAAAAATAATCAACACCTTCTAAACCAATTAGATCTGAGAATTCACCAGTGCTGTACATCAGTGCATTTAAACAATGTTATGTAGCACTCTTATAATGCCTCATAATGACTGGCATACAGTAAGCATGCAAAGCATATTATTCAGCAACATCTGTGACTTCAGTTACAACAGTAAAGGTATGTAGCTAAGAGAGCAAGGCATGTAAACTCTGGCCCTGGAAGTTTAGGAAATTATATCCATTTTGTTTGGCACCACAGTGTGGTTAGGATATGCCACTTGAAGCTAAACTACTGTTTTAATCAGGTTCACCAACGCTTTGATAAACTTCATTTTGGAAAACACGACTTATCCCAAATGTCATTTCAAATTTGTAACTTACAAAGACCACTGATTTGACTGGATCATGCAAGAAATTTGTACAAATCCAGATAACCATGCTAAAGTTTAATACAGATGAAGATGTAGAAAGATATATTAACACTAACCCTGCTCCTGATATAACCTTAACCTGATGTAACCTTCTCTTGGACCTGAAACACTGGCTGATTTTACAGTATATATAGTTTTAATATGGCATGCATATTATTAGGGACCAACCAATTTTGAGGGTTGAGTAACTTGAAAATGTGTTTAGTGCAATATCTAACCCGTTCCTTGTAGTTTCTATCATTATTGTGTAAAAATGTAAACCAGGGCAATGTCTCCAATACATAGCGTTTTTGTTTTTATTATTATTACTGAGGAATCATCTCCCCTTCTATCACTTCTGCTTCAGCCACAGTTGAGATTAGATGTGAACATATTAGATATGATAAATATGTGCACCCTAACCTAATAAGAGCGTCTTTCCCCCCACCTTTTAAGCAAATATTGGCACGCTGCTTAAAAAATCCCCAGTAGAGGCAGCAGGAGCGGTACACAGCGAGGTTAATTTAAGCATCAACATGGCCGCCATCGCTCACTTTCTATCCGTTAAATAAGTGGCCAGAGTCTGAAGCCATGACTAAATTATTAACTGTGTATTTCATAACGTTAGTGACAATATGCTAACATGTTTTTTTCCCATCCTGTCTCCCTGCCGGGAACAGATGGCTCCTTTTACTTTATTTTCCACATCAAGTATGATTATTTCTTTGTGCCAAAAGCCACCTGCCGTTCCTTGGTCTCCGCACTAATTATTTATGTTGGTAACACACAGCAGGACTTGTTATCAGTTGGATGGTGTCTTAATAAAGGCAGGCACATCAACATATTGACATCGTGTTCAAGGGGAAAAAATTTAGCACAGGCTGGTGGGACGGTGGGTGCTCAAGAGCAGGCCGCTTGCCAGAAAAACGCAAGATGACCTCCTTTTGTTTCTCCACTCGCTCGGCCCTTGTTCTGATCCATGTGATGATAATTAGGTGAAAGCCTATTAAAAAGTCAAATAAGGGAGAATACATTAACATTGAGTCCAGACCCAGATGATTGTCCTGCTTGTGGTGTGACAGAGAAGGACAAAGTATCCAACTGCTTAGCGTGATACTGTAGAACAACGCCCTTCCATCAGAAACCAGAGTGTGTGTCCTCCCTGTGATTCTACACACTCTCAGTGCATGAGAACAATGTACGCTTAAGCTACAAGTACCAATTAAGTTAAGTATTTGCTGAATTTCAAAGCATTATGTCTGAGGGATAGGTCAGTTTTAATCAGCCATTCTCAAAGGTAGAAAACTTAAATAGAATAATTAAACATTGTCTGCACTTTAATACATCAGGGGTACAAAATGAATACACTGTAATTACAGTTTCATACCTCCATTATTATTCCCTGTAACATGGTTCATATATTAAATAATATTTTATGATGGAACTTGATGCGTATTAGGAATAATTAAAATTTTCAGTTTTGGGAGATAACACACATTTTCTAAATCCAAATATTACAAAAAAAAAACCAAAAAAAAAACAGGGATTAGTCAATTGTGCAAGTGCTCCCATATTTAAGATGCTTTATCAGTTCATTTAAGAACATATATGGGTTACAGTTCTCACATAAGAGCCAGAGTTTAAAAAAAAAAAAAAAAAGCTACTGTAGGCCCAGACAATGCATCAGCTCCCCCTCCCCAGTGAACCTCTAATAGCTTTTAGGATTAAAAATATGGATCTTGCATTTAATTACATATTGCTGTGGAAAGCTTTAACCTTGTGGTGCGAGGAGGGTGCTAGTGCTGACATATTACTGCAGAGAGAAACTGGGGGCCAGAGCAGATGTATTCTTCATCATCAGAGAAGATTTTAAGGTTGCTTAAGACCAGGCATCTGTTACAGGAAAAGGGAACACTTATTTGCCAAGGTTTAATGACAAATCGTATTAAAAGGGGGAAAAACAGTTAAATACAAATTTCCCTCAAATTCATTGTGTGTGCACAGTATGAATGCACTAGCAAATAGAGAATATTGTGATTTACTGAATTTTACGTAGTGATGCTTTGCTAGCATTTTCTATGAAGTCCATATTCATAAATAATGAACATAACTGTTATTAATATATTATTATTAAAGCTTTATGAGGCATTAATAGATTTGATCAACAAAAACTTGTTTCCAGTTTACAAAGAATTATAAGGACAGTTATAATGATTATGAATGTGGGCTTCAGAAATAATGTAACCAATGCTTTTTCACACCTAGAAGTTGCATAAAGTTTTGAGCTTTTAAGACAACTGTGTAGTTTTTCACTGCTCAGTTTTAGCGAAGTTGTGATTAAAAGTTTTAAACTTTTCACTGGAACTATGGTCAAAAGCATAGAAGGGACAACTGCATTTAATAAGTAACATCTGTCCCAAAAACCTCAATTTTATCAGGTAATTCAGCTATAAATTGCAATTTGCCAAAGTTTTAAAGGTCCATTGATTAAATTAATTGTCATTCAATCTCCAAAAGTGTTCAGCTAAGCACATGTAGCATTTATATTCGCTTAAACCTAAATTCTTACATTCTACTGAGAACATTTCATCAATAAATTACTATGATGACTCTGTTTAATACTTGTTTGGCAAGAATATTGGTGAGTGTATTACATGGTGTTAATTAGTATGCAAATGTATTCTTTTACGATCACCTTCTTCATTATGTTTAATCTCTCTATTTATCTGCCAAGTAACAGAGAGATTGAACCCATGTCTACTGTGTAAAAATATGCAGTAATTTATAGCTCTGTAATTTGAAATGCATTGCCTATTAATGCCATACCTATCTGCTGCTAAAGTCATAGATATATGGTAATTCTGTTAGACATAATTCATAGGAAAAAAGTTTTTTCTTTCACTCAAATAGTTTGAAGAAACAAATAATATGAAGAACAGAAGGGACAACTGCATTTAATAAGTAACATCTGTCCCATTTCTCCAAATTCTGCTACAGATGCATGAAATTTCACTATATTAGAGCTATTTATAGTAAAGTCAAGCTGTTCCCCACAAGACAGCTGTTTCATTTTTTGGAAAGCTTGACTAGAAGGTTCACAGGGACTACAGGTATCATGAGAGCAAGATGGAGGTAATTACTTTCATGCAAGTGAAAGCAACAGGTCTGGGACAAAGAAAGAACATGTTCATCAACAGGAATGTGATGTACTATGCATTTACAACATCCTTAGTACCTGCCTGATCGGGGTCATGGTGGTTTAAATTAGGCTAATACTTTGTTTATATTTTGGGAACGAGGACTAACCAGTTTTGTTAGAAGTGAAATTGAGGAACTGTCAGAGCCAGAACTCACAGGCCACCACTGCTTTCGGGGGCATAGTTGAAGGGTTCATATTTATTATTATTATTAATAATAATAATAATAAGAAGAAGAAGAAGAAGAAGAAGAAGAAGATTTTTTTTAAACCTTCTGCTTTAGGCCATGTCCACAGATACAGATACAGATATTTGGAGGACTACAGAGAGACAGATACTGATAGTCATTGCATTACATCCATACTCCTTGCCTACTAGCACTAAAAAGTATTAATAGAGTCATCATAGTAATTTATTGATGAAATGCAGTAGAGAGTAAGAATTTAGGATTAAGTGCATATAAAGCTACATGTGAACACTTTTGGAAATTTAAATAATAATGAATATTGAATAAATAATAATAATAATCATTAATAATGAATAAATTATCTCTATTTACAAGGGTCTGAAAACAAAATGCTGCACTTCTTCCAGAATCCCCTATTCTGAGAAAACCTATGAAACCTGCGGGACATCAAGCTGTTGAGCCGAGGGGTCCCTCTCATCTGAAGAGTTTGGATTTAGAAGGATCAGCAGGATTTTAATCCCAGACTATCTGTCTCCGCATGTTCTCTGCTGCCATTATTAATATTTTGATACTATAATCCCAGGAAGAAGCTATGCTCTGAATTAATATAAGCCTCTCACACTGTCTTACTATGAGGCTAAATATTAACTATGATCTATTAGGCACCATTGTCATGGAAAATCATATACAGGCATAATTCGCATAAAACAGCGATCAGAATTCTAGGCTGTGCCTCTCACCTTGCACATATCAAAGCTTTGTTTTTAATCACAGCCCATCTAATAAGACCCTGGAGAGTAATCTTGCTGCAATTTCCACCCATAAACAGGATCACATTGTGATGGGTCACCAGCACTGTCGAATTATGGTCACAGTGATCCACTCTGATTGCAACAGTCACCATAATGGTGTCGAACTGCCACAAGAACTTCAAGTAAATCCTTCAAGCTTTTGATTTATCCGCTCACTGAGGAAATTGCATTCCTACCCTGTCCTCACTGTTACTGTTAGTCTGGCATACATATACACATTCAAGGAAGCTGGAGATGGGGAAAGAAGGACAGAAGTTTGGGCAAATGTTGGCAACTATACTGCTGTTAAACAGTGGTTGGAATTTGATTATGGGTCTCCTGTGTTTCCTTCTCTCTGCATGTGTGTATTAGCTTGGCCTGTTTAATCCATATACACTAATGTGGCAATTAGCTTTGTCCTTAAAAATATTGTCAAAGCAATCTACTCAGTCAGTTGTGGGATATTAAAAGGATAGACACTTGAAAAGTGAATATCTCTATTCTTGTCCAGGTTTCAGTATGATTTAGAAGTTGATCCAGTGAAGCACTGGGGAGGATGTGGTCCACATAAATGCAAATATGTACTCACTTACCATTCACAAATTCTCATCAATTCACATAACTTGATTTACTGTATATAAACAGCACAACTGTTACAATTAGGTTTTAAAGGCAATGTTGGCATTCATATCTTCATACTTTCATTTATATGAAATTTGATGAAGTCCAACTACATTGCCCTCGCTTGATCAAATTTGTACAAATTCCTTTCAAGATTGGGTTTATATCAACTATGGAATGAGGAACTATATGTTTTAGACCACACCATCTTCTAGGACCTGAGCTTCTTTTTGACCAGCTGCACTTCAATTTTATTTGTAGTGTTAATAATAGACATTGTCTCAAAGCAGATTTAGACTCCTAATGAGGTGAAAGTGCTAAGGAAAAACTCCCTGAGAAGACTTGCAGAAGAAATCTTGAGAGGATATTGTGGGTGACACTGCATATTGGGATTATAAATCATTACAGTGTACAGGTGTAGAAGAGCAAAGGCAAGCAGTATTAAGTGTGTTGAAAAGATGTTCAGTAGGAGCCTATTATGAATTGAGTCCTGGGATGAGCACAGGACAGTCTTCATGATTACAGGATCAGTTCTTCACAGGGGACAAATCTACAATATTCAGGTGAGTTTATCCACTGTTACTCAAGCATAACACATTTTGGTAAAGTACAGTGCCCTCCACTAACATTGGCACTCTTGGTAAATATGAGCAAAGAAGGCTGTGAAAAATTGTCTTTATTGTGTATTCACAAAAATACTCTGCTCTCGTGGAGATCAAAAATTTATCTCATTCACCGCTGTTTATTTATCTCATTCACCGCTGTTTTTTTTTTTAAAGCAAATATGCCTGTTGTTTCTCCGCTTCTGAGTGCAGATGAGGACTCGCTCGAGCTGCACATGGTGCTGCTGGAACTGGAGGATGTG
>JANDJT010000124.1:7568988-7580896 GCA_024331685.1 Stegophilus panzeri
GACCGCCTTGGCTAGGGGAGGCCCTACAGTAGCACTGGGGGCTACCTGCCCTAACAACCTCATGTCCCCTGATACGTACCTCCACGGCCCCTCAGGACCGCTCTTTTTTGCCTGCTTGGCCTTTATGACCATTCTCAGTTCAGGCCTAGTAGCAGGCCACGACTGTGGCCGCCCAGTTCCCCTGGCTGTCTGCGGGGGTTGGCGGGCTGCCATACTTGCCTTCTGGGTCTCCCTTGCACCAGTGCTGGCCCGGGCTCCACTCATGGATGCCCGGGTGAGCTCGAGACAACAGGGAAGGAACCTGCTGAATGCCGTCATATGTCGAGCTCACTCAGCAAGTCTGCTTGGTAGGCCTGCAACACTGTCATTGTCTGCAGTGACCCACAAGCAAGACCCACTACTGCATAGACCTTGCCCACCAATGCTATGGTGGCCTTACATGGTGGCTTGGATGGCAAAGCCAGCCCCCCCAATTACCTGCCGTAGATGGAGAGAGGTAGCTCGCAAGCACCTCCTCCACCTTCAGCTATGCAGTTCATTCCCCACATTCCCCACATTCCCCACCTAAATAGCCATGCGGTTCATTCCCCACAACGGCCGAATAATCCAACATCGTGGGGTTATAAATACGGCTTATGCATGGTTTTCCCCCAGAAGCCTGATATTTTGTCATGCACCTCTGGAAGAAAGGGGAGTTTCTGCAGTGTGAGGGATTTACTTTCACTGGGGTGAAAAAGGCTCATCCAGCCTTAGTAATCACTTCAAGCAGCTCTTTATATGCTGCTCGCAGTTTTTAGCACATCCTTCTGGCTCCTCGGAGTCAGAGAGGAATTATTACTATTATTTTTGTGTGTTTTTTTTTTTTTCTTCACTTTCTTCCCCCCCCTTTTGGATTTCCACAGTGGAAGGAGGAGTCGTGACGCGAGCTCCAAAATCCAGCGGAGAGCCGAGCCTGGAAGACAGAGCAAGAGATAGAGCAACGCTCGTCTCCGGCTCCAATTCTGGATCCATAAGAGATCCCCTGAACCTGAAACGGCTAGCTGCCTTGGCAGCGGCCAGCCCAAATCCGCGAGGCTCCAAAACCCAACTTGCTTCGGCTTCCGAGAAGAGCGCGAGTCGCGAGCCGAGCTGCTTAATGTAGGCATTACCATGCGCAGCCTCTCGAGGCTGCCATCGCATGCTATACTCCTAAACACTTCACCCAGAAAGTGTGCACTATTCCCCATGATGAAACGGGAGCAAGCCGTAACACACTTCCTGAATTCTCTCACTCATATGTTTCTCTCTCGCTCATTCCTTTTTTTTCTTCTTTTTTTTCCCAAAGGGATAGAAAAGTTCTGAGATTTTGAGAAAAGATAGCGAGGAAATGAAGCGTCTTTTTGTTTCTTTACACCAACATCTGACATACAGTCTTTGGCTGAAGATAATAAAGGCTGGTGGTGCGGTTCACATGTGCCATATTTATATCACGCGACGCGCTTAATTGCCACGTCACCTGATCATGGCAGGCCTATAAATAGGCATGATATTACACAAGCTTCAGATACCGGAGAGGCACTTCCCATAGTGTTATGCTAAACGTAACGTCGAAGTTCCCTTTGAAAAGGAACATGCACAGACTTTTACCTGAGCTCAGGCTCAAACTGTGGATACTGGAGCTGTGAGGAGGCAACACTTACCACTGCACCAGTGTGGCGCCCCTATTTTAGATAACTGACTGAAAGATTTGCTATAATGATGTCTAATGATGTTAGTTATGCTATCAAAGTTGCATCTTGACAGATTGACAACCTTATTAATGTTTTTTTCTAGTTAACAAAAGCTTTAACAACTTAAAATGAACTTTTTTTTTTTACCTGCAAATTTGAGGCAAATCAGTTTCCTGATTTTATTTTCTAAATAAAGGTAACTTATTACAGCTTACAGAAAATAGACAGTTGACCAATTCATTACTCAAGCCAAAGCATGAACAATGCAAAACAATAATTTCTTTTGAAACCAACCAAATTAAGTTTAAGTGTAAATAAAAAATAGCAATGTAATAACTCATTCAACAATGAAGGTTCGCTGCAGATGTTTTTTTTTTCCATCTCTCTCTCTCTCTCTCTCTCTCTCTCTCCTTCTTGTTTTCTCTCTCAGTGCCCACTAAGCAAGTCATAAGGGTCATCTGACAGACAAACATCTGTGTCTCAGGGAGCAGGTGAAGAGAGGGGAGCATGAAGGCGAGTTGACATTCCTCCCACCTCCATCCTCCACTGAGGAGACTGAGGTCTTCATAAATAATCCTTAAGCAATCTGCCTCTCTCCACTCCCCTTATTAATTACTTTTATGGCCAAAATCAAACATCTGTCACTGTGGAATATACAAATTATTTATGCAGCTTCTTCCCATAAGGAAAGCTAGAATGTGTTTTCTGATATTCTGGCTTGCAATCAGATAAAGAGAGAGCTCTGGGACAATTTATAAAGGCTTTTAAATTCTGTTTTAAAGCAAAATTCAGCACCACACAAGAGACGAGGGGTTTGATCCCATTTCTTGTCATCTTATATTAGCATCTGTAGTCTCAGCCAGTTGCAAGTTTGGAGACACATTTGCTCCTGCATGCAATCATTATTATCATTTTAACATTTACACTGTGTATCTGTGTATTTTGAAAAGTATGTAAAGTAATTTCATGAGGAAGGTTGTAAAAAATGTCCTTGTCCATTAAACTTTTTCTAGGACTCAGTTGAAGTCAAGGACCATTTTTTCCCTTTTTTTTGGTAAGTGACTTTTTGTTCAGGGATTTTGATCTGGAGCTAGCTGACAGAAGACAGCTGTCTGCTTGTCCTCTGCTCGGCAGTAAGGTGCCCTGGGACTTTGCCCGCTCAAGGGTCAGCACCTTCAAGGGGAGGCAACATTTGCTAGCAGTTATTGAGCAGCAGGGAGTCCGCCATGCCCTTCCCCTCATCTTTCAGGAATAAAAAAACGGGCCAGGTTGAAGGCGGGTACCCGGCTGGTGTTACCCATCATCCCTCAGAGCTGAAGGAGGAAGTGACCTTGAGATGGTGTGGGGTAGTTTGGCAAGCTGGGCACAGTGGTGTCTCTCCTGCAGGACTGATAGGGCTGCTGCTTGAGTGAGTGTGGATTGTTTTACTTTATCTTTTGAATGGACTGCTGGTTGTGAATTTTCTCTGGAGTGAAGAAATAAGTATGAATTTAGCTGGCCATCTGAATTTAGCTTTGGCATTGAAGTTCATTTGTAGCACAGTGATTTAACTTGGGGCTGGTGAAAGAAAATTAGGGCAGGTCTTTTGGAAACTAGATGAAGGAAGCTCTGGAGGGGATCCATAATTAAATTGGGATGGTTGGTATACATTGAGTAGTTCTTTCTAACAAAAGAACAAACTATTGAACATTAGAACATTTGAGAATTTTGAGAACCACTGTTGACCTCAATCAGTGTACCAGAGTTGTTCTGGTGGTTCGTGGTGGCCCAACACCTTACTAAGATACCATTTGTCCTGTACTTTTTCAACTTCTTATTTTTATTCATAGCATAATATTAGGTCATACTGTATGTATGAGGTAACTCATATACTCTATACATACACAGAGAAAGTATAACACAATGCACATTTAGAAGTTTTTCATAAAGTTCCTAGTGCAAACAATTAATGGGTGTGAAGCATGGCAGTGTATATTATGACAAACAACACATGCTCCATTATGCCAGCTGGTGTGATGGTGTGATAATGTCAGACTCATTAACTTCAGAACACAGTTTACGGTGGCCTTTTTACGACAAAATTAATTGATTCACACATACATTAGAACAAAAATAACTCGACAGAAATGCAGTTGGAAGCCAGCTTCTAATCTTTCATAAACGCTTCCGGTGGCAAAGTGAAAATAGGCATCATTCATGGGTATAGTGCTGGGACACGTAGTATATGACAGGAAAACAAGCCTGTAATTTCACCATTAACTTCTCATTTGTGGCTTATTAGCAAAATAGTTATCAGTGTGCGGTGGTCTAATTCAGATTCTCAGTTCCTTAATGTTCCTGTTGTTCCATTAGCATTGATCATTTAAACAATGATCCATTTTTCCTCATTATATGAACAATATAGCATGACTCTTCTGTCTACTGTTCCTTAACATGTTGTAACATAAATAAGCAATTTTTATTAAGATTTCTTCCATTTTGAATATGTAAATCTCTAAAAGAAATGTTCTTCATGGCCTAAGAACCCTGCTGAAAAAAACAATAGAAACCCTCATAGAATTTGTTATGGTTTTAATGGTTATAATGGGAATTGTATTGGGTTTTAATGGAAACTGTAATGGTCCCTGTGGGTCTCTATTGGTAATTTGTTGCCTTCTATTGGTGACACATTATGTCTTGTGGATACCAATAAGGACCAATAATGGTAATGGTTTGAATGGTTAGTTGATGGATTGTAATGGTATTTGTAGTGGAACCCATTAGAATTTCTGTGATGGTTTCTAATGGGGTTTTTTTTTCAGCAGGGAAGACAGTCCAGATTCATCACTTGGTAGAATTGGTGCACATGTGGTCACATTTTGGTCATTTCACATCTTCAATGCTCCTATATCACTTTTCCTATGTAGAGAGTCTTTTTATTTTCCATTCTTTGGATCTCTGCATGGGTTCAGGGATTTTCCTTAAAGCTATTATCCTTGTTGTGTAATTTGTATTGTTACCTAATTGTGAGGTTGTTTATATAGATAATTCATTATACACTATACTGCTAGTGATTAACATGAGGTGTTTTCACCTCTGTTTGTATATTTATTGCTCTGTGTTTTAGCTAGCATGTCAACACTATCCAGCTCAGGCCCAATGTTTTTGATAGGCTGGAGAACAGAATGCACATTTTAGATGTTGAAATCCACAAAGAAGAAAGATCAACAGGAGTTTGATTTTCTACGCTGTATTTTAGCTAGCTAGCTAAACTTCTTGGTTGCTGTAAAATCATTTCATGTTCATTCACATTGAACATAACTGTGTCATTCACAATATTCTCATAGTGCTTATGTCATCCTGAATAAGTGATAAGAACTAATGCTTGTGTCCACATACCACCTTTCATACTACTGTGGTAATACCACATTATTGTTGTCTTTAGAGATACTACATAGTGCGCAGAATGTGGTTGGTGACATGCCCTTTTCTCAGAAATCTCTCGGTGTGAATTAGTACTCATACCTATATGAGATTAAGCCACATGATGTGGAGAATGACACAGCACAACCTTTGTTACCATGGTTTTCTACGATAATATTTTTCTACCAGAGAGGGAGAAATTTCAAAATCTTACATTCAGCAGCTTTAAACATGACATCAACATTTAATCCCAGATGTAGAGCATTTAAAAAAGAAAGGAGAACAAGAATATATTTAAGCTGCCCTGAATGACTTATGTCAACGAGTTATCGCTAGTAATTTAGGGCCATATGTTTATGGATTTTAATCCATCTCTGAGATGAAATGAAGAAAGGATTTAGCTTAGAGGTTGGTTCCTGACCCTCTAAAATGAAGACGGAATCAATGTATCCCTCGGCTCCATATTGGGGAAGCGAGTTTTTTAACCTCGTGGCTGGATTTAGTGGTAATTGTACACAGGCAGCTGGCTTTTGCAATCTAATGAACCTCTTTTATCCCAGTCTTCCTGTTATGAACTATGTAATCATGTCCTTGAACGTCTAAATCCATCTTGAGAAAGCCGGTGAACTTTTAAAGGATGACAGGAAATCTGGGGTAAATTTTATATTCAGCATGCCATGTAACTCAATACTACACAAAACAATAACTCATACTATAAACATAATGTCAGACTTTATATATAAACAAGGATCATTTCAGTAGATGCTTTATGTAATGTTACTAACATTTCGTTTAATTTTTGTGGCATATTGTACTGTTTAGGAAAAAAGTATTTAAATGACAGATATTATTAACTAGCTGATCTAGCGATAGCAAGCTAGATAACATTAGGGTAGTAAGATAGCTACTAGCTAACATAAGGTAAACGTCAGTGCAAATTCACAGATATAGAAAACTTAGATGGCTATGGCTCAGTTGGTAGAGCGGGTTGTTCACTAATCATAGGGTTGGTGGTTCGATTCCCGGCCCACATGACTCCACATGCCGAAGTGTCCTTGGGTAAGACACTGAACCCCAAGTTGCTCCTGATGGCAAGTTAGCGCCTTGCATGGCAACTCTGCTACCATTGGTGTGTGTGAGTGAGACACAGTGTAAAGCGCTATATAAGTGTGCCATTTACCATTTAGATGACATGCATTGGACAAAGCCAAGCCTTCTTGCTGAGGTGACTTTTTACTTCAGTAAACTGAGATAATCTGTAAACATTTTTGTGGGAAAATGCTAGCAAACTGTGCAGCATTTGGATGTACAAGTCACAATACCTTGAATCAAGAGAACAAGGAATTAATCATCACTTGTGAAAATGTATGATTATGTGGGATTAAGGTAGCTAGCAAGGTGAGTTTACAGTGTATTAATGTTTGGCTAAGAACTGAGATAAAGGTAAAAAAGAAGCAAAACACTATTAATATGAAGTTTAGGTCAGATTAGTTTGGATTAGTAGTTTGGATGTCTACTGCAGACTCAGTTACTCAGGTAGGATAAGTTTAACATGGTGCATAATCATTCATAATTAAATATTAACACATTAGATGCCTGTCACATTAACGTTAGCTAAAATTGTTAACTGATCATTCCATGATGAACATGTTGTTATAAAGGGCAACATAGAGGCACAGTGGGCAGTGTTGCAGCCTTATAGCTTCAGGGTCCTGGAGCTTGGTTTGATATTGAGCTTCCCACCAAGCACCAGACGTCCATAGACGTTGTTTTTTGGGCTAAATCTGGTCTGCCTGTCATGGCCTTTATTTAGTCTAAAAATAGTCGTTGAAATTTGGGCTTTGTTCAGTCCGTCTGATTTGGTCTGAATTTATCCCAAAATGGACATCTGTTTCAGACCGTATATAGCCCTAATACAGCCATGAAAATAGGATCACATAACTGCAAGTGGGGAATTATATCTCAATCAAAATGTGTGTTGTGTTGTGTACACTACAACTAAATGAGTCTTTCTGAACTTTTTTGAAAATAATCTCTGCTGTTCAAAAACATAAATATATTTTTATAAATATGTTTAAAATGTCCCATATAAATAACTTGACATTACTGCTCTTTAATATACTATTTTTCTATAAGATTAATTTGTATTTTCCCCTGCTTCATGACACACACTCACACACACACACACACACACACACACACAACCACAGGATATGAATTTCGAGTGATAGCAGTACAGAATGCCAGAGTGGCTTGTTTTGACTGATTGGTCACTTGGAATTCAAACGTCAAAATAGTTGCAGGTGGGCGTGGAGGAAGAGAAGGGCGGAGTAGTGAAAAAAGATGGGCGGAAATACGTATGTTAGATCAAAACCAAGATCGACAGAGACACACTGGGTAATTTATTTGGAATTCATTTTATTAATTCCAAAGTCATGGCCTGTTTAGTATGCTGCATCTCTTCATAGACTAGCATTAGCATTGGAGTTGACATAGCAAATTAGTTAGCAACAAGGGCTAATGCAGCATCTAGTATTCCTGTATACAAGTAGTATGTACAAGTAGTAGTATATTTTAACAATTTTATAACTAAGATTATCTTGAACTTGTGATAATGAACTTGCTTTCTATTTTTGTTATACAAAAACTATTTTACAATACCTTTAACACAGTAAGATTTTAAAAAAAAAATAAATTACATAGACAAGAAAGGGCCAGACTTGGATACATTCTGCTCTTCTTATAAGAGAAAAGCTTAAAACATACGCACACAGGTTTCATCCTTTAAGAACAATGCCTGAGATACTCTTGCAACAGATGGTGAAATCTAGATTTGGAATTAAGACGAGTCAAACGTAAGGTGATGGTAAGGTTCACTGTTGTGAGGGTAAATCTGTAGTATTATTCATATTTATAGCCATGTGTGGACAGATGCCAGTGAAATTAGGAACAGCTGATCTCCTGTAATCATGTATAATGACATGCAAAGGTCTGTCAAGACTCCTTCAGACCAAATATCATCTCTGCGCATATGAGATTCACTTATTGAAATATGTTCTGAGATTAAATTGATTGGTCGTCTAACTAACCCCATCATGACACTTTCTGCTCTGAGAACATTTCAATGAATAATTGAACTCCTATTTGCTCCCTTTAATCATCTTTCAGAAACTGTTCTGGTCTGCTGTTGCACAAAGCATGACAAGACATGGCTTTATTAATTCACTCTCGTAATTCCTTTTGTAGGAATATCTAATTGCGTTTTATTTAATTTATTTAAAAGAACGTCACCCTGAAACACATTGAATATGTTTATATTGAAATATTTATGATGTGCTTAGTGCTAATTTGAGCTTGATACTGTATCTTTGTTATGAGAGAAGTTAGAAGTTCTCTCATAATAACAGGTTGATGTCACATGAACAGTTGCAATGGTGTTTAAAAGGAGTAAAAATGTTTAGTGATCTCAGACATAAGGGATAACGGTCAGGTTTTGCTGTTAGCTCCAAACACATACAAATATCACATTAATGATAAATCCAAGGTAAAATTAGTGGAGACAGCAAATGTTGGACTCCCGAATGTAATGCAGCTATACCGATTGGTCATAACATTCAAATCTCCTGCCTACTGTATTGGGTAGGTCCCCCTTGTGCCGACAAAACAGCTGTGACCTGTCGAGGCTTGGACTCAAGACCTCTGAAGATGTGCTGTGGTATCTGACACCAAGACATTAGCAGCAGATCCTTTAAGCCCTGTAAGTTGTGAGGTGGGGCCTACGTGGATTGGACTTGTTTGTCCAGCACATCCCACAGATGATTGATTGGATTGAGATCTGGGGAATTTGAGGCCAAATCAACACTTTGAGCTTAAGTGTGGCAGGGTGCATTATCCTGTTAAAAGAGGCCACTACAATTAGGGAATACCATTTCCATGAAGGGGTGTACTTGGTCTGCAATAATGTTTAGGTAGGTGGTACGTGTCAAAGTAACATCGACATGAATGGCAGGACCCAGGGTTTCCCAGCAGAACATTGTCCAGCGCATCATACTGCCTCCGCTGGCTTGCCTTCTTCCCATAGTGCATCCTGGTGCCATCTGACCTAGTCATCTCGGATCCTTACGCTTGCCCATTTTTCCTGCTTCCCACAACATCAACTCCAAGAACTGACTGTTCACTTGCTGCCTAATATATCCCGCCCCTTGACAGGTGCCATTGTAATGAGTCAATGTGTTTCACTTCACCTGTCAGTGGTTTTAATGTTACAGCTGATTAGTTTATACACCACAGTTGCTCTGAGTTACAGCAGAGACTCAACTCGGCTTGTTAGTGATCTACAAGACGACAAGCACCATGGTGTCGATGGCAGTATTAGCATAAACAAAAGATTTGAAGGCTGATTTGTTTGAGCAGAATGCACAGATAAGTAGATGAGAGAGCTGGACAGACTAAAGGATTAAAGCACTGCTGCATTGCTATCTTTAGATAGAGATGAAGTAAGGACTAATTCCCACTGACGGCACTATCAGCAGGTGAATGAATGAATGGCATAATGTAGACACCAGAGACCAACATGTCGATGAAAGAAGTTTAACTAAAAAATTCAACTCAGAAATTCATTCCAAAATAAATCTTGGATGCCACTGAAGAGCAGATGTTAATTATAAAGATGAATATGCAAGACATTCAGTGTTGATTTTTTATTTTAACAAGATACCTTAATGATTTCACTATGATCAAGCAGAATTGCTCATCCAACAGATTGGGGAAGATGCTAAAGCAAGCTACCACCATCAGATATTCTTGCAGACCTCAGCTCTGTGGAGCTCAGTCCAGTGATGGCCCTGTGAGGCATAATGTTTCCAAACTATTTACTGTTTCGCATTTGAAACAGAGATCGACAGAGAAAGAGAATATGAGAGCTTTGCATATTCATGGCCATAGCTGCAGGCTAGCACGACTAGCCTCAAAGCTCTTGACAAAGGTCACATAGTCTTTGCCCAATCATGTTATTGGAATAAAGATGGAAAGTGGTGTGGATCATTTTGCCCAAGAGCTAGCTTCACTGTTTGTAGACATTTCAGCATATGCTTACATGATGATAAAAAAAACGTTGCATTAAATATGGTGGCAGAATGAATTTTATTCCAGGGAACATGTAGAGAGACCGTCTTTATTTTTTCCCTACTTTTTCTGTGCAAGAACCTTTTTAAAATATGGCTGATTATGCCATTGCTGATGTTTTTTTCTTGTATAATATAATTTACAGCAGCCTGAGGTCCATAAATGGGAGACATTGTAAAATATTTCCATTATGCACAGAATGTCACTAGGTAATAAAAGGCTTTACACCATTTTTATGAGTCTCAATCTGTTGTTGTTCCAACAATTTTGGAATCTGTTTTTTTTTTTTTTTTTTAAACACACCGATAATTTTAATGCTTTCTTTCTTGGCCATAATGTCTTTGGAATAAAAAAAAATAGGAATTTTTATTTTTTTTGCAAATGTTGTGAGCTTCCACTTTTGACTGGACATAAAAAAGGCGCCATATCTACTAAAAGGAAAACGTGTCATCTGGACATTATTATAGAAGGTCTCTTTAAACTGAAGTTATATATCTTTTCTTAACAGAGTTGTAAAGGTTTCACAGTCATTTAAGCAGCAGTTGAGACAGATTGATGTTAATGTCATTGCAGTTACAAATGAAGTGTGCCTGACTTGCTGGCCCCTTCATAAAGCAGAAATGAGTTTCATCGATCATTAACTGTATACCTTTTGTGTACAGTTTACAGTTTTAGCAGGCCTCAAAAGCCAAATTAGATGGTATACTTTTCATTAAACTGAAACAAGCTTCAAAATGCTTACAATCTTATTGGGAAAAAATTGGTATCACTTTCCCATAGCCATTTTAATACATCACTATAACAATGCCTATATTTCTGTGTAAGGTAGTAATGAGTGCTTGTAAACATTTTTAATAATGGCTCATAAACAGGGACATAGACAGATCAATGGGGTGGCCAGACTAAACCCAATGACTTTCTTGGGGTGTCAATCAAGGGTGGGGCAAAATACTAATCCACCTCCATAGAAAATGACATAATGTAGCTCATTCATCTGCATATGGATGACCTGAGTACAATCCCCATCGAATATAAATTGGCATGCTCTTAAGCAACATTTGTTTGTTGTCTAGCAAACTACAAAAAGTTATAGCTAAGATAACATTACACTACACTAGCATTATGACTTCAATATCATTAGCTCAAAGTAGCTAATAACAAACTACAGAAGATCAAATGTGTGCCTCCAAATAATCAATCTTTCAACCAATTCAAAAAAGTTTGATCTAGCTTCATGCTAGGGTGGCACTGGCCACCCATTAGCTCCGCCCATGCCTGTCAATCTCTAATATTGTGTTATAAATAATATAAATAAATTTGTAATACTGTATATTTTAGATTATATATATATATATATTTTTTTTTTTTTTTTTTTTTTTTTTCATGTTTTCAAAATGTAAAACATCATTACTGACATGGACAAGGACAAGGACACACATGTACTTAAGTGATATGCATTTTTTTAAAAATGTTTTTACAATATGCAAGTAGGTGCTACATACTGTGTATACGTGCCATTTTTGGATGTTTTAGAATGAGATTTCTGCAATGTGCCTTTATGAATATATTAAGAATTACAAACTACAATATATATACACTCAGCAAAAAAAGAAACGTCCTCTCACATTCAACTGCTTTTATTTCCAGCAAATTTCTTAACATGTGTAAATATT
>JANDJT010000124.1:7581369-7595142 GCA_024331685.1 Stegophilus panzeri
ATATATAACTGATACTGTTACTTTATTTTGTGGTGATGGTGGTGTCTTTTGTTTTTTGTTTTTGTTTATGTGTGGCAGCACCAGAGATTGCAAAATATCTTCTATGTATATCTCAGATTTATGGATATGCTAAAACCTAAGCAGAATATTATATCCCTTTGTATTTAACAGCCCTTTCTATGAACAAGCCGGAGGTTAATCTAAAAGTATATCTAAGGAGGGGGAACAATAAAACAATAATGTTTTAAACTGATGTAAAACATGCTGTTCTTAATACCCAGCATCCACAGAGAATACCCGAAATCTCTTTTTCACCATATGCTGCACACATAATGCCATCCCAAGATACACCTTATCTGATTATGCAAAGGTTAAATGGAGTATGAGTTCATATCTGCCTATGCTCTCTGCTGCAATATAAGCTCCTTTTAAGCTTTAGCCTCAAGCACCTTTAGGACAATCCATCTTCCCATTACTACGTTACGAATTTCTTTATGTCTGTTTATTTTTTTTTTTATATTTAAATATTCCAACATCTGTCTAATCTCTGCAATGAAAATGTTCATGTTATTTTTTTTAATATGGCCCTTCTGTTAGCAGCTTAAGGCTGGTATGACAACTTCTCATTAATGTACTGCTCACACAGGGGCTGTTAATAAGATTCTAAGTCGCATTTGGGACTAACATATGACATAGCTTATGAATAACTCAGAACAGTGTTAGTTATTTGAACCAGGATTTCACTCATGCCTCTATTTTATTACCAAGCATGCTCCCTAAACTGGACACCCTAAAGTCCAGGCCTAGCAAAGCGTACAGATATGAACCATGTGAAAAACATGTGAAGGTTAATGTCACTGTGTTACACCCTGAAGTGTATTTGAGTAAACACATATGACATCATGTAAATAATATGTGAAAGATACAACCACGTGTCCCATATATTCTTTATATAACCTGTGGGAGGAAATAAATTAATCAGGGGGGAAAAAGGTTGAAAAATACAAACCTTACACACAGTATGCACTTCATGTGAAAAAATCACAAGTGACTAATGTGACTTTTCATGTTCACGTGACTTTTCTGTAAAGGAAATTAATGTAAATCCATTGGTTTAACACCTTCATAACCATTCCATTCTTGTAAACCATTCATTCATCTAATAAACCATTCATCTTTTATAATGCAATGCTAAATTTATAAAATAGTCATATAAAAACTCACAGGGTGACATTAGAGGAGTTATGTGACTTATTTGTTTTGACATAAGAAGAGAAGAGAGAACAATCCTGAAAAATCATCACGGCTCGAGCATATTACTGTAAACTTCGTCAATCTTACCTTGCAAGTTATTCATTTCTTTTCACTAACAGTGCATTCCTTGCACTTTGAGAAAACGTATAGAAGATACAGTATACATAGGTGTACAGTACATATACATATAGGGCATTTGAGGACATTAAAATTAAATGAATTTGGACTGAAATGGTGCTTCATAATCATTTTGAATGCAAATGGACCACCAGCACTTCCGTTAGAGCATTTAATTTTCATACTTCTATAAACAGTAGATGCAGTAAATACACTGCTTCATGGAAGATTTCACATATACCGTTGGTAAAGAAAAAAATGTAACTTCTAAGACACGTTTTAAAAGTTTACAGATGCAACAGTTTCAAAGGGTTGACCCAAAATGGCTTTTCCTTTGTCATCTCACAGGTTTTGACATAAGCCCTATATAAATCAGACAGTTTTATATATAAAAAATTATAATAAAAAATGATAAATATGCATTGCCTATGATAGTGCTATGAAGGTCTAATCTAGGTACCAAATTAAAGTGCTACCTAATACTTCTGATACTTAATAGTTATTTACTAGACTGTGTTAGTTATTTGTATTCATTAAAGATTCATATGCAAGCAGCAGTACATTTGTTAGTGTTGAGACATATTGCATGAATGTTGGTGAGTACAAAATCCTGCTGTACAACATGAGACAATTATATATAAATATATTGTATGGATTACAATCATTTGAATTAATGACATCATTCCTGAAGTCAGCACTTATAGTAACAGTATACTGTACATGAGTCAAAACTCGAAAGTGTCAGTCAGCAAAGTGATATTAAAAAGTGGAACTCCTCATTGGAACCAAAAAGCTCCAACTTTCAGAGCCATGGAGAGCAATTAACAGCAAAGACAGTGGACCATCTGCTGTCAAGACTGCACTTGGATGGATCTTGAAAAGCCCACTCAAGAATCCAACTGAGACCATCTCAGATGACAATACACACTCATGTGCTACAGTCAACAGAATTTCTATAGAGAATGTGGAACAGTTACTTTGTAAATGTACATTGTAAACATGACTTTCCAGAGGAAGTCTGTGATGATAAGCATGAGATGTCCGTACCAGGAGGATTGCATGGGCAGAGAAGAAAGCTTACTTCCACAAGTACAGAACTGGTGCAGTTAAACCTCAAGAAGTAGCTCTATAAACATGTGTTCCAGAGGACACAAAATCAAATTAAGTGACATGGCTAAGAAAAGATTTGTCAAAAAAACAGTGATGTTGAGCTGCCTAGATGGTAAAATATTGTATACACAATTGCAATAAACCAGTCATGAAGAACTGAGAGAACATTGTGTCTATAAAGCCATTTGGTCACAGTTTTCCCGCACTTTGCTCATAAGCATGGCTTGGTAAGCTTTCTCTCTATCTGTCTGTCTCACACTCCCTCTCCATTTGGGTCTCCAGCTCCTGCCAGGTTATTTTGAGACTCATCCCATAGCCGCCAGTACTTATAGAGGTGTGGATCATGGCCAGCACACATGCCACAGCTACAGGGTACCTGATTTCCACCAGTTAGAAGGTCATGTATCGCTAAGAGGTTTTTTTTCCATATATCTTTCATTTGAGGTAATATAGAGGAAAAAACACCCTCTATCATGAAATTTCAAAACATTGTCAAGCATGATCATACACTCTATCAAATGTATGTGTTGTCTGATCTTGTCAAGGATTGGAATACATTGTGGGATTTTCATTAATAATACAGGTGTCAAAAGATTGCACTCTGGAAATCAGAGATTTATGTCAAACGAGTGATAAGGCAACTCTGAATGACACTGTTGACTCCAAATGGAAGACTGTTATCTCTTCTGTGAGTGGTTTATGACTCACATTATGACTATGGTGGTCCTTTCCTTGATTTTACTACACAACCTTGTTGTACCCAAGGTTGTCATTTCATCTTTATATTGTATTTGTTTCCTTCATATAAATGAGTTTTCACCTCTGACAGCAGGGGTATTCAAATAAAATTGGTGAATGTCTATTTTTATAAATTTCCATGCAAATAAAGGTCCGGATAAGTAACTAACATGAATGAATAGCGACATTTACAACAGTTACAATTTAATTCTTAACCACTGATGCCTATAAATAAGACTCATCAATTCTAAGTAGTCATGTTGGGGTTTTTTTTCCCATAGTGGCACTTCACGTTACTATAGTTTGACTATAAGTGTTGACTTTTTTCTCTCTTATTCTCTTCTTTTTTTTGTACAAGCCATCTCTTCAATAACTAGTCCACAAAACATAGATGTTTTATAAGAATCTGTGGAAATCTGTGAAAATCCTTCACTTTCTTATTTATTGTCTGTAACCCTGTAGCTAGTCTCTGGTCTGATGAGCTTCCTTCAGCTAAATAATTTCTATAAATGCATGTGATTGGATAAACCGCAACAGAAGCTGCACTGGTTTGTGTTTAAAAATCTGGAAACGCCGAACCACGCTTTTTCTTTCATACACTGAACAACTCTGCTTTAGTATTTTTCCCGTTTGGTTTAATGAATTACTCTGTTGTGTCTGCATCTGGACTAGGGTTAGGGTTAGGGTCTCCTGTCCTACAGAGTCAAAAGCATTATACTTACAGCTAATGATGGACTTCAGACCAAGACACCGTTTTTCCGAAGAAAATTTAGATATGTATTTGATAACTGATGACTTTCCTTTAGCTTAAATGTTGGCACATTGACCGTTACAGTACTTCCTTTCATTCGGTCATTTCTGGGTTGCTTTCAGGAAGGCCACTGTGATCACACAAGAGCGTGTTTAGATTTTATGCCTACATTAAAAAACTTGACTCTATTTTTGCCTCTCTGTAGTAGCTGTAACTGTAGGGCAAGCCTCAAGCCTGAAGACAAGACTGCTCTTTTCTCATATCTCTACTCCTATTTCTGCTTTTGTGAACAAATGCACTCAAACGCTCTGATATTTGTCAGTTGTGGTACATCATATTACTGATGCACGACCTTAATTAATACTAACAGCTAAAGGCTTTTTTGCCTCTCGTTTTAATATAAGTACTTCATGCATTGTACATGAGTAATTATTTTTCCCATTAATGTCGCTTGTACTACTTGTGCTGGTTGGAATTGTGTGATTAAATCAGATTAGAGCAAGGCTACAGCTGCAATAAGGGGGAATGTTTCGCTCTGAGTTTTGCTCCAAGTCACACCACATATTTAGACTCAGAGTTTTGGGGGGTTTTTTCTTCTTTTTTTGCATTAGGCCTAAAGGAGAGAAACATGTCTTGATCATAAAAAGGAATTAAACTCTTGTGTGATTCATCTTGGTAGGTCAGACATTGTGCAAGGGTATATGTAGGTTTTTTTTGTTTTAATCTGCCACATTTTTTATTTTTGCATAAGAAATCCTAAACACTTGAATGTTTCAGTTTAATTGTGTGTTTATACTGTACCTGACGAAATATGGGACATATTAATAGAGGCAATATCTTATACATGGCAACTGTTTTGTTAAATGTGTTCCAGTCTCTTCATGTCTATATCCAAAATAGCTTATTAATTTGGTAATCTTTGATAGGATACTGTTTTGAGATACTATTAACTATTATTAGTACTATATAGTTTTAGACAGTCATACGTAAAGCCTTTATACTGATGATAAAATGTGGTGCTAGCTAATAGTCATTAATTTATTTTCCATTCATCCTGGTCATCATGGTGCAACACTGGGTGCAAGGCAGGGCATCACACACACACACTTATCCACACCAGTCCACCTCCTGTTATGTACTGAATATGCGAAGGGGAATACAGAGAACCCATGTGAACACAGGGGAAACCAGTAAAACTCCATATAGATAGTTCCCCAAGCTCAGGATCAAACTGGGGACTGTGTAGTCATGAGGTGGCAACGCTACCCACTACACAACTGTGCCGCCCTGCAAACTAATACAATTTGCTAAACTGTAAGTACTACATATGGACAATTGACATAATTTGTCATTGCATTCTACTGTATTTCGTATCTGATTGGAAAGGTCAAGTTGCAAAGGCCCATCAGCACATCTCTTTGGACTGGGGGAGGAAACCGGAGTACAAGTGAGAAAAAAGACCATTAAGCTTTATTTTGTATTAATATAGGACTATATGACCTTGATAAGTAAATTACTGTAAGTTTTGAGAAGCAGCTATGAATTTAAATTGACTACCAATAAATAAATGAGTTTGTTTGCCAATGCAGCTGTAGAATGACTGATAATGGCAAAAAAAAAAAAAGTGCGTCTTTTAACTGCCATGAAAGGTAGACTGAAAAAGATGTAAATGCAGTTAGAGTTCATTCAAAGAGCTGGAAAACAAATCTAAATCATGAGGTCAAAGACATAAACAGGGAACAGGCAATAATCAGGCGATTAGCAAACCACAATAACATGGCAAAGCGAATTCAGAACCAGAATATTAATACA
Source organism: Stegophilus panzeri (assembly GCA_024331685.1). Lineage (NCBI taxonomy): Eukaryota > Metazoa > Chordata > Actinopteri > Siluriformes > Trichomycteridae > Stegophilus > Stegophilus panzeri. The sequence goes on from JANDJT010000124.1 coordinate 7,587,152, forward strand.
CAGAATGAACAGGCTGGTAAGGTCAGGCAAGCAAACACTGAGCATTACTTCACATCGAGTGTGAGTTTGAGAGTCCTAATTATAGTGCTGGGTGTGCTTGGAGACAGGTGTACATGGCCAGAAGTCCGGTGACTGGGAATGTAACAAGGTCTAGTCCCGGGCGGCCATGTTTGTAGGCCTCGTTGGGTTCTGGGAATTAAAGTACCGGAGTTGACCTGACATTAACTGACCTTATTAGTTTGGTGCATCGCAATATTATTAACAAGAAATGTTTTGGGAGTAGCCTACATCTGGGTTTATTTACATCAAGTGACGTGTACCAAACTAGAGACACTAGCTGTGTCCCAAATCGCATACTTATACATTATTCTAGTAGTGTGTTCACACTGAAAATTCCAACAACAAGAAGTGCACCTCAAGTATCCAGATGATGCACTTATTCGACTGAAAAAATGAAGTGTGGAATGTTGGACACTTCATGCACTCAACAGTCGCAGCTTTGCTTATGTCGTGGAAGAGTAGCGGAGATACCAGGCGCTGATGCTGGCTAAGATTTGCTCAGAATTTTAAAAAAAAAATGGAGTGTGAAAACTTCAGTAAATGAATTTCTAGATTTTACTGTTTATGTTACCTTGATATGGTGAAATTCATTTTCATTGACTTTTCTAAAGCTTTTCTAGCAGAGTCACATTACATGCGTTTGACGTCATTTGCCATCGACTGGGAAATGGCTTATCCTTCTGGTTAGCAAAAACACTTTAGCGTTCCATTTGAGATGATACTAGCCTTCTAAAATTCATACACTAGACGGTAGAGTGCATAGTGTAAGTGCATAGTGTATAGTACGTCATTTGGGACACAGCTCCTGAGTATTTGGCAGAGGGTAGGAGAAATAAGAAGGGAGAAGGGAATTGTAGGAGGAGTTGGACATGTGGGTGGAGCTGGATGCCATCTCCACTTCTCCCCACTTTTCAGAAGTTCACCTAAAATTTGCACAACATTTGGAAGGGAACATACCTTCTGTGTGTGTGTGTGTGTGTATGTGTGTGTGTGTGTGTGTGTGTTTTCCAACAGTCTGTTTGGAAGATAGCGTAGCGTAGCATTGCATGGCAGTATTCCCAATAGACTCAGGTGCCAGAGCCTGCGTTTGAGCAGGGGGTATGTGGAAGGGGGCTGGAGTGTGTATGTTTGCGCGCATGTGTGTGAAGGGGTTTGAGTGGACCATCTGCCAGATTTGAGGGAAATCACTACAACATGCAGGTGCAGCAATATTCTGCCCAGCACGTGAGGTAAAGACAATTGGGAAGAACACAGATTTACACAGAGAGAGTTTGCTGCCAAATAAAGACATTGAAGTATCGTGGATTTGCAGTGTATGGCTTTTCTTAGCTTTTCCTAACTAAATCAAGTAGTTAAGGGGCTTAATTTATAATCGCCGAAAATCCTGTTTTGTACAAAATCACATCAGCAACCTGCTGTCCAAATGTAATACACAAAGGAAAAGCCTGCGTATATGGAAAGAAAGGCTTTTAATTCAAATGCAACATTGCTGGTACTTGTCTCTAATCACACAGACTACTTATATAGTCTACGTGCGTGCATCACATATGGTCCATATTGCATACACAATAATGCATTTGCATCCAAAATACACAATGAAGTAATACATTTTGTCTCATAAATTGTCATGCAGATGTTTACATGAATCATCTGTGCTTGGCAAAGTAATTACAATGACAGTCATGCATTACAGTGTAATCCTGCATTCAAAGAGAATTCAATTAAACAGATATGTGTATCTAACATATTTGTGAGAGCAAGGGGGAAAAACATACCGAAGATATAATCCTAATATGGACAGACAGGGATTGAGCTGTTGTAGTTTAGGTGTACTAGGCCACAAGTCAAGGGATTAGTGGAAAAGGTTATTGTATTTTTTTTTAAATAACACAAAAGCAGATTTCATTATTAGAAAGTTGAATGTACCATCTGTGCAGGAAACGTTTTATCTCCCTTCTAATACATCTGCCCATATTACAATAATTCGTAATACCACCAGGGAACTATGAACATGTGTATAAAGAGATTCAAGCAGTTACATCAGGACACTCAAATTAAAGTAAACCCTGGTTTTGTGTCATTCTGGGCAAAACAATTAAATGAATTGATTATTTTAAAACCCTGTAATGTCCTTGTGTGTCTTTTATTTATTCATATTTAAAGCATAGTTCATTGAGCCTATAGGAAAGATACTGTATGTAATAATAAGAGTGAGGACTATCCAGACCTGTGTGAACACACGACAGTGTTGCATTAGCTACAGTTCAATTGATATGAGGTTAACCACATGCACAGAAAAACATGTAAGTGTCATGTGATGAAATGGAGCCCTGGGGAAAAAACAATAGAAATCATCACAGAAATTCTAATGGTTTCCAATAAAAATACCATTACAAGCCATCAGTTGTTAACATTTAAAACCATTACCAAATGGGTTCCATTACGTAGCAGGACGTATGAAGGACGTAGGTCCTTAGTGGTATCCACTAGACATAACCATTACAATCATTACAGTTTCCATTAAACCCAATACAATTCTCATTATAACCATTAAAACCATTACAAATTCTATTAGGGTTCCTATTGTTTTCTTTTTGTTTTTCAGCAGGGAGAATGAGAGAAATGTAACAATTCACTTGACTAAAAGTAGTGATCAAGAAAATTACTCAAGAGTTGATGCGGCTTTTCCGAAAAATGTTCTATTTTCTATTATGTTCTTAACAATGATAATTAATCAAGTAAGTTATGCCTCCATTATCAACAGTACATGAAGAAAAGCCACATTAGTTTGCTAGCTAACTTCGCCAAATGCTTTTGTGGTTTCAGTAGCTTATTAGGTTCAGTAGATAGCTAGCCAGCTCATGTTTTTTAGTTACATAGTTTGCTATGAAGCACAAATGTTCCTTACACATTATCCTGAGCGTGACATATGGGCTGTAGCAGCATTTAGATATATTTAACACAACAGGCAATTGCTGTTATGTTTTCCGAAAGAAAGTGACTTCAGCCTGAACACATTGTCCGGTCTTTGTGGATTTGTGAGTGTATGTGTGTGTGTTTGCTAATACTCCTCACTTTGTCTCTGCTTGGACTCACATGGCACCAGCTGTCTCGTTTATCCTGAGCTGCGCTTGCAGATTCCTGTGACACATACGCCAGCCAGCATCAACATATCCAACTTCATCAGGCTACCTTTGGCCCATCTGACCTGACGGAAGTTTTCTGCTTATTGTCTGTGGAATTACTGGCTTGACAATAAAATGCTTGTTGCTACAACGATTTGAATCCTGGAAGTGAGGAGCCGAACAAACTGAACTCAGGATTTCTGTATTACACTTGTGTTTGATTTAGGTAAAATGGCGCTGTTAAATGTTTTATTAAAAATAAAACTTTTTGTACATCTAACTTATGTGCTTGGCTTAATGTTGCTGGTTGCTTTAAACATCAGAATAGGAAATAAAAAAGTTATCATTTCTTCATCACTTTTTTGCACTCAAATCAGTTTACACACTGTACAGCTAAGTTTCTCCAAGGAATTTAATAATGTCCATTTCTTTTAATACACTGAACATTTCTGACATTTCAGGGAAATTTTTATTAAACTTGATGCTAAAAAAACAAAACAAAAAAAAAAACACATCTTTTTACCCCAACCTTACCAGTTCTACTGTGTTTGTCCTGTACTTTGCCTGCTTAATATCTAGAACTTGCACACCCTTTCTGAGTACTTTAGAGTGAGTTAAATTAAATGAATTAAATGAGTGTGCTCTTTTAATTATTTTAGAGTTTATAACACACTTACCTGGTTAATACCTGATCAGGCATGCGTTATAGCCACCAAAACATCCATGTCACTCAAGATCACCATTCTCACTTTCCAGCTCTATCCAGCACACCAGAGGCTGGTGGTATTTACAGATGACGTCTCTCCATAGGGGTCTGGTCAAAGTCATTAAAGTCACAGTCATGCTTTCATGGGAGAAATTCCACATGCTTGGCACAGTGGGAGTGTGAGGAGTGAAGAAAGGTGATTAGGTGGGCTTTGCCAGATAATTGAAGAAAAGGGTATTTAGCAGAGGGGGGCTGACCACATGAGGAGGCAGTTATTTCCATATCAATATTTATATTTATTTTGTATGTTCATATTGGGATTGTTTCCCAAAACAAAAGTTGGAATATCAGCAATATCATCTTTTAATCACATAACATGTGATTTAAAACCTCATGTTATGTGTAATGGTTTGAATTCCTCATGGTTTCACATGGTTTGGTTGAAATAATGTAACCTCCCTTTCATAACATATCTACAAGAAAATAAAATGAAATGTGGGTCCTTCAATAAAACTACAATCCAAAATATAAGACAAAATTAACAGCAAAGAAATTAAAAGAACCAAAAGGAAAGAAGTCAAAGTTTTGCCGTTATATCCGGCAGATTAACACAGGTGTGAATGACGTGAAACATAATTGAAATGATTTATTATTCTTATACCACAGCAATTTGCAGTCGTTAACATTTCCATGTAACAAGTCACTTAATGTTACAGCAATGCTGCATTCGTAGTGCCTTCTAAGTTGTAATGTGCAAGTTGTAATAACATCATCTACCACCTGATACGTTCAATGTGTGAAGTGAAAAAAAAACATGGACGCCTCCATGAAAGTGTGTCTTGTGTTTGCTCTGTCAGATCACGTAAAGCTCATAAAAAAGCTACTTTAACTGCACTTTTACATTTACATGCCTGAGTGGCTACTGGTACTGTTCTACTACAGTGACCTTCAAACATTCATGCAGCATTTTGGACTAAAATTTCAGCGGACAACAGCGAGTAGATTAGCAACAAGCTAGCTGGCTAAGGTTGATAAGGCTAATGTTCATGATTACTTTCTCAAAACAGCGATTAGTATGGCCAATGTTATAGATTTAACCAGGTACCATGTCTGTATATTAACTGATCTAAAACCAATACTGATATAATCTCAGTATATCAGTATAATCTCATATAATTAAATTTTTTTTTTTTTAATTAATATACTACTTGCCCATTTTTATTGGCCTTAGGGAGTGCAAACTTTTGAATGCTTGCTTACTCTTGTTCCAAAAAAAGGAGGGGCTTTGTTCTTGTTCTTCACAGATCAGTACCAGTCCTGGAGGCTCGGTTGCAGTGTCCCGATGATGTAATTATTTCCCAGTGGCACCTGGGAAGAGGGCAGCTCAGGAAGGCATCGCTCACCGCCAAGATGTTTCTAATTGCTTTCCATTACCAAGAATAACAGCTGTTTATATCTATCAGCATATAATTCACAAGAGCTCCAGACTGTTAGGGTAGCATATCCCACCTGGTGACCATCACCGCTTGTCAGCTCTAGACGAAGGACATTTCTGGTTGCTTGAGTTTGGAAGCCGCCCTCAGTGAAAGGAAGTGTCACCTTCAGTCATCTTTATTTTAGTATCTCGGCGTATGAATGCTCAGGAGCTACAGGAAATCCTGCATAAGGAATACAGCTTCATAGTTAGCTGTGAATAATGATAAAATAGGTCAGAATGGGGTTGGCAAATTAATTCAATGTATGCAAAAACCCCAATAACAACCACTTAGAACAAAGTCAAAAGTAGTCCAATTCTGTGGAAACACTTTGAAAACTTGGTTGTATAAGCCAATTTTATTTTTTACCTGTACATTTACCTGAAATTCTTTCCTTGTTAGTCTAATCATCAAGGTTTTTTTTCTAAGCTTAAGAAGGAATAAATTCAGAACCAACCACATTTATAATGTATATACTGTATGTAATTTTCTGTTCCCTGGTGATATAAGGATCCCACGCTCTCATTGTTGCAGCCTGGGTTCGATTCCCAGGCAGGTAACCCCACACCACGGGGGTTTGCACTCACTGCCAGTCCCAAGCCTGGATGAAATGGGAGGGTTGCGTCAGGAAGGGCATCCGGTGAAAAAACCTGGACCAATGAGCCGCTGTGGCAAACCTTAATGTGAGCAGCCGAAAGAACAACAACATACTGTATGTAATTATCTACATTACATATACTGTATGTATATATCAACCCTACTTAAGTGAGCATTACTGTAGTATAAGCCTTCTGTTGAAGTACTAACTAACTAAACTAAACTTAATACATACATAAAATATAGAACTAAAACTTTGTTCTATATTTTATGTATGTATTTCTTTACTTATTTCACTTGTTCATTCATGTAATATTTATACTTGTCAGTTCATGTTAACCTTGCTACTTATGGGCTAGAGATCATGCTAGACTTTCTTCAATTCACTTAGCATTTTCTTGGCTACTGTACAAAACTATTAGGCATCCAAATGTAATAGAGTAGCTAACCCATGAGGCATTGATCCCTCAGGTTTATAAGAGCTAACCTCTGACAATAGAGCCATGATAGTAGGCAGCTGCTCCAGTTCTACCTCACCTAGGACTCTGTTCTGCTGAGACATGCAGTACTGGACAGGATAAGCTTACTGTGTCCACAGACTGTTTTATTTCAGGTGGAATGACTCTGTCCTGCAGTCTTTTTTTTTTTTTTTTTTTTTTTTTTACCATAATCGGCCCAGTGCCTCCTCATACATTTCGTTTCATGGGGCATCAACCTTAATTTCTCCCATCACTGGTAGCCTGATGCTTATGAAGCTGTTTTGCCTTCCTTTCTCTTTTTTTCATTTCCTTTATCTTGATGAGCAAAAAAAAAGCCAATTCTCTCAGTTCAGGTATGCAAGATGTCTTCTTCTATTACTGCAACAGCACAGCCAAGGCCTTAGGCTTAACACTGAGTCTACTGCACTATCAAAGTTCTAGCCTGAATAGCAGTGGGTGGTAGCACATTGCTAGTTCATAGCTGGAACATTGCTCTCAGGGTAGATTTTTATAAAGAAATAAAAAAAACATCTAAATTCAACCTTGTGCTGACCTTGACACATTGCTATACTCACCACTGACCTTAAACCCTCTGTAAAGCACAGCATCCCTGGCTGCAAGCGGAATTGTTTTTCTCCTCGAGCTGTGGTGCCATAATGTTTTTTGAATAACTCACCCTCTGCCCCTTTAAAACTGACAGATACCCTCTTCACAGACTTTGCAGGCCCACGCTGTCTGTCAAGCACACAGTTTAGAGTGAGCTATCTGCATGGGAGCTTTGCCAGTGAGAGCAGAATGTCATTACGCGTGGAGGCTGCGGCAAGCGCCGCTACTGTCGTGGGGAATTCATCACCGAAAGTGATGATCATAATGGACTTTGCTGCAAATGAGTTTGGATGAGCTGCGCTTTTGGCAAGCACTGCAAAATCAGCAGTGGTATTTATGGATCAAAAAAAGATGGGCAGGAGGAGAAGAGCCTTTTTTTTCTTGGGTTGGCCCAAAAAGGAAACTTTTTCAGGAGAGGAGGGGTGACACCATTAGGTTATGGCACTATTACTACTATGTAGTTGTATTATAGTGTTTGTAGAAACTAAAGTATTTTTAGAAACCATCTTCCTGAACATAATAAAAGGACCACATTCAGTAAGGTTTAAAGAAAGCACAATAATAAAACAAAATATACGACAGCACTACTGAATTCTTTATTCTGATTGGTCAGAAAGTGTTGATTAATTTTCTATAACAGCATCTCTGACAGCAGTTCCAGTTTCAAGGTTTATACATTACTGTTTGTACAGATCTTGCAATGGTGGACACGTCAAAAAAAAAAATTTTTAAACTGTTCATATGGTAAAGTTTGGGCACTGAAGACACCAGTTGGTTAAGTTTAGCAAGTGGAATTTTCCCCAATTCGTCCATTATGCATTTCTTCAGCTGCACAACTTCATGGAGCCTTCATTGCCTTATTTTGCGCTTCATAATGCACCACACATTCTCAATCTGAGACAGGTCAGGACTGCAGGCAGGCCATGCTAGCACCCGCACTCTC
>JANDJT010000124.1:7600542-7640457 GCA_024331685.1 Stegophilus panzeri
ATATATGAGAGAGGGGTATAAATAAGACAGGTTCCACCTGCACTTAAATACACAAAAAAATATAGCTTTAAATAGGCACGGTTGCTTAGTGGTTAGCACGTCTGCCTCGCACCTCCGGAGATGGGGGTTCAATTCCTACCGCCATCCTGTGTGGGCAGAGTTTACATGTTCTCCCTGTGCTTCGAGGGTTTCCTCCGGGTACTCCGGTTTCCTCCATCAGTCCAAAGACATGCATTGTATGCTGATTGGTATCTCTAAATTGTCTATAGTGTGTGAATGATTGTGTGTGCCCTGTGATGGGTTGGCACCCTGTCCAGGGTTTTACCAATCAACAGTTGCATATGCACAACTACAGTGATACAGCAAGTAATAAAATGAAATGTATCACTGGAGTTAATGCTTCAGTCTACTTGAAGTCTCTTGCTTTATGTTGCCACATGCTGTCTAAGAGTGTAATTGCACTGGGTATAGTTTAGATGTTTGCTGTGTAGCTACCAATGGATACTTAACATGACAACAAAAACTTCCAACATGTGAACCATACAACAACACAGTGGAGACACACTAGATTATTTGGATAGCCTGATTAAATATAATCCAGTGGTGTTCAGTATATTTAAAGTCTTTTGTTAATTAGCTTGCCATCCAAAGAGATTTGCTAGGCGAAAATCATATTGTAAATCATATCGTATAGTTTTGTTTTTTAAGCAAAAACAAAACTACCTTGAAGCATTTTATCATTAAAATCACTTTAAAAAACATACTAATTATAAGCAAAGTATTTTCTAGAATTAGTGTTTTTAATTGTTGTTTCTGGGTGAGCAAAGGAAAAAATGTCAACAATTTCAACATTCTCCATCACACTTCCAGTCTCCGGATTTGAAGATGACAATGAATGACATCTTTAAGAAATATCAGAAAAAATATTACAACTGATAACACTTAAAAAGGCAAAGAATGGGCATTCATGTTGTTAGAGCATATTTATATCATTTTCAGAAAGGGAGATTTTGAAATTTGTCAGTTTTAATCGTTTCATTATTAATATGAGCAAAAGTATACGAACACCTGACCATTACAGCCATAAGTGCCCATTTGAAAACCATGGGTATTAACACAGAGTTGGTTCTCCCCTCTGATGTGATAATAATCTCCACTCTTTTGGGAAGGCTTTCCACTTAAATTTTGGAGCGTGGCTGTGAGGATTTGCCCTTTCCGCCACCAGAGCAGTAGTGAAGTCATGCACTGATGGTCGGCGAAGAGGTCTTGGGAACAAGGTATTCAGTGTGGTTGAGGACAACTTGAGATCTTCTACATCAACCATTACAAAATATGGACCTCGCTTTGTGCACAGGGACATTGTCATGCTGGAACATGTTCAGGCCTCGTAGTTCCAATGAAGGAAAATTGAAGACAATTGTGTGCTTCCAATTTTGTGGCAACAATTTGGGGAACAATCACAAATGAGTGTGATGGTCAGGTGTCCACAAACTTTTTGCAATATAGTGGCTCTTAGCATGAGCATATTTGTTACTGGTGATAAGGCAGGAAAATCTAAAACAATAAATTCTTTGTTTGTGTAAATTATATTTCTTTATACCACAATGCTGTCAGACAGATCATAGGTTTATATTAACGAGCTCATTCTAATGCTTTATACCTGTGGTATATGATGGTACGGAAAATATGATGTTTAAACGCACAGAAGGTCTTTAGAGAGTGGATTTTAGTGAGGTGGATTTTCTTTGTGGAACTATGAAATGCAAGCCATTCATTCATTAGTTGAAATGTTCAGGTGGAAATAATTAGAATGTGTCATTAGAAGAGTGGCTCCAAAACTAGTTGTACAACTTCTACAACACTCACTATATGGTTATATTAAACCTCATATTTGTAATAAACATATCATAGATTTTTAAATAATTATTAGTAATTAATACTGATTTGTAGAATTAATGTATGAGAGTGGCTGAGTAGTTGCTATTATATCATAAATTATCTGCTGATCCTGTGATGTAAACTGATATTATTAGTATATAGTATTATAAGGTATACATATTGTGCACCTTATCTTGTTTGTGTTGTTGGTACTTTGTTAAAATAGCTGTAGTGGTGATCATGGTCTTCTCATTGTTGCTTGCCAAGGTAATCTCTCTGTTCTTTTTCTCTTTTTGCTCTCTCTCTCTCTCTCTCTCTCTCTCTCTCTCTCTCTCTCTCGCTCTCTCTCTCTCTCTCTCTCACACACACACACACACACACACTACTGATAAATAATTTGCTCACTTTTGTATTCTTGCCTTGCTATGGCTGTTAATTATAACTTGAAGCTTTTCCACTGCACATGACTCATTCAGGTTCTGTGCTTTAGTTCTGTCCATAAGGATTGACTTATTGCCTCTCACTGTTTCTCTCTGCTCAGAAAATACATGCTGTTGGTTTTTTTTTTTTTGTTCTACAATAGTAGCTACCCGCTACTGTTTTGTGTTATAGCAGCCTTGCTTTTTTCTGCTTGGAGCAGTTGTGTAATGGTGTATGTAAAGGGCCCCATGGTGTATGTATTCAAGCCCAGGGGCCCCAAAACAAAAAGTCTGCTGTTTTTTGGTTTCGGTCTTCACTCCATTTCACTTTATGTGAACTTGGCCTTGACCCCCTAAAGAATCAGACTTAACTCAATCTTGACCCAATCCTGGTCTCGAACTCAATAGTGGCAATCTTGATTACAGCCCTACATGGATGGCTGCATATGTCCCAGATTCCCACAGAAAGAATGAATTGGCTAATGGCCATGTTTACTCTCAGTTTGTGACTTACAAGACCTCTATGACGTATATGACACAGAACCACTTAAGTCAGAAATACTACTTACAGTACAACGTTAAGGTGGTTTTAATGAAACTGCAGATGTGCTGTCATTTTACTATATGCCAGGGTTGTGTGGGCGGGTTGTGGGATAATACATATTTAAAGTATCCATGAAATCAAAATTGAAGTTTTGTGGCTTTTAGTGTGAATATGTTCGCCTTAAGGTTATCTATAAGCTCATGTGCTCTAAAACAATGACAAAATTCACATTTAGAAGATATATGCATTCATAATTTACAGTCTCTCTCTACCACCGATACAGATCAATAATTTTGATGGCATCATTCTGCACTTCAGCTTCTCATCAGATTTTCTGACCAATCAACTGCTCTCTAGAATGTGAGGTGTCCCGCCCCAAACATTTATAAAAATCACCTTACCAAAGTTGCTGTTGTTGAGCGAAAGAAATCACATCAGCAAGCATGGGTCATAAATGTGTCTTTGGCTGTTCAGATGCATGTGTTTTATTCACTTGTCCAACTGTAAGTTGGTTAAGAAGGAAATGGCTTGAATTCATTCACTTTGAAGAAGGAGGTATTTGTGCCAGCTCACGGCTTTGTGACAGGCATTTTCCCATGGTACTAACTGTCAAGTCCGACTTAGCCTGGGCTGTAAGGTAAGCTAAACGCTATAAGCTAATAGCTAAAAGCTATTTAAAAAGGGGGAGGAGCCACTCAATATTTCCTGTCCTGACTTCCAGTTTCAGTGGAAATTACGTGAACACATCGAATAACACTGCGTGTTTCGAGGCACTTCACAGGGACTTTAAGTGATATTAAGTTTTAAAGTAATTTGATTTGTTAATCTATGGACTCTGCAGTGAACAGCCACACTCAGCAAATTCTCTCAACCTCATATCAACTGTTTAAATTATTAATCATCTGAGAAATTACATTTTCTTACCATATGTTAAAGAACAGCGAAATGGCAATTTTTTCTCATTCATGATTGCAAGAGACAAGAAAAGTAAAACTGTGGAAAATGTTTCTCAATGTAGCATTAAAGTAAAGATGCAAATTTCAAAAAGTACCTGCAGTTGGGAATTCACTATTGCCAACAATATTTTTCTTTCTTTCCAACAATGCAATCATCACATTTTGTCTCTAGTAAATGCAATAATTCTTGTACAATTCCTGGATCACTCGTATGAACATTCAACGCTCAACTGTCTTCAACAGTTCCAAGAAAAATGTCTCCCACTTGTTTCAGAATGAAGTACAACAATACAATTGTGCATAGATAATACTAGATCAATATGTGGGCTGCGTTTGTGTTTTTTTGTTTGTTTTTTTTAACTTACAGTGATTTACTAGAAGTCTAATGAGCCTGCAGGATGAAGTGGTTTGTTTTTCGCATGTAACCAGATGGATGTAGGCAATGATTAGGAGCAATTAGTGCTCCCCTAGAACTAAATAACTCTCTGTCATTAATGTACATATTTTACACCTCATTAGAACTAGCATGATTGGAGACTGAAAAAAAGTCAGGCATTTGCATTTCAGATTCACAATATGCTTCCAAAGACGGGGAGCAACAGCCATGATGCCAGGCAGAAAGGATGATTTCTAGAGAGGGGGTTAAATAATTCTGGACCACATCTGTGTTAGCCGAATTAGCTGCGGTAGGCGATACATGATTTCTCCTCATTAACTGTACATTTTTACCCCAATCTTTTTTTTTGTAATGTAGATAGGCTCTGCAATCAGTTTTTGCATGCCAAAATGTGCATCGCAGGGTGAAACGGGCAAGATGTTAACTAATTTTATTTTTTTTCATCTTTCTCTTTTCACCGCTGAGCGTGTCGTCCGGGTACGCGTCTCATCTTCTGAAATTTCCTCGCCTCTTTCATGGAAACATATTGGGGCAGCGTTCGCCAGCTGTCTGCTTCCTTCGCCTTCTGCTGCCATTATCCTCAGGCACCACCCCACCTTATGGCTGCCCAGCCTGCCAGGAACGAGAGAGAGAGAGAGAGAGAGAGAGAGAGAGAGAGAGAGAGAGAGAGAGAGAGAAAGGGGGAGGGACATAAATAGGGATAGTGAGAGAGGGCCCTTCCAAAATCAAAAGGTGTCTCTTCCAGACCATCCTCACGGTGTTCATCTTCCTCGCATGATGTTGAGCCAGTTCAAGTGCTTATTGTGTGGCACAGTCAGGTGACACCATCCTTAGGTTCATCATGAGATTCATTATTATGGGGTGACAAAAAATTTTTGACTCACCTCAGCACCTGAAATCCCTGCCAGTAATATCTCTCTACTGTGAATTAATCCTGTGAGTTGGCCTGGCATTTGCCAGTCTAAACTGGGAAGTAATTGAAGCTCCTTTGGTGAGCAAGTATTAGCACAGTTGCTGTAGAGGCTGTCGTCTTGGCTCTTGTGTGTATTTCTGGCCTCTAGCAAAGATTCCTGCAGCGTAATGAAAAAGCTCAAAACTGGACTTGAGTCAGAGTTGGAGAAGCAACTGTGAGACACGTCTTAAATCACTTTTGGAGCTTATTTGCAGAAAGCAAGTGGGCTCGTGTTGCATCCAGATGCCATAAGGGCAGGATGCATAAATTGTAAACGGTCTCTGTGTCATCCAGAAGAGAGCGCTGAGCCAAATTCCATATTAATTAAATATGCTTTTTTGTGTTTGCTATTTCTAATAGATAAATTGCTTCCTTTTGCCCTATTGGCACTGAGTGGATCCTTTTTCTGGCTGTCTGCCGTTCTACATTTGAACCGGCCTCAATGGCAATGTGCAGCTAAGTATACCGACTCCCATTAAGTGGATTATTGCGGCAGGAAGGGCACATATAGTGTCTCTCAGTGGGAACTCGGACGCGTGCCTGCCTCGCTCCCATTAGGCTGTTTGTTAGCCTCATTTCGCTGCTGTCACAGACAATCTCGGCTGCTCTCCTCCATAAACACTTACAAATACAGGACCACATGCGTGCATCTAGGGAGCGAGGACACAGCTGCTTCCCCCTCTCAAAATCCACTCTGGTTAAAAGGGTACTACAACATTTTCTCCAAAATTTGAACGTGTTTGCCCGGTAGCTCAGGTGAAGACGATGTTTATTTTTTTTTTTTTAAAAAGGAAAACGGGAAAGATCACTTACACAGAAAACATAAGAAATTTAATTGTTTCAAATTATTACATAATAGTAAAAACCTATTGATATAGAATGTCATTCGATATTAAGAATGACACATTCATTATATCATTGTATAAGTTGTAATGATGTGAATCAGTTATTCATAGTTATTTATTCTAAACATTTTAATGAATTCAACAAATTGGATCAATTAACAAGAACATCTTCCAGGTTATTTTCTCAGATCAAACCATGACATATCAAAGCCAAGTTTGACTGAAAAACTGAATCACCCATTCTCTTATAATTTTGTCTGTCCACAAATGTTGTGAACTTTGCCATGACTAGCAGGGAGTGGGGCCTTTGTGTAATGCAGCTAATTTTGTCCAAAGGAAAGAGCTCATTAGCCATAATCAGGTCTTTGCCTGTGCCCTGTACAGTTGAAGCTTGACCTTTTGCCGTGCACAGCCCGTAAAATCTCCTGCTAGGATATTCACTGTTTGATACTTCATTTAATTGGAAATGATTTGTGGATATTTTTTTGTGGGGAGGCTTCTGCTTTTGTTCGTTTGTCCAATTCAGCACGGAGCTAATGGCTAAATGTCAGAGCAAATCACGAGCCGCGTAGCCTTGAGAGAGCTTAATTTTCCTGACAACGACTAACTGGACCCAGTGTCAACATCCCCTCATTAACAATGTTGTGTTGAGCAAAAGCAACAGTTGTGCATGTGATAGGGTGAAAAACCCAATGAAGAATGAAAAACAATGTTTCTCATTCCTCAGCATTTGCCATCATTAGCCTATAATGCCCCCGATATCCAAAAGTCAGCTAATGAACGCCTGCAATCGGTTGTGTGATCAGCCTGCATGAGTTGACTATCATATCTAATTATGCTTGTGCACTTTAAACAGTGTGGCATTTCAACAAAAAGGTCAAGAGAAATCCCCTGTTTTAATCTATGGAACCTGTGCCTTCTCGCCCTCTGTCTAGTGATGGTTGATGAACATTACAGAATAAAAGAAAAGAAAAGTTTTGTCTACTAAGTTATTATTTGATCACAGGATACTGGATCAATCACAGATCATGTTTTGTAATGTTTTGAGTATATATTGTATAGTATTTTGTATTTATTAATAAAGATATAACAAAAATATGATTGCTAACTCTAGCCCTAACATTTACAACTTTTCTTTTAATTGAACTGTGCAAATTGTAGGTTGATTTGAATATACAGTGTAAACAGACTTAAGCTGGGTTTACACTTTTGCCCCTGTATTTGCTGCTGCAGGAAAAAAAAATCGTGCAATACACAACGTTCTGGCAATGTCCGAAATCTTTTTTAAAGCCTCAGAATATTTAGATGCTACAAAGCTCATCTAAAAGCCCCCAATAGAAGCACGCCATAGAATGACACGAAACTCACAGGACAGCTACATACATTACCCTCCCAAACTATTGGATCGGCAATACCAATTCAGTTGTTTTTGCTGTAGACTGAAGACATTTAGGTTTGAGATCAAAAGATGAATGTGAGAAGAGAGTTTAGAATTTCAGCTTTTATTTCCTTGTATGTAGATGTAGATGTGTTAAACAACATAGAACATAGCACATTTTGAATCAGACCACCCAATTTTTAGGCAAGCAAAAATATTGGAACATGTGACTGACAGGTGTTTCTTGTAACCCAGATGTGTCCTGTTAGATTGATTGTTTCAAAAATGAATAGCTTTGAATATCTCCTCTTGGTTTTAGCCTTTAGTTTCACCTGTGAAGACTGCATTTGTTGTTAAAAAAGGATAAGCCAACACGAAGATCAGGGTGAAAAAGCAAGCCTTTTCAAAGCTGAGAAAAGAGGGAAAATCAATCAAAGGCATTGCACAAATATTAAGTGTTATTTACTTTCATTTACTTCAAGACTCATTTGTTCCTATACTTTTGCTCACCTAAAAATCTAGATGTAAATACCAGGAAATAAAAACTGAAATAAACTTTCCTTTCATATCCATCTTTTGATCTCAAACCCAAACGTCTTTGGTGTATAGCACAAATTACTTGGCCTTGCTGTTCCAATAGTTTCAGAGAGGACTGTATACGGTAGAGACAATGGTGAAATATAAACAAAACATGCTAATGGACAGAAAAAAAATATCCTTACCACCTCAAGCTCACTTTGAAGAATGTTTCTGTTTATCCAACAGTATTTTCTGCTCAAGCCCAAATCGTACTGATTGTTGACATAAGCAGTATACAGTAATCTTCTTTAATCAGAGGTCTATCTTCATCAAATCTTCATTGAATAATCTGACATGGAGAACACATTGTTACACAGTCTGTTTTATTCAGATCACCTTGTACAGTGTGACACGTAATAATCTAACAGACTGCTGATATTGCACAGTCTAAAACCTATGTAACATTGATTATTTCTTTGTTATTTATTTTTAATGATATGTAATGGAAGTGAGTAGTACATTTTTAGAGTGATGTCATGTGGTTTTAGGATCATTTGCAGCTAAAGGACTGAGAAAACAAGTAGCCAAGCAGCCAACCTTGTCCCACCAAAACTTACTGGATCTTCGCCGGTAAAATCCAGTACTTGGCAACCCACCCAGTTTACCAACCCTAAAAGTAGACAGGCTCCTGACCTGGATAAGAGCCCTATTTTAAGGTACAGTTCATGTTTTCCTACTGTAATATTTAAGACGTTTTATAGAATTTATGACCCATGATTGTTTTGATAGCCTGGAAACCAATATAGCCAACTAGGTGATTCCTGATGTGGGACATTCTATTGGGATTAATGTGGTATAATTTGAGTTATTAAAAAAGGCAAGCAAATATTAACTATAGTCAGATTCAGATTGCAAATATGAAACCCATCTGCACATTAATTTTTTTTTGTCAAGACATTTTGACTTCAACAATTCAGCAATAAGACCCTGACATGGTCTATTGGACACGAGCAAGCACAATTTTTAAAATGTTCTCCACGCCCATCACCAGTGAAGTGTATTGTCTTCCCGAAGGCTGATTATATTTTGTATATGATGTCCAAAATATGGAAAACCAGAGACAAAGTAGAAGAGATTGAAGAAGGAACAGCATGCACCTGCAATGTTCATTCCATCAAAACCCTTTTTAGGATCTCTGACATCTAATAGATATCTGTACTGAGCGAAAACACCATTCGATTTCAGTAAGTCTCATCAACAGTGAAGTTTTACAAGCACGTATTTTGAATGAAGCCATCAGAGCTTGAAGTGAGCAGTTAGCGCATGCAGGCTCATTATATTGTGTGCCATTAAATATGTTCCATTACAAATCTAAGGCATCATTCTGAGTGAAATCAATTGCATGCTGACAAAGCTGTACAATCATACAGCTTTTTTTTCTCCCTTAGCCTTTCACATCTTATCTCCCAGTCTTATAAAAATGTGTTAACTGATTTCAGACAGAAATTTTGCCACGGTTTCTTTAAGGAAAATGCCTCAACTTTTTTCCTTAAATGAGTAACAGGGTTGAATTTTCTGGGCATAGACTTAGCAAAAACACAAAATGTGGTTAAATAGCATCCAAATAGCATCCATGATGACATTTTAATGACAATCTAATGATTTCCTCAAAATTATTTTTCTAATGAAAAGTTTCTTTTCAATCTATATTTGTTGTATGTTCAAAGTGATCTTGTCAGACAAAATCATAATGTCATTGGACATACTTTTCTTCTTCCCAGGATCTTTAGAAAATTCAGATGATGCAACTTCCTGTTGAACATCTGACTTGTGGATTATTCCAAATGTTTCATATGATTTTTAAGAGAGGAAATAGGTAGAGGAAAGATAAAGATGAAATATAACAATAGTAAGAATCTTGTTCTTCTTTTTTCTACAATCCAGGTTCAGTTAAATTTGTCATAATGGTTTTGTTTTTCTTTTTTTTCTTTTTACTTTCATTTGTCTTAGACCCCCTTTAAAACAAAATGGTTCATCTCAAGGGGTTTATCCTAAAGAGTAAACTTGCAATTATAATAGTAGACTGGTACATACGATATAAACCTCAACACCTACAGTATAATAAGCATAGTGGAGCTTACTCTAATTTTTGAAGTTATTGCCTTTTTTTATTTAGCAAAATGCATAACAGTTCCCAGCGAAATAAATGAATGTTTGAAGTAATACTGACAGGTTTTTTTTTTTACCTGTCTGGCTAACGTCCATCACAATTTCACAATAATATGGAGTATTATAGTACTCCAAATAACTTTCCAATAAGCAGTATATTATATGCTTTTTCTGCTTCATATACCTTCATATAAAACATTTCAATTTAGCTAAAGCGTCTGGATAATTAGCATATTTTACACATGCAGTATTTTACATTTAACTTCTGTAATGTTTGTAATGAATGTGTACCTGCTAGCTAGAACTTGTCCAGCATATATTAAAGAATAAAATATCCTGGCAATATCTAGAACTTTTAGAAACTGTTTCTTGTAAATGCTTCTGCATTGGAAAAAACTTTTTTTTTTTTTTTTTTTTGTTTAAAACAAGGCTAAAGTGTGAATGTTTTCCCCTGGTTGTTGTCTGTGCTTTTATTCTCAGTCCTACTTTGAGGCAAGTAAGTTGAGATGGTTAGGTAGAGGCAGATCTGCCTCAGTTACCAGCGCTTATCCAGACAGGTTCATTCTCCTCTAGCTCCAGGCCTGACATCTCCAGTGATGCTCAGTCACACAGGATCTTGTTAATGCTCTGACAAGTTCACGCCAGCTACTGATCTGCATGGCTGGAGGTGCTGAGATCTCAAGGTCTTTCCAGGAGAGCAGGCGAGGACTCACAGTCAGCTGATGATCTGTAGCTAGTAGAAGTCAGGTGCGAGGCCTTTGGAGAAGGGGGTGATGGAGGGAACAGGCATTAGTGTCACAACTTGGTAGTGTCAGCAGTCATTATGAGAAAACTAGCCTACAAAGAAGTTCAGCATGAAGATTGACACATCTAGGGACCTGGAAAAAATCATTTATTAAATAGCAATAGAATTGTTTTAGTGTTAGTACTAGAATCATTTATTAGATAGTGTTAGTATTAGAATTGTTTATTTTAGTGTTAGTACTAGAATCATTCATAAGACAGTGTTAGTAGTACTAGAATTGTTTATTTTAGTGTTAGTACTAGAATCATTTATGTGTTAGTGTTAACATGAGAGCAGTTTATGTATTATTTTTAGTGCTAGAATAGTTTATGTATTATTGCACTCAAATTATTTATGTATTAGTATTGCCACTTTATATTACCTGAAAATATAACAGACCTGTGCTTATGTAATTATGAATCATAAAATTTTATTGTCTGGCAATTAGAATTTTATTCAACTTCAGTGATTCATATGTCCATATGTTTTGCTTTTGAGCTAATAATTATATTAATTACCTTTTTTTCCCATTTATTATTATTATTATTATTTTGTACCTTTCTATTCTACACGATAGCCCAAGATAAAGAAGCCTCGCCTTGATATGACACATTCCCAAATTAATCTTTTGGAAAGAAAAGGGCTAATTCTCTATCAGCTCTAATTGTAACATGTTCTGCAAGGCTGAGAGCAGGACACGTGGTGCTGACTACCAATTAAA
Organism: Stegophilus panzeri; assembly: GCA_024331685.1. NCBI lineage: Eukaryota > Metazoa > Chordata > Actinopteri > Siluriformes > Trichomycteridae > Stegophilus > Stegophilus panzeri. The sequence continues at coordinate 7,612,105 of JANDJT010000124.1, forward strand.
GCAGGTGCCAGACAAAAGACTGTTTCTCATAGACAGGAAGATAGAGAGGAGGCAGGGGAGAGGGGGAGGGGGGGCTATAGAGACAAAGTGGAAGTGAGTCCAGGAGAGATTCATGTCCTTTATTCAGATTTTCCTCTTGCCAAAACAGACAAAGCTGCAGAACTGGAGGAAAGAGAGGCACGTGAACTGTATGGGATGAAGGGTAACAGAACAATTAAAAGCGATTGTGTAATATCAAGGAAATGTGGGATAACTGGTGGCACTCATTTCTCTAAATGAAATGATTATAAGACAAGAAAAGACAAACAGTGTGAAGAGAGAAAACACTGGGACACATTCAATCTTTTAAATGAAATAATGAAATAGGATGTACAGTATTAAACACATTAATTAAAAAAAGGCAGTTTGAATTATATACTCTACACACACACACACACACACACACCTGTTTTCAGAAGTATCCTCAGCATCGGAAGTGGTTTTGTGTTTGAATGTGTAACAGCATTTAAAAATAAAAAAGTGGGGAAAAGCCTGAATGCTTGTATCCTAGACCATCATCAATCCTCTATCTAGGGACTCATTTGTTGGCCACCCTAGCTGGTTAGTTCACTGTAGGTTCCTGGTGGTAGTGTGTCTGTGTGTGTGTGTGCGCGTGCGTGTGTGTGTGTGTGTGTGTGTGTGTGTGTGTGTGTGTGTGTGTTGGGCTAAGTCCTCAGAACAGCTGGGCTCCATCACTTCTCATTGTGGGCTTGGGAGAGACAGAGCTGACAGAGTGATGCACAGAGCCCCGTCCCAGCTAATGACTGCACCATTCTCCATCATTATCCCCATCATTAGGAAATTAGAGGGACAGAAGGTATTTACAGTAAACCTGCCACCTCCCAAGGAGAGATAAATAGAAACTGATAAATGGGACTCCACAGCCGTCGCCTGTCGATTAACCTTCCGATTGCCCAACGTGGGTGTGGGCATGGTTAATAATCATTAAAGCTTGATAACTGAAACAGGTATTGGGTTTGAGGACAGAGACAAAGGATGTGGGTGGGTAAAAAATATACACTGTAGTCTGTAAAATAATTGGATGGTTTTGAATCTTTACTACAGAAACAATGAATATGAATATCAGAATGTCAGCTTTAAGGTTGTGATGCTGTACCTCTCAGGATGGTTTCACCACATCAAAAGCCATGCTGAAATGGTGTCAGCATCATGAACAGCAAGCATAACAACCCTCAAAACATAATACCACGTGCACCAATGATGAGGTGGGGTTCAGTCAACCATGGCTGAAGGACGATAATGACTCTAAGTGCTTTTGGCTGGTATGTGAAGCCAGACAGCTAAGAGAGATTCACAACAGAATGAGAGAGAGAGAGAGAGAGAGAGAGAGAGAGAGAGAGAGAGAGAGAGAGAAAGAGAGAGAGACTACAGATGCATCATTTAATGCAATATTTCTTTTTGCCTCTCTACCATGCAGATTTCTGGCCCTCCATGCAAATCTCCTGTCCTCTGATCAGATTCCTGGTTCTCTGAGCAAATGGCCAGTCCTGCTAATCTTGTACATTTACATTTATTCATTTAGCAGACGCTTTTATCCAAAGCGACTTACAAATGAGAAAATACAAACAAAAAAAATTGTAGATTCCTGGTTCTCCATTTAGATTCCCAATCCTTCATGCAGATTCCCAGACCTTCATGCAGACTCCCAGTCACCAGTCATTCCCAGTCCTTTGTCCAGATTCCCAGTCCTCCATGCAGATTCCCAGTCCTCCATGCAGATTCCTAGACCTTCATGCAGATTCCCAGTTCTCTGTACAAATTCCCTGTCCTCCATGAAGACTTCTGGTCCTTTGTGCAGATTCCCAGTCTTTTGTGCAGACTCCTGGTCCTTCATGCAGCTTTCTAGTCCACCAGGCAAACTCCTGTTTCGCCAGGCAAACCCCTGGTCCTCCATGCAGATTTCCAGTCTGCCATGCAGATTCCTGGTCCTCCATGCAGACTTTTTGGCTCCTTATTTCCTTATCACGTTACCCTAGCCTGGATCCTTGTTTTTTGTTCCCTACATTTCCTTAGTTTTGTGTTTTTCTTTTACTTAGTTTTGACCTTATTTCTGAGAATAGAGTACCTCTCAGTGTTTTAAACAACTGGGATTGTGAACCCTGCCTGGTGTACCACGGGCAATTTTTGAATTATTCCTAATAATCATGCTTTAACAAGTCAATTGGATGCTGCACTTAAGAATGCTGGACTGCCTGTCAGGCTCTGTAGCTCATGAATACCCCACATACTATCAGGAAAAAGTCTGTATACTATATTTACTTGCCTTCAACTTCAAGTTTTCTCATAATGACTGCCAGGCAGTTATATCCAAGCTCCTGTGTGGGGGACTGCTGATTACAGGGTGGCCTTGACCAATAACCAAGAACCCTACCTGCTCCATAGATTTAACTAGCAGTTACAGATGGAAGACCTGTCTATAGTGGGCTTTCCTCTTGCTGATGGTGTAAGCCTTGCCCTCAGTCATGTAGTACCATTGCAGGTGTTCTGCTAGCATCTTTTAACTGTGCAGTTTGGAAACTGGGTTGGATACTGGATTAGTGCTAATAAACAGATTCTGAGCACACAGTGATGTCCTGTACTTCACACCCACATACATACTTACATACTTACATACATACACTGGAAAGTTTACCAGTGGTTGTTGAGTTATTTGATTAGATCACAACAGTTAGGCTAATCAGGAAGATGGCTATTGCTTTGGATTCTCAGACATTTGTTATCCAAGAATGTGTTTACATCTATTTCTTTCCCCACTATAATAATAACTGTAATATTAATTATTTTGTATTATTCTATAAATCTGGTCAGTAGTCACGCAACTTCTTCTTCTAATAATAATAATTGTTGTTGTAAATGTTTTTGTTTTGCCAAATTAGATAAGTTTGATAAGTGTAATTTTATAATGGCAAACAGAAAAGTCGCCTTGCATGGTATGCCGCAATTAGGAGGCCATAATGATGGTAGTTTAAGATTTCATTCTGTTCCCTCTAATGACTGATAGTCTATCAATTATTGCATTAAACCGAACAGCAGCTGCAGCTGCATCCCAAATTGTTGCTTAAACTGCAGTTGGGTCCAATCGCCACACACTGTGGTTCAAGCAGTTCATCATAATCTATTTACACCCTCCTCATAAGACCACTTCTTTTGCTCTCCAGGTAGAGGAAAGTAGAGATTTGATTAATGATAGCATTTATTTTCTAATGAGCTAGTAAGTCCTAATTTTCAATTTATGAACCTTTCTCCTTCTTCAAACTAGCATCTAAAAGATGTTCATATGTTCACCTTATGATGAAATGACAGAATGGATGCTCACAGCATGAACACTCATTCATGTGCAATGGCAGCACCATCTGATGCCATGGCCAATCTAAGAGGAACTACAAACAATGTCTCCTTCAGCTGTTTAGCTTCAGCTTCCAGTCCAGACCCTAAAAACAAGCTTCATTCACCCACAGCTCCTTGTTTCACCCATTAAGATCTGATATTGGTCTTTTTTGTAAGCAAGACAGTTGTAGCAGGGTTATCAAGTAACAGATTTCTCCAGCTCATAGATGAGTACAGGCTCTTTTTTTTCTCTCCTCTACTCCCTCGAAATACTCTGGCCCCAAGACCGTTAAGCTCTCGGAAATTTGCACTCATCCCAAAAGTTTCCAGAAGAGCAGATGAAGGGAGTCGGGAGCAGATCAGCTGGCCTGCCATCTTTCGCTTCGTGCCAGACCGCCGGATTGGCTGCAAGGCCGGGGGCCATCTTGACTGACTGGCAGGCAAGAGGCTTGAACAGTTTGCTTGTGAGAAGAGGGGGGGAAAAAACAAGGATGAAAAAAAACAAGTGGGTGTTTATAGGCACAGATCTGACGGACCGGGAAAGGAGACAGACTGCAAAGGAGACAAATGTTTGTGTGTGTGCATGAGGTCATGAATGATACAATGCATTTTAAATGTGGTATTGCAAGGGTTCACATGCAAATGGAGCTCGTAATTGTTTGGGTTTTTTTGGCTTGTTCTTTTTTTAATTGTTTGTGTAAAATATTTGTTGTTTGATATTGAATAATGAAGAATGAATTGAATTGCAACACAGTGTTAAAAAGCAACTGTACATTTTCATTACAGTCATGGAACTGGCCCTGTTTAAGTGATTAAGTTGCAACATCTGATCTGTTTGTTATAATAAATAATATCATGGGCATGTGTGTGTGTGTGTGTGTGTGTGTGTGTGTGTGTGTGTGTGTGTGATCCATGGTCAAGTATTGCCCGAGGAGAAACCATCAGTCTGTGGAACCGAGCAGCTTGCCAGGATACCAAGTGCAAGCTTTGGGCGGTGAGTGGGCATGCGACTCCAACGAAATGTTAAACCAAGGTCTTCTGTGTTACTGCTGATTCCGAATTTCATCTTTTCCCTAGAGATAAAAATTCTGATTGGTAAAACATGGTCTGAACTCCACTTCAATATGTGGACCTCCTGTATCTGCTCCATCTGTTTTTTTCTTCTGAGCTTTGATGTGGCCTCATTATTAATGCTAATGCTCACTTTGATTAACTTTCTTTTTTACCAGCGCAATCTAAACACCAGATTGTGTACAGTGGAGGTCTAAATGTCTGCAGCCAGTTCTGAGAATTGATATTATTTCATCAGTTATTTAAAGCCAGTAGGGGGGCATGGTGGCTTAGTGGTTAGTGCGTTTATCTCACACCTCCAGGGTTAAGTGTTCAATTCCTGCCACAGCCCTGTATGTGCAGAGTTTGCATGTTCTCCCCGTGCTTTTGGGGTTTCCTCCAGGTACTCCGGTTTCCTCCCCTAGTCCAAAGACATGCATGGTAAGTTGATTGGCATGTACAAATAGTGTCCGTAATGTATGAATAGGTGTGTAAATGTGTGTGTGATTGTGTCCTGCAATGGATTGGCACCCTGTCTAGGGTGTCCCCCAACCTGTGCACCATGGGATAGGCTCCAGGTTCCTGGCGACCGAGTAAGGATAAGTGGTACAGAAAATGGATGGATGGAAGTATAGCACCACACTAAGTAGTCAGTATCAAGTGTTAGTGTGTTAGAAGAATACTTTTACCATTTTAATATATTTTAATATATAGCTATCACATGAATATTCAAATTGCATGTGTGATACTGACATACATATGTAACTATCATACATGTTTCACACAACATTTCACACAAGGATTTTTTAACGTCTCAGTTTGTTGCTTTCATCTAGGAAAATTATTATCCTCCAAGTAAAACATTAAATCTTTTAATGGGATAAAGCAGTAGTACAGTTTTGAATCATTCAAATCCCTTTCCTTAAGGCAACACATGCATCTAAAATGCTGATAAACCTGTTGTTCAAATTCAGTTTTGACAACATCATGAGAATCTCAGTAATTAGCTCAAGGGTGTCAGGAATCTAATATGTTGGTTTTACTAATCTATCACATCCCATCAGCCTAAATATCACTGTGAAATATATACAATACTACCTTCTCATATATGGGCTTTCACAAAGCTATTTTATCTTTAACATTTCTAACAGTATTCTTGATGAGGCTTTTCATACTCTTCGCATCTTATCAACCAGCATTATCACGGAGCTTCTCCCAGTAGGCTTTTCAAGTTCCCAAAATAGGCAAAGCTCCAGACTGCTTCTCAAAATTCTAAATGAAAACTACTTGTTTGAAAAAACAAAGTCCAAGGCAGTTCTGGAAAAGAATCATTCAGGGTATGTTTCTAAAAATATTGGGGGCTTGGTGGCTTAGTGATTAGCACATTTGCCTAGCACCTCCAGGGTTGGGGGCTCAATTTCCATCTCCCCCAGGCCATCTCTAAATTGACCATAGTGTGTGAGTGCAATTGTGTCCTGCGATGGGTGCCCCGAGTTTCCTGGGGTAGGATCTAGGCTTCTGTGTAGGATAAGCGGTACAGAAAATGGATGGATGGATTTTTATAAAAATGTGACAAACTTTGAACATCACAGAGCACCATTAAATCCATTATTTAAAAAAACATGACTCTGTCCAGCAGAAGCTGTCTACCAAATGTGAGTGACCAAGTAAAGAGAGGATTTGTCAGAGAAGAAACCAAGAGGCCAAGGGTAATACTCAACCACCATCATACTTCACTGTGAAAAAGGTGCTCATAGGGTGATAATCAGTGTTGGGTCTCTCCCAAATGTAGCAATTTGTACTAATGCCAAAAACTTCAGTTTTGGTCTCATCAGACCAAAGAACATTTTTCCACATATTTGCTGAGTCTTATTTTTTCCACTTGTTTGCTAAGCCTCCTGGTTGCTTCTCTGACTAATTCCCTCCTTTGGTGTTTGTTTGATGGCCCAAACTCTTGACATATAATTCCAGCTAAGTCCATTTCACTTCCAGGATTTAAGACTACAAAAAGTGGAAAGGTTCAAGGGAGACGAATACTTATACAGGCCACTGTATGAAATCAAACAATGTCCAACCACATTGTCATTTGATATGAAATTTTTATGAGATCAGGTTGAGAGGCGACCTATTTTTTGACTAAATAATAATAACTGTATAAAAAGACACTCTGAAATAGCAAATTAATACTAAAGATTTTAATGCAGATGCCTTTAAATGCTTTTCCATCTAGAAAATATAAACACATTTGCCAATTCCCTATTAAGGGTTTATTGTAATCTAACTTTCCTACAAATTAAGTGCTATATTAACCAATTTAATATTCTAATATGGCACTATGGCATTCATTTTTTCTGGCACTATTTCTATGCACAAGGCTGTAGTTATGTATGACATTTGTCTGTTTGCAAGTATTCTCCATTTTTCTCTCCATGTGGTTACCAAATGTTTTCTAGATTCCCATGAGAACTAATGCATATTTGCACAAAATGTTGTGAAGACTTGGAAAATGAAAGACCCAAGTGATTTCCTTTCGGTTACTGAAGATAATGAGGTCATGTGTAGACATAGCAATAAAGATAAAAATACTAATATAAATCCATGTTTGTGTTTCATGTTGTTTTATGTTAGTGTTGTTTAGTCTAACTATATGCCTGTTTATGTCTGTGTACCAGCTGTGCCTGAGATGTTTTTCACCCTCAAGTTTTGGGTCATCCTCATTTGTGTAAATAATGACACTGCTTTGTGCAGCATGTGCTCTAGTGACCTCAGTTACTCCCTGCGACACAGAGATTCACCGTCTGTTAAAACACACTTCCGGATAGCACTTCCCACAAGATGTGTAGTTTGCATACTTTCTGCATAAATCACAGTAAATTAATTGCCTTTGCTTTTATGCTGAGTGCACAAAACTAGAGATGGCCTTCTTACTGTATATTATTTTCATAGTGTTCTTAATGTCTTAAATGTAGACAGTTGGGTGATTTGTGTCTCGACACTGTATGTCTTCATACAATAATAGCATGGCAATTCTTAACATTCACTGCACTCTACCATTATACCCAGGTTGTTGTTTTTTTTGACTGTCATTCATTGGATTTAATATTTTTTTATAAGTTGTATTAAAAGCTGTCAGCTACTTGCCAAACCTTTACCGTTAATAACTTGAGTTCATTTTATACAGAAAAACAATTTCTAAACAATTTGCAGTAACATGTTGTTCATGCATGATTTCCCAAAGAAAACCAGATTTTAACTTTTATTTATGCTGTATGTTAGCAAAGCAAGGACTGTTGTTCATTAGGTTATGTATTTGCGTTTTTAGTCAATACATGAAATATTGCAAAAGATTCATCCATTCATCCATTCCGTAGATCATCCATCCGCTTATCCTACACAGGGTCTCAGGGAGCCTGAAGCCTATCCCAAGGGACTCGAGGCACAAGGCGGGGCACACCCTGGATGGGGTGCCAACCCATAGCAAGGGACAATCACACACACACTCATTCACACACTATGGACAATATGAAAATGCCAAGCAGCCTACAGTGCATGCCTTTGGACTGGAGGAGGAAAATGGTGTACCTGGGGGAAACCCCCGAAGCACGGGGAGAACATACAAACTCCACGCACACAGGGCAGAGGCGGGAATATTGCAAATAAATATAGTGGGAAAATGTTTATCGTGCTGCAATTATGCATAGGTTTGTTCAATTGCACAATTGTTCTTGAAATATCATGTGATTAGCTTAATTTCTGCACCACCATATTTGATGTCTGTTCTTATCAACAGGCAATAGAAATATCTGGGAAGGAAAAGCCAATGATATGTGAAATTTTTTGATGAAAACATGGTGAATGCTTTCTTTAAGTAAAGCATAGCCTTTTGCAGTGACAACATTTTATCACAACAGTAACTTTGTTAGAATCCAGTGTTTAAATACTCACTGATTTTAGGCAGAAGGCAACTATAAAAATTTGATTCGTATTTCCTTTTTACCAGCTGTTTACACAGTTGCACTTTTGTAATCATTTTATCACAATTCTATAACAATTTTGATTATGAATAATTAACGGATAATGTTAGGTACAGTATTTGTAGTCACATCTTTAGATTCTTGCTCACAGATTTCTTATAAATTTAGCATGATGTGTGGTTAGTGTCTGAAAATCACCTTACAGCCTACGACCTTATACCTTCATATTGTTTACAGATGATACTGTATATACTACTGTAGGTGTTTTTAAGAGAGTGTATTTGACATATTTTCAAATCATATGCTTTGATGTGTTCCGCGTCATGAACATGTGTTATGTTGATTAGCGTGACACAGATCCTGTGTGTGAACATACAGTAAAACCATAGCATCTCACCATATCATCTCTGATGTGTCATATAACTTGGCAACAGAGAGTCTAAGTGGATTGCTAAGAGGATGACAGTATGTGACGAGTATCAGTTATGGACCACTACTCAGAGCCATGATATTGGTATCAAAAAGTTGAATCCATACATTCCTAAATTTAATCTGGATAAACAAAAAAATTAAACAAACTAAGACACTTGACACACACACACACACACACATATATATATATTTACGGTACCTTTACAGTAACATAAAAAATTTAAAAAATTTACCTTAAAAGTTGTGTGCAACTTTGATAAAAATGATTTATGAATCAATCCAGTTTTAGGTAAAAATTTAAGTAAATAACTGTCTTGATTGTGCATTTGGCATTTGGCACAGTATACATTAATTTCTTTATCTATTTGTGCCATTACAATGAATCTTTTTGGATGGAAGCATTCTTCATTAGTGTGGCATTGTTGTTTTGCTTGCCCTTGCAGAAGTGATGCAGACTCAGAACCTACTAGCTGCTGAGGCCCAAGATGTTTTCAAATCTCCTCTACTCATGTCTTGCTGAGGGTGGCCATCTGTTTTTTCATCTCCTGGTGAAGCTCTTTTTGCTCGCTCTCGCTCTCTCTCTCTCTCACTCTCTCTCTCTCTCTCTCTCTCTCTCTCTCTCTCTCTCTCTCTCATCTATTGAAGGACAGTGTAAGCACTTTGTTTGACACTTTTATTTTGTTGAATTTTTTTTTTTCTTTTAATCATTATCATTTCCCACAAAGGTGTCAAGTCAGGCCTTGTGATGCTCTTGCATAAAGTTCAAGTGTCATTTTATTATGCAGTATTAAAGTGTCTCACTCTGTAATAAATGCTGCCAGAGGACACGACTGAAGAGGCAGCATATGGACTGCCAGATTTATAGCTTTATGACACAGCTGACCGTGGCTCAGAAATTCATTTTATATGAGTGGAAATTTGAAGCTCACATTCACACCAACAATTAGCAAACTATGCAACATAAGTGTGATAGTGCTCTTAAATATAGACTAAGTATAGCATGTAAAATGTCCACTGCTGTGCAGTCAATGTCTGCATAGCAGTGTTACATCTGAGTGGTCAGATTGGATAAAACTGATTAGTATATATACAGTTTAGACTGCATAGCAATTGGACTTCCACTGTATTCACACTACACGTCACAGTATAAATGTACTTGCATTGATTGGTTTGCATCATGCTCGTGTGAATATGAGAAGCAAATTTAAAAATGTCTATTAATCACATCCAAATGTTTCAAATACTGTACTTTTTGTGACCATTATTTAATAATTTCTTCATCTTCAGTGAGCACTTTATACTGGTCAGGATTGTGGTGGATCCAGAGCCTATCCTGGGAACACTGGCCATGAGGCAGAAGTACAACATGGATGGGACACCAGTCCAACACAGGACTTCAAGCACACACTCATTCACACCTAGAGGAAATTTAGTGTAGCCAATCCACCTACTGACATGTTATTGGGAGGGAGGAAGAAACCAGAGAACCTTGAGAGAACCCACACAGACTCATAGACAGTAGCCCGAGCTCAGGCTTGAACCATGTTGGAGTTGAGAGGTGGCAACGCAATTTCACTATTATTTCAAGTAATAGCATAGTAATATATGAAATATAAAACATTATTTTCTTTAGAATTATGAGATTGTCTTTTCTGAGAACATTCCATCATATACAATACTGTAAAAACTAACCATCAATGGACATATACTTGGAATGTCCAGCCTGCAAAGTCAATTAATTATTTTCCCAATTAATCAGGATATTAAGAAGTAAAAGCAAGGGTCAGTCAGGTGCTTCCTTCCATAAATGTGCTGATTCCAATATTAATACACGAAAGGGTGACTTCAGTCATAGATCAAGGTAATTGCAGTATTAGGCAGAAAATTGGAGCTAGAATAACTGGATGCAAAAGAGGTGACCATATCCCACTTGTGAAGTGCTTATTCTAAGTTCAAGGAGAGTTCAAGCATAGAGGAGATAATGGTGCGGGGTCAAGTATGCGGAGACATTTCACGTTCCGGAGGAATTATCTTCAGCAAATATACGATTTTCCAAAGGGAATAGCTGTCTTTGGGCTTATGGCGGTTCATACCTCATTTGATTTTCCATAAGTCTTATTTTCTTTGCACTATTAGTGAAATATGTCCATACCTTAGGCATGAGGATAATGTGCTCTTTTCATCTCATACAGAATCTATTGCATATGTGGTCTGTAATGCAAAAATATAATGATTGTAACGTCCTTTTTGTGTGTGTGTATGTGTGTGTGTGTGTGTGTGTCCACACACAAAAGTCCATCCTACCACAAAAAAGATTACATTAACCAGATTTTATCAAAATAACCAACAAAATATCTTTCAAAGTGCAAAAGCATGAATTTGATATTTACACGGTTGAGTTTAATATTATTGATTACAAAATTGCATTGCATAATATATTCTTGTACATGTGATACAGTACATTTTGTAGGATTTTTTTAAATAGTAATGAGAATTTTCTGAACACAATTAAGGTGATTGAAATGGCACAATTTAATCTATGTAGTCAAATAAAATTATGATTACTCTTATAACTTAATCATAACACTACAGCATTTGTTTACTGTGTTGACCATGAGCCTCTTTAATCAGCTCTTTAGTTAACTCCTTTATACTTAGTCTAATGATGACTGACCAAGATACAACTGAACAGTCCTGTCATAGTAATCATTATGAAGTGACTTTATAAAAAGGCTGGGATTCTTGAATAAATATACATAGGTATAAGATATAAATATAAATAGGTAACACTATAGAATGTCACAAGAGATATTAATTTCCAGCTTTAATTCATTCATTCAATCCACAGTAACTCATGTAAACTAAGAATATAATAAAGTAAGGAATAAAACATGACAGGCTGTAGGAGGTGCTGTTAACAACCAAAAGTTGATTATTTTGCAATGACAGCGTGTTCCAAAGTGTTTTATTCCCAATTTTAATGATTTATTGTTACATTAGTTACATTGACAGTTACTGTTGTAAGTTGCATTGTAACAGCTATAGCTGCCGTCGTTCCCTCAATAGTCATGCTTTTATCTCTCAACAGCCCTCAATCCTGCAGCCTTTAAGTTACAGCTTTACCTCTGACTTTTACAAAGTGCTAACACTGGAAACATCTTCCAAAATTCTTCCAAAATCCATCCAACCATTTTCCGTACTGCTTATACTACACATGCCTACAATGCATGTCTTAAGACTGGTGGAGGAAACTGAAGTATCTGGAGGAAAGCCCTGAAGCCCAGGGAGAAAATGCAAGCTCTGCACACACAGGGCAGAGACAGGATTCAAACTCCCAACCCTGGAGGTGCAAGGCAAACATACTAACCACTAAGCCACTGTGCCCCCTCTTCCAAAATCTTCCAAAAAAGAAGAAAGAAAAAAAACTCACAGAAAACTTCAACATATAAACGATTAAACACATTTTTTTACCTATGTGTGTGGAATGTTCACCATACAATACCCTGTGTAAATTGTTTCTATAGACACAATAATTCCATATGGATCAGAATTGAATATTTGACAGCACTGTGGTAAACCAAAAAATAAAGCAATAATAAGCTACTATTTTTGTCAAATAGCTGCTGTGTTTATTATTTATATTCATATTAATAGCTATAGATTAATGTCTAATGTGTAACAATAAACATTTTTAAATGAAAAATACCAATCTGAACTTGAGTCATTTTTTTCAGCCACAACAACAAAAACTCTCACTTTTCAGTTCATTTTGTAGTGTGCATGGTTCAATATTCTGTACGATGTCTTTCCTGTTGAAAAGTTTTTGCATGTGCTCTTGTTTACACAGTTTTTGACACTGCTGCAATCATAATCTCATCAACAGAATATTGCCTCTCACCTAGACCATGTTCAATTAATAGCTGATATCCAATTTTGCTTTGTAATTAATCCTAGGACTGTAACATCATGTAAATTAACTTTCCAGTCAGTATGCTGGTTTAAATACCTTCCAGGCCACAATGAGGACTATCAAATCTGATCTATAATATGGTATTTTGTCACACGTATTGGGAGAGCAAGCCAAGCTTGACAAAGGCCTCTATAGAAGACACTCTAGATCATAAGAGCTATGACTAAAGCCCCTTAGCCCCCACTGCTAATTAAAGTGATACAACGCCTCACAGCCCCCTGCACACATCTAATGGCCTCCACATGCCTTTCCTCTCTCTACCTTCTCTTGTATGTTGGACTCCTTGAGTTTGTTTTGTAAAAGTTGCTTTATTAAGTAGCAGAGTAACTGTGTTCTATGTAAATGGAAAGTGTATTTAAAAAAACATAAAGGTTAATGTTAGGCCTGGGGTGGGATTAGCATTCATTGCTTTTCTGTATGACTTCATCCATTTGAAATTAAACTAAATGCAGACACATCAGCATCATTCGTAAAATGATATCATTCCTGAAATAAATGATATTTCTCTGAACAAATGTACATCTATCTGCTCCACATACAGTATACAGTATATGCTAACTGGTTGTTTTTTATTTATACCACAGCATTGTTGAATTCTTGAATCTGGTCAGAAGGTGTTAATGAATGTCCTGTACCAGGACGGCTCTGACAGTAATGCCGGCTATATTTAAAATGTTGTTATTATTAATGTGCTCATTCAAATTCGCTTCTAGGACATGTATGGTGGACACTCCTCATAATATAAAAATAATAATAAACAGTTTTAAAAATGTGTTGCTATTTAAAAAGAAAAAACTTGTAATTGTTGATATGTAGGGAGGAGTCTTCTCTAAGGAGGAGTTTACTTAACATTTAGGGAAGGAGTCTCCAGTGTCAGTGCTTTGTAACAATCAGTAAGTTTTTTGCCATGGGAAAGTCTTAAGGACAGAGGACTTTTTCTGTTTTGTGGTTGTCATTAAATGTAATATGAAATATTAAAAGCAACTGTAAATGGTTAAAAGTATGTTTTAAATACATTAAAACAGTATCAGAGGAACAAAACACTTGTGTTATTGAAAAAGATATTTTCCTATAACACGCTCCATCATGCTTTATTCCTTAATTGTTACATTTATGCTACGACAGTACATTAGTACTTTTTGATTTGTTTTTGTTTAATGGCATGAATTGAAATTGTGTTCAAACGTAATTACCATCAATATCTTTATTATATCACATTTTCATCAATGAACCAAGTTCCAACATGCTGTTCCTTCTATTTCAATGCTGTGTCTCTTCTGAAGTGGTTTCTCCCAGTGCACCCCCAACTCCTATGTGTATTTAAAATGATTTACTCATTCAAATACGTTCAGCTACCTGCAATCTCTGGCCCACAGAATGGCACATAGTTATTTACTTTGGACTTGTACACGTATGTTGAGTTAGTTTTGTAAATTTGAGTGGAACACATTGGATCTCAGATTGAGACAGAAGTAGAGGTCATAACATTTTATGTCCAGCATCAGTGAGGTTCCACCACATTGGCTTCAAACAAAGAGACACAGATTTATCAGCCTTAAAAAAAAAAGAGGTGGTCAGGAATTATCCAGAAAGGTCATCTTCAATTTCAGGATAGAAATTATCTTTTCCCACAGTGTAATAAACATTTATCTGATCCTTTTATTGGCTTGATTAGACCTGACAGCTTAGTTAAGTCATTCTGCCTGGCTGTGTGGGGTCACGACAGTTAACGCAGTGAAAAGTTTCATTGGCCAGGTTCTATATTCATGAAGGCTTGGGGAGAGGAGAGAGAGAGCGACACGGAGAAAGGCAAGGACAGCAGGTCTCCTACTGGTATTGTTATTGATGTGAAATGAATGTAACGGCTGCCCTGGTCATATTCATTGGGTGCCCATAAATAGTGCCTTACCTGATACTTGGTGTGTGCCAACCAAATGGTCTCTTCATATTCAGCATTTCATTTAGCAATAGAGCCTTTTGAACGAAAGCGGCTATACTTTATATAGTGACTTCATAGCTCAGCCAAGTGTCTTAGAGCAAAACACTGTCCAAATCATCAGCTTTTTAAACGATTTGTGAAAGTCCACTTTCAACTTTCTTGCTTACAAAAGTCTTGATAAATAACTAACATGACTGAATGGCAAAAATACTTTTAATACTTATCCTACGTAGATAAGATAATAAATACACTGTTGAATATATAATTATAAGGATATTATAAGTATATATATTATACATATAAATATCCATACATATACTTACTTATATTTTACACAGTACAAAATAACTCATTATCCAGTACATTTGCAAGCATCTAACACTATTGTTGTGGTTCAGTGGTTACAATGCAGAAGATCATGGGTTCAAATCCCAGCAGTGCAAAAACTTCTATGGTTTTTTCCTTGAGTAAACACCTTAACCTTCAGCTCAGTTGTATCCTTCATCAGTGATAAGTCTGATAAGTCTTCATCAGCCAAATGAGCAAATACTATATACCGGATTATGTGTTATTTTATATTATGTAAGATATTACAGTACTTTACTGTAAATAAGTTTTACAGTTACTGTAAAAGTTACAGCATTTTTTACAGTGCAGTAGGCAGACTTTACATTTACATTTTACATAAATGTACATGATTGAATTGAAGATCTGCTACAGAAGCTGTGCTGGTTCATGTTTAAAAATCTGAAGTTATATAAAAAATATAGCTATTATTTTTATACAGTATTTTTTAGTTCGGTCTCCCAAAATACACTGGCGACTCCTGCACTAGAATATCAGGTGAGTCTGATTCGTACTCTATTGTGGGAAATAGCATTATAGTGTTAGTCTTCCTCTTGAGCAATTCCATGCCTTTACTTTTATAAAACCAAGAACGTTATCACAAAAACGTCATCAAAATGGCTCACCAACAAGCTAATATCTATTACACAAAATAGCAGTGCCTTCTCCAAACCTCTTTCATGTGCTAGAGGAGACACAGTGGCACTGCACAGCTTTCAGTCAAAATCATCCTTCCAGATGTGAGCGGAGGATCATGTGCCATGAAAATAGCTTAAATACACCTTTCATCTCTTTTCCTCTTTTTTGATCTTCAATGGATCTTTCTTCATTAGTCTATAAACAAGTCTCATTTCCTTTTACTAATATTTGTGTGGGTGAATAAAAACAGTGGTTATCAGTCTCTTCAGATGTTTCAGAATTCTTTTGGATGTCAAGCATGAACTGCATCTCAGTCCATTTTTTTACTATGAGGCCATTTTTCAGTTGCACTGATAAGCAGTTTATGTACTATATATTCAGTTCTTAAAACAAAATGCACACACATACACTCATATATAAATGAAGCTCCAGCTTGGCTGTTCATGTTTGAGAAAGAGCTACTTAATGAGATTTATTGCAGCCCTTGCCTTGGTTCTAGTCTGCGACGTGTCCGAATTAGTCATTGCCCTACAAGGTTAATTAGGTGATCATGTCTTTAAATAGCAAGATCACATTGGTCTTCATCACGGCTGTTTTTTTCTGTCTCCCATTCCCTCTATCTCTCTCTCTCTCTCTCCCTCCTTGCATCCTTCTGGGGACACCCTTGCTCAGAGAACCTGTCAACCACTTTAAGAAACTTGGCTCCCTGGCGCAGGGTATACAAGGAAGTTAGTGTGAAAGTGAAGTTGTCAGTCAGAGACAGCAGAGGTGCGGTGTGGGCCGAAGAAGCTAACAGCTCCAGCACTGCTCTGAATCCAGACCATCTGTGGCCCCAGCTGGAGCTCCGGCGATGGTCTGGCACTTGTACCGCGCCATATTTACAGATCTAAACACAAATGGCTACTGCCTGATTGTTTCACGATTCATTAGTCAGACAAGCTCCGGTCTCTCGCCAGCCCAGCTGTTACAGAGTAAACCTTTGTCACTTAATAGGGCCGATTATTGCCTTCCATCAAAAGTATTGATCTGTGGATGCAGTTCTTGCAACAGAAGTGACCGAAGGAAGAGGGTGAAATATTGGTCTTGGCGACTCAGAGCTCGTCATGTGGTGCAAAGCTATTGCAGGGAAGAAGTGACAATCAGGACATTGGTGCCATTGCATCATCTTCGGGAGACTCACAAAAATGGGACTGGATTTCCTGATAAAGTGGAACTTAAGATTTAAGACAACCAGAATAATACTATACTGTACATTGTCACAGGTATCATATCTAATCACTGTGGAGGAACATCATCATTGTAGCACTGCACTTGGAGAGATCACATCACATGTAATTACTGTAAAGTTACACTGTAATAGCTCACTGCCTGAATGTCTCATACCCACCACATTACCGGTGCAATTGTGGATTAGTAGAATAACCCGAGATGATTAACACACTTTGCTTTCACATCATGTGTAATAGTGGCTAAAATAAGACATGACCTTTATTACATGGTCCACTCACAAACCAAGGTAAGGTGAGGATGAAGAAAATGGAACTTCAGGTCAAGCGTTTTATTCTGCCAGGGCCTATTGATTTCACATTAAAGCTCCCACACCCTCTTGAGATAACTCACTGATCGGGATGCTCAAGAACATGCGTTTGTATTGGCTTTCTGCCATTCTCCATCCTGCTTGCCGCTTTGTATTTACATCCCTGTGTCAAAAGAAGCAGCGAGCATATGGCAGTTTAAAATGGCCAGCTGCAATGGCGATCAAACGGTCATTTATTGCCATTTTGTTTTTTTGTTCCGTTGTGTGATTGATCAGTGGAGAAGGAAGTGGCCCACATGCTTGGAAAAGGACACAGAAAAGGACAAAGAAAATATATGTGCTAATTGAAGTCTCTATTTTGTTCTATTTGCCGTTACAGTCACAGATCTCATGACAATCGAGACTGAGCACTGAGGGCTCCACGCTAGACTAAGCATTACACATCTCTGAACTTTAAATACCCGATTTAATTAACATGTTATTAGCTAATTAACGCATGTTGATTAATGCTCTATTAATTTTTCCAGACCCAATTGAATCTTTAATGACTATTGGACATCAAAGTACCAAATGTATAATTAGCATAATGGGGAGCTTTCTTCAGCTGTGTTAAGCTAACAATAATTCTGCTTTATATCCCTAACATCATTTTAAAGTTCTCGAACTCTAAAGTGAGCATCCTTTGAATTGCTTTCTCGTTTCCATGCTCACACTTCTATCTGCCATGCCACATAGCAGTGGTACCTTCTCATCTCCCCTTTTTGTCTTCGTTCTTTCCATCACATACAAATTGTCGTGGCTCTGAGGGTTTGAGAGTGCATGCACCTCTGCCTCCAGTGCATCCATCATTACTGCGACAGCCCCAGTTAACCCTCACACTGCTTTACACTCATATCTCCAATAGCGCTGCTTAGAAAATGACTGACGCAGCAAAGTTTTAAAGAAAGAAATGTTTTTTTCGAGGAAGGATTTGACAGAGGAGGACTTTGAACACTTTAAATTCTCAGCTTATGGTTAAATAATTCATCTTAAAGCATGTTATTCGGTAACTATTAGGAATTATTCAATAACTACAATGAAACTAATAGCCACGAGAGTTTATGGTGTAATTGCTATGCCTGTTTCACTCTTTACTGAATGTTAAAGTGTGGAGGTGTGTTCATGTCTTTTCTGTTTCAGTGCTGCCACCTTTCGCTACTCTTAACAGGTTTAGCATACCTCTAAAGTGCTCCTAAATATTCAAGAGTACTTTTTAATTTTACAAATTCTAATTAGGCCTTAGTGTAGGAGTAAATTTCTTAATTATTGTGGCTTTATATATTCCACACGTGACCGACCAGCTAAGAGTTTTGGAGAAACCTTTCATAAAGAAGAAAGATGGTATGTCAGCATGGCTGTTTGATTGAAATTCTTCCTCTTGGGGTTCTCTGGTTTCTTCCCACCGCCCAAAAACATGCCAGTAGGGTGGATTAGCTGTATTGCCCTTAGGTATTAATGAGTGTGTGTGTGTGTGTGTGTGTGTGTGTGTGTGTGTGTGTGTGTGTGTGTGTGCTTAGTGTCCTGTGATTGACTAGTGTCCCATTTTGAGTGTGTCCCCACCGGAGCGTGTTCTCCTGATCCACCATGACCCTGACCAGGACCGCTCTCTTAAGATGAATGAATGAATGACGCTAATGAAGAATGTATTTTGTGCAGCATTATTTCTGGGATATATCAGATTATCAGCTAAAAAAATACCCTAAATTACAATATCAAATAAATAAATAAATAAATAAATACACAAACACGTTTCCTTATATAATTTGTGTTTTATTTTGTCAATTTAATTTAAAAAAAAAAAAAAAAAAAAAAAAAAAAAAGTACCTAAATTTCACCTTTTGGGGAAAAAATACAATTCTTTTTTTCTTAGACTGATTTTTTTTATTATTCAATCCTTCAGGTCCCAGGTTATTAGGTATTTATCTTAAAGCATATTTATTCATTAACTACACTGAAACTAATAGGAAACCTATGTAGTTATGAGTGTGAGAAATCCGGATCTGCTGACTGCTCTTGTGTGTTTAGGGCGTTAAAAGATAATAAAGAATATTCTGTTCCATCACACCATCTCCTCACCACCACCAAAATCTGGCCTTAAGGAAGTGTGTGCCAATGCAGAGGTGTAACCTGCTGGCAGCAAGTCTCTGTGCTTTTCACTGCTGTTATTGTCCATCAGTGCGAATGGAGAGACCGAGAAAAAGAAATGGGGGGGTGAGGAGGTGAGGGGGAGCATGCATGCAGCACCTTCCCAGCAGATGGACACCAAATATGTGCATGATTTATCTGCCCAGTGATTAACTGCGAGAAACAACACCCCAGCACATGGGTGAGAGGAGCTGGTAATGTATTCATGAAAATGTATTCATAAAAAGAGAGCGAGTGAGAGAAAGCGAGAGAGTGAGAGAGAGAGAGAGAGAGAGAGAGAGAGAGAGAGAGAGAGAGAGAGAAAGGGGGATTGTGATCAAAGCCTAACTCAGCAGATGAGTCAATAAAACAGCTTAAATTGACAAGCGTTTGTTATATGGACGGCGCTAGGGCTAGCAGATGGAGCGGCATCAACACTGTAGCATGCTGATTGATTGTGGACGGAGGAGTGTGAAGATCCGGAATGTGTTATCTAGCAACCAGACTCTTAACAGTTTCGCCCAATCAAAAGTGGCCAGACGAGGAGGAAACTAAAAAAAAAAAAGAACGATATATCGTTCCTTGACTTTTCAGCATGCTTAGTGTAAATGAAAAGTGAGCAGTTCTTTCCGTCCTGCATATTATTTGTGAAATAATGTGTTACTTTGAAGGTCCAAACCACCAGCTGAGGTGCTTTTTTAGCGGCTGACAGGTTGTAATAGGGAACTGGCCGTTGCTAAAACTCAGACAAATATCTGCCATTACCTCCGGCAAGTCTGCCTGGCACTGCAAGGTGGAAAAGCTCGAGGCCCTGCGGGGAGCACAGGAACAAAATACAAATTAATTACTCTCTAATGATATCTATCCTTACCGGAATGAGCAGATAAGTTTTATTTTGGCGCATCGATTTTGGAGGATTTCTTAATGGCCTGTTTAATGAGTTGGCAACAAGTAGGCACTCTGTGTGTGTGTGTGTGTGTGTGTGTGTGTGTGTGTGTGTGTGTGTGTGTGAGAGAGAGAGAGAGAGAGAGAGAGACAAAGACAGAGTGAGGCCTTGCTTGTGGACTTGTGACCTCCTCTGACCCATCTGTCCATGCCAGGTCCATCAGTGGAATTTCCACCTGGGCACAGCACCTGCTTCTGGTGTGTCCTTGCTGGACTGTGTGTGTGTGTGTGTGTCTGTGTTTGTGTCTGTGTGTGTGTCTGTGCGTGTGTGCGTGGGAGATAATTGGTGCATACCATGTTGTTTTTCTAAAAGAAAAATTAATAATTAATTTAAAAAATTATTAATTCATGTATTCTTTATTTGGTGTTTTGTTTTTTACTTTTACTCTATGCTTATCAATGGTTGGTGAAGCCAAGTTTGCTCAGATAAATGAGTGACAGCCTGGGAAAACCTATCCAATGGTGAAATTTTGAAATATAGAAATATAGAAAATTCTAAAGCGTTCACAAACTTGCAAGCACCACTGTAGACATCCATCCATCCATTTTCTGTAGCGCTTATCCTACACAGGGTTGCGGGGAGAGCGGAGCCTATCCCAAGGGACTAGGGGCACAAGGTGCCAACTCATCGCAGGGCACAATCGCACACACACTCACAAACCCATGCACACACTACAGACAATTTAGAGATGTCAATCAGCCTGCAACGCATGTCTTTGGACTTGGGGAGGAAGCCGGAGTACCAAGAGGAAACCCCCGAAGCACGTGGAGAACATGCGCAAACTATATATAAAATATATAGTTATATATAAAAAATATATATATATAATTCTGAAAACAACAGACATTCTGCTTTATATTCTAATTACCCAAGAGTGAAAAGGAGACATTTAAAGATTCCACCATGGGCATTTTGAAAGCTGGTAATTGATTACAAACTTAATCAATCTTATGTAAATTTTGCTACAGCACATACATGCTACAGCACATACTATGCAACAAATTAATCAAAGCATGACAATCATTTGTGTGAGGATTGCATATCTCCTAATAGCTGTTTTTACCACAGTATTTCATACACTGGCCCCTTACTTAACATGATTTTTGCACACAGACAGCCATGGCAATGTTAAAAATGTTATAAAACAATTTCCCTGTCATTTCAGTGAAATATACACAATATGGCCAAAAATATGTGGACACATTACCCTCTCACTCATATATGGACCTTCCCCAAACTGTTGCCACAAAGTTGGAAGCACACAAGTGTCTAGAATGCCTTTGGATGCTGTAGCTTCCCTTCTTTGGTACTAAGAGGACAAAACATATTCCAGCATGACAATGCTCTTGTGCATGAAGCAAGCTCCCCATGAAGACATGGTTTGCCAAGGGTGGTGTGGAAGAACTCAAGTGGCCTGCACAGAGCCCTGACCTCAACCCCACTGAACATCTTTGCGATGAACTAGAATCACAGCTGCGCACCAGGCCTCCTCACCTGACATCATGCCCAACCTCTTGTGCTCTTGTGGCTGTATGAGCACAAATCTCCACAGCCACATTCCAAGATCTAGTGGAAAGCCTTTGCTGGAGAGGGGAGGTTATTATTGTAGTAAAGGGGGACCAACTACATATTAATACCCATGGTTTTGGAATGTAATTTTCAAATTTCAAGCATCCATATACTTTTGGTCATATAGTGTATTCATGGTTTCTTAAAGTTATCAAAGTTATAGTGAGTTATAGGCAAAAAACGTAAAATAAAATAAAATAAAATAAAAAATACTGATGTGACTGCCACACATATGCACAAATCATTTATTTTAAAATAAATTAGGAGTTTTCATTAGTTGTCGTCACATCTGTTTAAATGCTTTCTTTGCAGGAAGATGTTTTAACCCCTACAGACCAAAACATGTCTTCATGAAACCTGAAACACTCTCAGAACAAAATTCAGTCTCAAAACAGTTAAAGGTTCTTAGATCCCTAAACAGGTTCTACTTGGACACTCTCTTGTCTGGGTTTGAGAAACTTTGAGAGGGGTCTGAATTATTTCCCAAATATGTAGGAAGTAATACTTTAAGTTCTACCAGTCACTTCATTCTATGTTGTCCCTGGCAATTAAGTCACACCCAAATAAACAGTATCTAAAAGGGAGGTTTGAAAAATGAACAATTCTACACGAGACCATTTCTGAAAGGGAAACAGTGTTGTCAGATTTAACATAGAACCTTAAGGTCTTTTAGACAAACTGAATCTTATTTTTCTAAGACTGTAGCTTTCACAAGTGGTGCATTTAGAGACTGGTCCCTGAAACTGCACCAGGTTTTGAAAACAGCTTTGGCACTACATAAAACATTCCAAACTCTCACTGGACATGACTCACGTCCTAAAAAAATGGATGTGTGAAAAGTCCCGATGAGTGTGTGTTTGCTGTCTTGTGTTCGTGTCTCTTTTTATACCAATGGGATTTCTCAAAATATGACAAAATACAAGGTTATCTAATTGGTGCTTTTTGACATAAATTGCTAAATGGCTTTTGTCCACTCTTTGTGAAGAGCTATTGTAAACTGAAGTAGCACAGTACCACCTTCATTGTGTTTATTATGTGGTTTTATACCACAGCCATGTTACATGCACAGTTCTGATTGGTCTAATTTGCGTTGTTTAGTTCTCTATCTAACACCACAGCTCTGACAGTAGATCTGACTGCAATGTTTATATTAATGCCCTCATTGTAATACATTATCATTTCTATCGTAACAACTTACACAGGGCTCATAAACATGTTGTTTTAATAGAACGTGTGTAATTGTTGATATGGTGAAGTTTTCCGTGAGAAGATTATTGTTAAATACTATCAATACTATATTTTATTAGTGCTAAATACTGTCATTTTTGGAAGGAGGCTTCAGTGTCAGGGCTTTGTAACATGCCAAATCAGGTACTAGCAGAAGATGCTGTCTTCCTATTAGTGGACGATTAGCATTGGATCACATTCTTATTGTTGTCTCCAATGCTGTCGAAACTACAGAAAATCATTCTTCAAGTGTCCACTAACCTGCAAATCAGGGACACTTCCCTACTCATTCGCCTTACACACAGGTCAGTGCATTTCCCTGTTCTCTGTGAATAGCCACAAGAGACTGGCCTGAGAAGAGAACATTAGACCTAATGAAGCCTTGCCCAGAGTTGCTGAGTGAGGGAACTGGGACGAAGCACAGAGATATACGGCCATGACTTCGCTGTATTTGAAACAGTGTAGGAACTCAGCTGTGAAGGCAGTCCACTGCATGAAGGTCAGTCCTCCACCTCTGAGGTCCTATGCTCTGCAGACACATCTTTGACTCTCTCCCACTCTCTCGCTATGTACAGATTGGATGGAGACACTTGCTATTCCACCACCGTTTTAGCCGAAGCTCGCAGTCAGGCAATATGAATATTTCATATCTGCACGAATTATATCAATTATTCAGATAAACCTCATTTTCAAATTGATTAAATTAATTATGTTGATAGACTCTGAATTGACTTTAAAGGTTAATATGATAATGTTTATATTAAGATTGTGAATGATGGATTCAAGTCATTACTATTAATTGGATTAATGACAGCTGAAAGCCACTAGGGTCATTTACACATTGTCTTTTGGCACTCTACCTGATAGTACGCATGTACCATGTTTAAAGTTCCTCCTTAAATAATTAGGACAATTGTGACTGAAACTAGGATGGCAGGGTCTCGTACAGTGCCATGAAAATAAGACCACCATTGAGGCAGGAGTATGCATACCTAATCAAAGAACTTGCCCTGTGATTTAGTAGCAATAGAGCAAAGTTACTGAATAGATAACTGACTGATTGGAAATCCTTGGAAAGCTTAATTAGCTAATTAACATTGTCCTTCATTAAACAGACAGAAAATGAGATAGACTGGGTGGGAGAAAGAGAGTGCATTTAATGTTACACCGATGTCGCTTGGCCTTATTAAATGGTCCCATCAATGCATAGAGAAAGTTCCATCCTTTTAGAGTACACAGGACAAAATGTGAACGAGTCCCCTTTATAAGCGCTGTCTTGACACTATAGACTAGGGGCAAGAGGGCTAAATATCTCTCTGCCGTGACCCCTCGACCAAACACATCAACTCTTTAAAATCATATTACCTTCTCGGGCAGTCCCACGTTTAAAATTTCCATGGCCATGTCACCGAGACGTAGCGCCGACTGCTACTGCCTCATCATACTTAATCTAGGGTGAAATTTCCTAGTCTGTGCTAAATGACTTGCAGCCGTTGCACGAGGAGCGATATTTATTTTTCTCAGGGCTAATGACCTGTCCCTTGGACCCACCCTCTGATGGTTATTTACTAGGGCCCAGATGCTTGAGCTCAAAATGAGTGGTTATGGCAGCGGGCGCCATCCGTCATGGCCGCTCCCTGATTGAATCCGAGTGATCCCATTGACATTGACTCTGTGACTTTTAAGGCCATTACCTTCCCGCACGCTGCGCTGTGATTGCCTCATCATTGCTCGCGAGCTGACAGCTGATTAGCAACAAATTACCAACAAGACAGGACTCTGACACTCGGGGGTAGGGTGGGGGATAGTGACGCAGCCGAGAGCCAAGGAAGGCTAAGTTATAGCCTACATCTCGAGCTGTAGCATTAGCAGCAGTAAGTGCAGTTGAACTTAGGAATCCAGGGAATCTATAGAAGATGGTCATCACCGATGGTTCACATGTTGTTTGGTTTAAAGGTCCAATCTGGAATTATTGTTGTAGTTCATTTAGTTCCAGATCTAACTTTGTGTCTAAATGAAACATAATATGATAACATTGAGTATGATGACATTTTGCAGCAGCAATCATTTGAATACTTCTCTTGTCCCAGTTATAAAACAATTGATTAGATTTGTTCACTTAGAGCATCACTGCTGTATAACTCATGCTATCACTCAGTGGTGTGTCTCGAGCAGTGGTCACCAACACTCTTCCTTGAAATATACCTTCCTGCAGGTTTCATCTCCAACCAAAATCTAACACACCTCTTTTAGTTGATCAGGAACTTCTTAAGGTAATGATCATATGGTCAGGTGGGCACTGTTAACATAAAAAAATTATGACTTGAAACTTGTGATGGCAATGTGTTGGATTTCAAGTAAAAAATTTGTACAGAGTGGTAAAAATGCTAGCCCCATTCTTAATCCTGTTAGCTTTTATAACTTTAAAAAGTAGGTTGCGTGAGCCTATGTTGGGTATAAATTCATTTATGTTAACTATTCCTATGAATCCTGTGAGGTGACGTGACATGACTAGAGTAACAAGTGGCACAGAATTAGGCATGAGAGCCATCAATGAATACAAAAAATTTGACTAACGTTAGTAATATACTATATTACATGTAACATCACTACCTACCTATGTCTAATGACTTATACATACTGTAAATATTTTTGTATTTGTATTGTAACACTGGAAATGCTGGACTAGTAGATTAATTACACATGGTCTAGTTTTGACAGTTGATGGCTCTATTCTGTTTGGAATGGATACAACATTGTTTTTTGATGTGGAACTGATACTCTTAGGACACAAGTCCCAGCTGAGTGATCAGATTTGATAAGGAAAATCATGTCCCAGTCAAGATAATAAATGACAAGATGTATGATTATAAATTTAGTTAAAAATCAATTTAATTAAATGTTATTTTGTATGATAAATTGGACATAGAATGAATTTAGATACAAGCACTTATCAGAACAAAAGGATATTTAGGCTTAGCAGTGATTTTAGCTAGTGATAAAAAATAATGTTGTAACATATTTTAACTAGTAAATTCATTTTTTATCTGGTCATAGCTGTCATTTAAGCGACAAGTTAAAATGTGCTATTAAAAGGAGTATCGAGTTTTATTCAGCCTCGGGTTGGCTGTGTTGTTGTAATAGCTGGTTGTGAATAGAAAGCTTGGTGCTGAACAAAGTACTAAGTGTCTGGTATCGTTGGCTGTGGTACAGCCACGGTTCACTCTGTCATGGTGGCTTATGGTAGATATAGTCCATATCCTTGCTGCAAATTCTGACGCTCTGTTTGGCAGGAGAAGATATAATTATAATTTTATAAATGCACATCATTGGTATCAACAAAGTGTACAACTGGACACATACCATCAGGTTAATAACTAACAGCTTAATAATTCTATCACCTGCCACTTTCAGTAGCGGAGGGGCACCTGCGGTGGCCAGCGCCACTCCAGTCTCCCCAAGCATACCCCTGGTTATATAGCATATGCACTAATTCATTCATTCATTCATTCATTCATCTCCAGTAACCACTTTATCCTGGTCAGGGTCATAGTAGATCTGGAGAACACTGGGATACACACCTGTGCATTACATTGTACTCAATTCAAGTGTTAAAAGGATATAAAAAGAATATAATACATAACACTACCATGTCGAGTCATCATGGGCTTTAAGTGAAGTGAACTTTTTTTTGTTTGTTTTGTTTTTCAGACAAAGCACTATAAGCTCTCGTTACAGTTTTTTAAGTAAATTGAGAAAAAACACATCTAACTGGTGATTCACATCTTAATAAGATTCAAAAGTACATTATTTAAATCAACCAATCAGAAAAATACTTTTAAAGTCTTAGACAAGAATTTCAAACACCTGTAATTACTTATGAGCAGTTACAGTGGTGCTTGAAAGTTTGTGAACCCTGTCACGATTTCAAGGTGGAGACGGATGCAAGTGCAGAATTCCTTTAATTAATAGCACAACGAAACACAATACAAGAACTGTGAATCAGCAGCAAAACACTAAGGCTAAGAATAAACATAAACCAAAGATCATAAACATAGCAACAGGGACAATGGCAAAGAAAAAAGACAAACGTAAGACAAAGAATGCAGTGCAAACTGTGGCTATATATACACGAGTGCTCGTTAACAGGAACGTGATTCAGGTGCTGGTGGTCATGTGACTGTGATGCAGTGGCTGCTGGGAACTGTAGTTCAGAGTTCCTTCTCTGATTACATGACAAACCCTTTAGAATTTTCTGGATTTCTGCATAAATATGACCTAAAACATCATCAGATTTTCACATAAATCTTAAAAGTAGACAAAATATTATACTTGGTAATTTATTTATTGAGGAAAATCATCCAATATTACATATCTATGAGTGGCAAAAGTATGTGAACCTTTGCTTTTAATATTTGGTGTGAATATTACTTGTTCAGCAATAACTGCAAATAAATGTTTCCAGTAACTGTTGATCAATATTGCACGTCGGCTTGGAGGAATTTCAGCCCATTCCTCAGTACAGACCAGCTTCAACTCTGGGCTGTTGGTGGGTTTCCTCACATGCTTGATTTAATTGCTTGATTCAGGTCCTTCCACAACATTTCTATTGGATTAAGGTCAGGACTTTGACTTGGCCATTCCAGAACATTAACTTTATCCTTCTTTAACCATTCTTTGGTAGAACGACTTGTGTGCTTAGACTCGTTGTCTTGCTGCATGACCCACTTTCTCTTGTCAGTTCATAGACAGATGTCCTGACATTTTACTTTAGAATTCACTGGTATAATTCAGAATTCATTGTTCCATCAATGATGGCAAGTTGTCCCGGCCCAGATGCAACAAAACAGCCCCAAACCATGATTCTACCACCACCATGTTTCACAGATGGTATAAGGTTCTTATGTTGGAATGCAGTGTTTTACTTTCTCCAAACATAACGCTTCTTGTTAAAACCATAAAGTTCTATATTGGCCTCATCCATTCACAAAAAAATTTCCAATAGCCTTCTGGCTTGTACACGTGCTCTTTAGCAAACTGCAGAAGGGCAGCAATGTTCTTTTTGGAGAGCAGTCACTTTCTCTGTGTAACTCTGTTGTGCACACCATTGTTGTTCAGTGTTCTCCTGATGGTGGACTCATGAACATTAACATTAGCCAATGTGAGAGAGGCCTT
>JANDJT010000124.1:7658379-7671114 GCA_024331685.1 Stegophilus panzeri
TAATTTTGAAATTGGAGAAATCATTATAAGTTGCATTTTCAGTTGAATTTGGGGAAACCACTTGAAGCATTCGTTGTGTTGAATTATTTCAACTGCTTTTGTTTGATTTGTTCATTGCAAACAGCTGAAAGTCTGTACATTTTGACAATAAACCTGACTGGCAATGGGAGTTGTCAAAATAATTTTGACTGCAACTGTATGTTCAACAAGCACATATGGGTGTAATAGTCAGTTGTCCTCAAACGTTTGGCCATAAAGAGTGCGCAATAAACGGTTTACTTTATGGGCCATCATGACAAAAACGAAAAATAACAGAAATTTAATTAGCTTTATAGCAGTTATGGCATTAACCGGTGAAGCCACCTCCCTGAAATGAGTTGTTTTGCAGGTTGGGATGTGTGCAGCTGAGTTAGCCTGTTAGCGAGTTTACAGCTGTATTGCAGGCAATGGTGAGATTAGCTATTAGACATGGTAGGGTTTAAATCGGTATAATTGAGCTACGCGCCAATATATACAAATGGACTGCTTGGTACAAATATTTAGCTGATTCAGTGGTAAGTAAACAAGTGATAAAGTGAGCATGTTGTGGTGCGTGTCAAACAAAACCCATACAAACTAGCTGTCCTCAAATGCTAGCTATAAAAGCTCTCGACTAGCATCGGTAACTAGCAGCCTAACGCTGTCTGTCTGTCTGTACAGCCGTGTAGTGTTTATGGTGTTGGATTAACGCAGAATACTGTGTTTAACTCAGATAACAGCTAAAGTCGGGTTTATGTGTTTATTTTCTTGAAAATGGTACGGGAGTATACTGACGTTAGCTTAGCTAAAGTTGGTTAGCATTACAAAGACACTAACTGAAAACTAGTGTTAGCCGAAAATGGGGGCTTTATTAATAACCGAGCAAACGAAATCGAAATATATAGTGTAAATATGCACTTTAATGTCAGTTATAATCATTAACCATTTCAGGTTTATGTTTATTTGCATCTTGTTGAGTTAGACAGCACTATAAATAAATGAATGCTCAGGGGGAATCTTACTTAGTAATGCTAGCTGGCTTTAGCTAGTTGGCTACGTGGCATTAAAAAAGACGTATGTATATAAACTTCATGACTAATCCAAACTTGAATTTGTCTTTCAGCTCTTTATAGAGTAACTGTGTTTATCCACGATGCCTTCGGCGAAGGTGCTGAAGAATACCCAGTACATAGAGCTGGGCAGTTATCAGTACTGGCCTGTCCTTGTGCCCAGAGGCATCAGACTGTACACTTATGAGCAAGTGCCAGGCTTTCTGAGGGAAAATCCGTACATCACTGACGGCTATAGAGCTTACCTCACCTCTAGACTGTGTATTAAAAGGTAAGTGATCAGATGCTACTTTACACTGAAGCTAGAGAAAGCCTCATTCATTCAGTCAGTCATGTTCAGTAACAGCTTTAACCTGGTCAGGATGGTGTTGGATCATTCACATCTGGGGCAGTGCAGTGTAGCCAGATCACCTCCGAGCATGCTTTTGGGATGTGGGAGGAACGTGGAGAACCTGGAAGAAATCCATGTTCACAAGGAGAACATGGACAGACAGTAACCTGAGCTCAGGATCTAACCGGGGATCCTGGAGCTGTGAGGTGGCAATGCTACCTGCTGCACCTCCGTGCCGACATGTCCGTTTTCGTCATGGAGTATTATTATTATTATTATTATTATTATTATTATTAGTTATTATTTTGTTTAAAGATCTTATTTTCTTCATTTAGTACTGCCCTTCAGAAGCTACATAAGGTATTTACATGTCTCCCAGAAGATAAAATAATAATTTACACCAATCATCCTGTTCAAAAGTTTACATCCTCCTGGCTATTAATGTATCGTGTTGTTTTCTTGAGCATCACTGAACGTTTGAACCTTTTGTAATAGTTGTGTACGAGTCCTTCAGTCATCCTCAGTGAGAAAGAGATCAAATATGCAGAAGATGCTGGATAAGCGAAGAATGTGCAGGACCTGGAGGATTTTACTGAAGAACAGTGGGCAATTTAACTGCTCAGGACAAACAAGGGACTCGTGAACAACTATCACAAAACATAAACACAGTCGTGGATCATCCAGGTAACAACACCCGTTATTAAGAATCAAGAGAATGTAAACTTAAACGGGGTAATTTTGATCAATTCCGCTATTATCTTGTCTTCTGGACTATATGTAAACATCTGTTATGTGAAATGGTTTATTCAGGACCGTACTAAATAAAAACTTACTTATTTTGTTAAAAGTATTAAGATTTTGGAGATTCGTCAAGGCGTATGTAAATTTCTGACTGTACTTCCTCCGACATGGTTGTTTAAGAAATGAGAAGCTACACACTGCATCAGTTAGGGCTAAAAGAATTGTTGCCAGCTGAAACATATTAATCAATATTTATTTATTGCAATAATTATCCAATCATAGGCTCTTAATTATTTGCTTATTAAAGAGCGACCTTTTTTTTGGCCAGGCAGTGTATAAATATGTTTGCTAACTAGTGCTAGTGACACAAATGCCATGACTTCCAAATTATGTCTTTGTTAATGAAAAATAAGACTGTAGACTCAGCATTTGAAGGAAGCATAGGTCAAGATCACTGGATTTTTAAGGTGTTTTTAATGCTTCTCTGTATGGCTTCATCAGCTCTCTTTGTGGAATTTAACATTTTAAGTTATCGCTTAAGCCAACCTGTCTATAAATAATTCCTCCATTTGTGCTGATAATTCCATTTTCTCTCTCTAGTCTTTTCATCCTTTCCAATGAGACTGTGAACATCTGGAGTCACCTGCTTGGGTTCTTCCTGTTCTTCTCGCTGGGAGTGTACGACATGGTGGCTGTGCTGCCTATGGTCGGAGCCTCCAGAGAAGATTATGTCATCTACTCTATAGGGCTCTTCTGCTTCCAGGTGCGTTTATTTACTTTTTGGTGTATGCATGCTCTGCGATAAACACGTTCAGAACATCTTAAGCAACAAAGAGAAATTTTCTTCTGCAATAATGACTTTTGTTATAGTGTTGTACAAAATATTCCGTTAATTCAGGCAGTTAAAAAAATAATAAAAGTCTACTTTGGGTATGTTAAGTGCCAAGTAGCACATGTTATTCAATTTATATTCAAAATACCTTTTGAAGTCAGTTAATCGAATGCTTGTAGTTGTTAGTGTGCCATACTTTTATTTTCAGTTGTTGCTCTGCTTCGTACTTTGGCAGTTACACTCTCAGGCATAAGGATGTAGCTTAGAGACTCTGCTAATTCCCAGAACATACACTTTGAACATCATGCCAGAATAATCAGAGGCAGAAACACAGCATCACAGTTCATATGGAACTGTGTGAATGCTAGGTAGGCTTAAGATGATCGCATAATTGAATGACCTCAGAAAATGCAAAACAGTGGGCGATCCATATTGCACTGAAATTCACAATTGGGTGGGCGCTTGTTTGAAAACATGAAACTGGCCTGTTGGATATCTTTATTTTTAAGTGCTGTGCATGGAGTCTAAACATGGAGTCTGATTTGTTTAGGTGTGCATGCTGTGCTCAGTGGGATATCACCTGTTCTGCTGTCATCGCTCGGAAAAAACCAGCCGGCGCTGGATGGCACTAGACTACGCAGGGATATCTATCGGAACGTTGGGCTGCTACGTCCCAGGTGTCTTCTATGCCTTCTACTGCAATAATGTATGTAACATAACGTACATCTGGTTTATGGATGTTTGAGAGCATCATGACATGGATTTTTTTATTTGATACGCTGTTTACTTAAAGGGATACTTCATCCAAAAATGAAAATTCGGTCAATTAGTTACTCACCCCCATGTCATTCCAAACCCATAAGACTTTTTCGTTCATCTTCGGAACACAAATGAAGACATTTTCAGTGAAACCTGGGAGATTTCTGTCCCTCCATTTACATTCCATGTAACCAAAACTTTCAAGCTCCAAAAAGTTCACAAAGGTATCGTAAAAGTAATCCATGTGACTCCAGTGGTTTAATACCAGTTTTATGAAGCGATACGAATGCTGTGTGCGTGCAAAAAAAACTCAAATTAAGTCTTTATTCACAAAATATCTTCACTTCCACATAGATCTCCAACACGCATTCAAGAGAGATCTACGAATCATGCTTGTTGTGTTGACGTGAGAGCGGACAAAAAAAATGCATGTCCTCCATGTCGAAATGTACATGTTCTCGCGATATAACGGGACCCGGAAGCACTGCACTGTTTACAGCCGAGGAAGACGGGCACTGTACACAAACTGAGTCACATAGAACAGGGTTTGTAACAAGATCTCGACATAGAGGAGGACTTATATATATTTTAGGTTTTTTTTGCCAACAAGTTCATATGACCTGTAAATTTTCATCTAATAAAATATTAACTTTTTTGCAGCCCTGATCATGTCATCATGTATGCTATCACATTGTGGCAAAGACAGTTTAGTGGTTAATGTCAGCTCAAATCCCAGGACTCTTGAGCAAGTCACTTGACCCTTTACTGGTTCAGCTATAATATATATAAACATTGGATCGCATGCTGCCTCACCTGTAAGTCAAAATGTAATTTGACTTCATCATGTAACTGGCCTGGAAACGGATGCTACTGCGAAATTGCTTTCAGTCATTTTCAGTCACATTTCGTTTGAATCCAATTCATGCAGAAGTAAACTGTCCCATGTGATTGACATGAAAAGATGAGTGTTTACACTGTGCCTGCGGTGTGTGTATGTGTGTGTATGAGGGGTGAGATTCAGACTGGAGTAGATTAATTAGTTGGCCTGAGAAGCATCGTCCCAAAGCGGTGTAGCAGCAGATGGTCTGCCTGCTTTTGTTGTGGCCATACGGTACCTGTGCAACAGATACAGAGCAAGAGTTCACACATTTGCGTAGGACAATTTGAGTTGTTCTCAAACAAATAACTCCATAGAACTTGACTGCACAGTAGTACTGTCATCTAATTGTTGTATACATGATGTGTATAATATCTCTGTGATGCTAGTTGCATTCAATTTTTTCTGTAGAGTTTCTCCTATAAAGTACTACTTGACTAAACAGATTTGGCTGTGAACACAGTATCCTTTGTCTCGAGCAAGCGACGAGCAGAGCTTTCAGAGAAACTTGGATCTGGAACATCCTGAGCAGGTTGCTCACTCTCGTCCTCCCACCCCCCCAACTCCCACTTGCTCTTTGCGGTGGGCCGCGGCGATTGGCCACGTCGCTCTGCGCGCGCACACACGGCACACTCCCTCCCCCCACATATTGGAAGTGCTAGCTTATTGTGCCCCAGAATGCGGCGGAAATCTGCTCCAGCCCAAAGCAGATGGCCATGTTCGAGGACCCGCTCTGTCACTCCTGTTCCCCACCATATGACATTCACACACGTGGGTGAGCCATCTCCACTCTACCCCTGCCAAGTGTTTAGCTCTGCTTTTTGGGTGACTACTCAATCAGCCAAGTCCCCCAAGAGAAAGAGAGACTGTTCTCTCTCTCTCTCTCTCTCTCTCTCTCTCTCATTTTCTCACAATCAGTTTCTCTATCCAGCCATCAAGGAAGTTTATCTAGGCTGTAGTGCTGTGCTATACTTCCAAAAGGAAGTGTTTTTTTTTTTTTTTTTTTCCAGGGAATGATGGATGGATCCATACTTATTAAATTACTTGAACTTCTAATGGAAGTAGTTTAACATCAGCAGCCAGACGTGCCCATTTACCATGGATTGGTTGGGACACGGTTCTGTTCTTCAACACCACAATCTAGCGCTGACCCAGTGACACGATTCTTGAACTGTGAAATGCTGTAGGAGACTTGATTCTTTACCATTGTGTTTCTACTGTGTATCATTTCCAGCATTAGTCCTATGTGCGGTCTGTTTTTCCTCATTTTATTTTTCACATTCTCTGCTCTCATGTTTTTCAGTACTGGCGGCAGGTGTATCTGGTTATGGTCCTGGCAATGACACTAGCGGAGTTCTTTGCCCAGATACACCCCCTTTACTTGACTAAGAAGTGGCAGAAGCTGCGCTCAGTCATCTTCTCCTCTGTAGTGGCGTACGGCCTCATCCCAACCATCCACTGGATCTGGCTTAGTGGAGGTTTCAGCTCAGAAATAGTGCAGGTACATGCAAAGAGCAGCGGCAGGGGTGCCAGTTCTTTCTGAATCAGAATTTGTCAAATTTATTTACGATGAATCTAACACAGTAGTGACTCATTGACACACATTGTAAAAAGCAAATTATCAAGAGTGAAAGCAAATAAAGTAGTAGTAAAAACATTTTTTTTACTGTAATCACAATATCCATTATGACCTCAAGATAATTAATTTGTAAAATTGTAAAAAAATTTTCCCCAGGACTTTATTCCCAGAGTCTTCATAATGTATTTGCTTGCTGCAGTTGCCTTCATCTTTTATATCTCCAAAGTTCCAGAGCGCTACTTTCCAGGTAAAATGAGAGACAAAATATTTATTTATTTATTTATTTATTTATTTATTTATTAAGAAGCTACTTAAATGTATCCACTTGGCATCAGCGAATTCATTATTATTATTCATGTATAATATGTTTGGTTTATAGCTACAAAAGATAGAGGTGAAGAAAATCATCCATGAGAACATTCTATTTATTAATCGCAGGAACACCTCAGAAGTTTGGGACATACATATTTTCAAATGTTAAATAAATTAAAATAAATAAATAAATAAAAAATTCTTTGACACACTTGCGCACACACATTGGAGAATAATCAACAACGTGGCCTGAAGGGACACACTACCACCCCAAATTTCACTATTTTCTTGTTTCTTTTTTTTAACCACAATTTCCTGAAGATTACAATATTTTAATGTATTATGATTAATGTAGACTTACCATTTACTTTAGCGGTTTATTTTCTGTGATAAACAGTAGTTTCCTCACCAGTCAGTCTCTCTCTCTCTTTCTCTCATTTAATAAGATGAAAAAGTGCAAACTTCTCTCTTCTGAGGACTTTCCCATGGTGGAAAACTATTACGAAGCTACTTCGTCATGATGTTCAGAAAAAAAAGTGCAGCATGACTAAATGTCAGCCTAGAAACAGAAATACCAGGTTTGTGATATGCTGACGAGGGTAAAAATGCTTATCAAAACACTGATCGATTATCTGTAGGTGCTCTTAATGTGATTTATGATGAGGGGTTATGATTGTATTGAGCTTACAGAGGACAAGAGGCCAAAGGTAGAACACCAGACTGAACATAAGGCAGTGATATCTCATGTACTCCAATGTCGTTTTATCTCTTACAGGTCAGCTGAATTACATCGGCTCCAGCCACCAGATTTGGCACATATTGGTGGTGTTCATGTTTTACTGGTGGCATCAGTCTGCACTGTTTATTACTAACTACAGACACACACACCCTTGCCCTGACTACCTCCAGCATGCTTAGGGCAGAAAGATCCGCTCTGAGAAAGCAGCACAACTGGAATATAAATCACAAGATTGTTTACCGCACAGCTTTTTTTTTTGTCAAGTGATTGTATTTCAGGTGAGATTAATTAATCACTCCATTGCTAATGCTAATCGTGACTACAGGCCATTTTGGTCACTATGAGAGTCTATAGTGAATCTCAAATGCATTAGCTTCTGTACATGTTAAACAGTTTGTTTGTAACTATTGTAGAAGTGCCTAGCAGTTTCATCCGATGCGCTTTAGTTTTAAAGTGCACCGTAGGACCATGCACTACTGTAGATGGAGATGATGGGAAGAACTTCTACAAAAACACAACCGAGTTTCACGGCAGTATTCGTCAGTCAAGCTGGAATCTTATATCTGGGTCATAATGAATGACAATCGATGATAAGCGTACACTTATCATCGCTACTTTATCATTCACTAACATCGAGTGGAATAGAGGAGATTATACGAGAATTGTTCTAGTTAATATTTGAAGAAATTTCTTGTGAATTTGTCATCAACAAACTACCCAGTGGTATTTGGATATCATACCAAAGATTTGATGCTACAGTAATGGAGACTAGAAACATCACAACAAATAAAATGAACAGCTGTTAGTACACTGCAGTTTAATTTGGGAAAGTTGTCGCATTAATTACATTTTAAATAATTTACTTGATACTTGTAAAACTGACTGGGACAAGGTGCAGAGAAATTTGATGCAATGCAAACTGTATGTTACATGAGGTTCATTGTAGCACTAAAATGCTGTGATTAAAATATTTTTGTCTTTTTTTTTTTTTTTTAAAGGGTTTTGACAAGTTAAAATGCATTTTTCCATTTTGTATTAATAAGCTGTCTGCCTTTTCACTGCAGAAATGTACTATTATAGCTTTTGAAAATGTCACTTCTTTTTGTCAATATTTGTTGTAGTTTTTAAAACTGTTAAGGTGCATTGTATATTTTGTTGTAGGCATTATTCCTGTGCAGAATAGGTAATCATGCATAATTTATTTTCAGTGTTCGTGTAGTGTTTAGAGACTTCTGTTATAGCTTCATTCTCAGCTTGATGGCACAAGCTTTCTTTTTATAGTGTGAGAAGCCCTGTCCTACGAGAAATCTCCTTTAATGAGATTAAATTGAAAACTGTACCGTCCTTTACAACTCAACCCTGCTGTTTTCAGAAGAAAATAGGTTTATTTTCAGTGTACAGCTTAAGAAACGGCCTCTTAAACAGATGATTTAATCATTAACAAAATTAGACCAAGAGCTGAAAAGCTTCCAAATAAGAATTCAATATTTTATTGCATTGTTAGAGAGCAGTGTAGCAAGACAAATCAAAACAAATAAGAAAAATAAAAAGACAGTAAATATTGCAATGCTAGTTGGTCAATTGATAAAAGAAGCTAAAAATGTTGCTGTAGTCGGTGATGGTGTCCCAAGTCTTATAAAAGTCTCTCATTTTATGTATTGTAAAACACCCTTTTCTCCTTGTTTCCAGTTAAATTAAGTGTGTATGTTTATATGCTTTATTTTGTGTTAGTTGAATGCAAGACCTTATTCTGTACAAAAGAAAACTGGACAAAATACATTCAAAAAGTACAAATTACATGTCCTTTCCATTTTTAAAGAGGCCTGTCTATGATTGTTGGTTGATTTCAAAAGTGTGTGTGTGCTGGACTGACATTCTGGCTATTTATCGGTTCAATATTACATTATGGTTATGGCGATTTTTCATGAAACTTTCCCACACTAAACCCAAACCAATAAGTGATCAAGCTAAAACATCAGTCATTTTGTTGGGTATCTCTTTCATTTAGGATTTTGGGAGAAAACAATGGCAACCATTTAAATGCACTTAAAATTGTGCACTATGCATAGAAAATGGTACATAAATAAGAAGGAAGGCCTACACAAAGGCACCAATCCAGCCATCTGTGTATTTGAGGTACAATAAAGCAGGGTGGAACATACCCATATAAGGCAATATGGTGTGAAACTGACCTATCACGTAGATCATGCAGGAAGCAACAGTCTACACGAGGACCGCTGATAATTTGGTGGTCCGTGGTTGAGCACGAACGTAGATTTAATTCATTGCTAAATCTGGGATCTAATAAAAACAAAGGATATCATCACCTTTTTGCTAATGTTTTCTTGGAGAACATTGTGATGCAGCATAAACGGCTTCTCAGCAATCAGGTAATGCAAAAAAAAAAAAAAAAAAAAAAAGTCTTAATCAATCCATACCTAGATTCAAGTCAAGTTCAGGAAAAAAACAAAAAACAAAACTTAATCGGATGTCAAGTTAGGTGTTAATAGTTTAAAAAGCTGTAATCTGGATTTCAACCAAAACAAAGGCCTGTGATCTGTTTGGCCACAGCCTGAGATCGCACCACACAGCTGCCATCTATTAGGTAAATTTCAAAGGGTTGTTTTAACTTTGCATAATATAGCAGCATTTGTGCAAGTGCACTCTGTGTGTGCCGGAAGACAAGACATTCACTGCTTTGAGGGAAAAGGTGCTGCTCCAAAGGGGTCGAAATCCATTTGTGGGGGCTGCTGAGGCCCACTATGGGTCACCATGTCAGTGAAGGGCACAGCCCCAAAGTCATCCATCTTGTTCCCGTCAAACGTGGACTGCAGAGAGCCAGTCCTAGATCTGCCATTGCCTGAGTTGACATCACTTTTGTTGTCCCCCAGACCTGGATGCTGTCCATGCCGAACACCATCTTGTGGATGGAAAGGCTTGGCGCCAAAGGGATCCAAGATGGCATCTTCGGAAGGCAAAGATGCCCCTTTCTCTTTCACTTCTCCCATGGTGATGCTGATGTTCTCTTTGGAGGCACTAAGGAACTCATTGCTACTTTGTGAATCCCTTCTTCCCACTTTCTTGTGCCGCCGTGCACGCTCCGGAGTACGAAAGCTGGGCTTGTTGCTCTTCCGGCCACTTGTTGGGGTACTGTGGTGGCGTTTTCCATTACCGCTGCTAGTCTCCTGTTTGGTGCGTCTCTGGCGTGAGGAGAGTTTCTGAAGGCTTCGCTGTTTTAGTTTCTGCTGCTGTGGGCTTTGGGCCTCCTCAAAAGACACCGGGCCAAAGATGTCTTCCTGGCTTCTGGAGGTGGGTATGGTGTGGCTGGGCTGGAAGGGCAAGAAGCCAAAAACATCTACACTCACTGGAGAGATTGGGGGTGTCTGTCCAGAGGGAGCATCACTGCTCCTGCTTGACTTGGAAAGATTCCTGCTAAAAGGAGCTTTGGTGAACACATCTAACTCTTCTGCTGAATTTTCCTGGCTTGCCTGTCTGAAAGGGGCCTTAGCAAAGACATCTATGCTCTCCGGTGGTGTTCTGGGCTGACTACCACCGATAAAGGGCACTGCACCAAATACATCCACTTCACTTGTACTGGTCATGGCAACACTGGGTGAGTCAGGAGGGGTGATTAGATTGGTTCCAGGTTCACCTCTAGCACTTCCCTTAGTGAATGCAGAAGCTTTGTCTCCTGGTAGTCTCCTAGTAGTGACTTTTGCTTTCCTCTGGTCACAGTCGGAGTCAGAGCTGTGTTTCTCCTCCTCCTCCTCGACCTCGTCCTCAGAGTCCATAAGCAGTGGCCTCTGACCCAAGTTCTCCGGCTCAGTGTCTTCATGCTCACTGTTGAGGCCTTCTTCTTCCTCAACCTCCTCATCTTCGCTGCTTTTGGGCGAGGGAGGATCTGACTCAAAGTCACTCTCTGACTCTTCCCCTGTTTTATGAGGCAATGGACCAGAGGAGCTGTTTTTTTTCACAGGCTTCTGTTCCCTAGTAACTGGTAGCTGGACATCATCTTCAACAGCAGATAGTACATCAGTGGCAACACCAGGCTCTGTGTTTTGTTGCTCTATGTGAAGACTAGGTCCTGATAGAAACAATACAGAAAAAGACAATAGGTAGAATCATATGCAAATTATATCTATAGCACAGTCACAAAGCAGCTTTATAGAAATCTGGAGGTAGATTTAGATCCCTAATAAGCAAGCATGAGGCAACGGTGGCAACTGCCTGAGACAACATTCGGAAGAAACCTTGTGAGGAACCAGTCTCAAAGGGGAACCCATCCTCTTCTGGGTGAAAACGCATATTGGGGTTATCATTTTTTTTATACTGTAAAGTCAAACAGCAGTAAGTGTGGTAAAAGAATTTACAGTGTGAGCATCATGTGAGTAAGAGTCCTGGGATGAGCACAGCAGCAGTTCTTAGGGTCTACAAGTCTACAGTATCCACACTATGACTTTTTCTCATAGGTCCTGCAAAAATGAGTACT
The DNA here is from genome assembly GCA_024331685.1 of Stegophilus panzeri. Lineage (NCBI taxonomy): Eukaryota > Metazoa > Chordata > Actinopteri > Siluriformes > Trichomycteridae > Stegophilus > Stegophilus panzeri. The sequence goes on from JANDJT010000124.1 coordinate 7,670,127, forward strand.
TTTCACCCTGTGAATGTGGGAGATGGGCCATGTCTTAATATGAACACAGGTGTAGAGGTAACAACGGAAAAACTAGGTAAAGGAGGGTAAGCATCTTAAAAATCAGAACCTGTTCACAGCTTTGTTCTATATTGCATAGCCCTTATAATGAATAACAATTACACATTAAACATTAACATGGTTATTCTGTTCAACAGCAACTGCTGAAAAATTAAACAAATAATTTCCAAATATTGCATTGGATTATATACACAATGTATGGGTGCATACTGTAGCTGTAATCTGCAAACTATTGTCCCAGAATATGAGGATGTACAAAACTGTCCTCTTTGTGTATAATATACACACTCAGGTCACTTTATTAGGAACACCTGTACACCTACTTATTCATACAATTATCTAATAGGCCAATCATGTGGCAGCAGTGAGGTGCATAAAGTCATGCAGATATGGGCTAGCAGCTTCAGGTAATGTTCACATCCACATTCAGTATGAAGGGGAAAACGTGATCTCGGTGATTTTGACCGTGGCATGTCTGTTGATGCCAGATGGACTGTTTTGAGTATTTCAGTTACTGGGAGGTAGCACAAAGTATTGACTAAAAGGGTGCCAATAACTGTTGCACACCTATATTTAACAAAGATTTGTTTGTAAATAAACTGGTGTTGAGTTTGCAGTTGTTTGAGATCCATGAGTATTTTTGTTATTATTTTTTTTTTTTAAAACAAAAAATCAAAAGGTTAAACAACGAAGACAATTTGTCACAGCCTTCTTTGCTCATAGTTACCAAGGGTGCCAATATTAGTGGAGGGCACTTTATGTGTGTGTGTGTGTGTGTACGCTCTATATATATATATATATATATATATATATATATATATACACACACACACATATATATATATATATATACACACACACACACACACACACACACACACACATATATATATATATATATACACACACACACACACACACACACACA
>JANDJT010000124.1:7671214-7689276 GCA_024331685.1 Stegophilus panzeri
ACACACACACACACACACACACACACACACACATATATATATATATATATATATATATATATACACACACACACATATATATATATATATATATACACACACACACACACACACACACATATATACATATACACACACATATACATACACACAACTATTGAACCATTTTGTACCACTTCTTCCTCATTTCTACTCCTCAGTATAGCTGGTCAGAGCCATACCTCATGCTGTGCAGGCAGATCTGCAAATCTGTTACCATCTAAACTCTCCAAACTGGCAAGACTAGACGAAGGGTTAGCCAAACATAGTGTTATCTGTGAGTAAGTTTAGAAAGGGGGGCGAGCTAAGCAAGCTAGAGGGGGTAAAGTGAAAAAGTAATAGGAAGGGTACTTTTATTTTATTATTATTTTGAAACAACAGTTGGCGTGAAGGCATGGCAGAAGTCGAGTACAGCATCGGTTTAGCCTGTACTGCCGAGATTACAACCTTTTTAATTACACTGAAATTTCAGAACACAGGTACTTCAAGGGCAGTGCAAGTTTAATCGTATGAGCTCTAAAGCTGGAAATTTATTGCATTCTGTTCTTTCGCAGGGACATCAGATTACACTATGATGACTACCCATGTATTACACAGGGCTGTTTTTCTGAGGTCAGCAGATGCTCAACTGGCTGCAGTGTTGTCTGTCCATGTTATATGAAAATTAATAATCGAGTCAGACTATGCATTTCATTCAGCTCATGACCACGTGACTCAAGTGCTTCTATATACCTGTGGATTGTTTACAATGTATTAGGATTGGCTAATGGATATGTATAGTGTCAGGTATTCTGTTCATGCTTATTAATGTACGATGTAATTTCAAACCATCCTGCTCAAAAACAACTGCGAAGTTCAACCACGTACAAAGACAAAGCGGTAGAATTAAAGCACTGAAAACTACCGTGTGGTAAATAATGAGTTATACATTTGGATCGACGTTTGTTTTCCTTTACCATGCACTATCTGCTTTGAGAACTAATTTTCTAAGATGCACATAATTCTTAAGATTTTAACCCTTTATTTTGTAATTACACAAACTATTAATACCAACATGGCATTACTTAATAACGGACTAAAAGGAACATTGTTCTGAAACTAATTCAATTTCCTGGACTGAGACTTAGTAAGAAATAAAACATGACGGGGCATGCACTTATAAGAAAAGAATCAGTGATGGGGTGGTGTGATGCAGCTGGATGTGAACTGTTACCACCCCGAAGTTGATGATTTTCCAATAAGAGCATGTCCTGAAATGCTTTATTCCTCTTATACCACAGCATTTTTTCCCCACAACTGATTATTATAGCGGACATAAACAGTCGCTCACTCACCAGTCTGGTTGACCCAGAAGATTCCTGTCCATAAATGCTAAATAACCATCTCTAGAAAACGTCACTGTATTAGTGATTATACATTTTTACTTTGTTACATAACAGCACATTTTAAAACCTGTTTAAACGTCCCTGTGAATGACCTACTATAGAAGCTACTACGGAAACAATAATGTATTGGAACGAGCACATTAAAATAAATCTGGGATTTAACTTAAAGACGAATCAGATTTGAGAATTCAACAGCACCGTGGTATAAATGAACTTAATGCTCAACATTATTATTTTTTTTTTTTATTGATGTAAGAGATAAAGACAGCCATGCTCATCATGTCACAAACATCTTGATTATGTGGTATAGAGTTCAGAGCAGAAGACACTGGAACTTTTAATTCAAACAAAATCAACAAAAGTGCATATTGCTTTTTAATAGTTTTTTATTCATCATTAGCAGTTTGTAAAGAAATACATCGTTATACATTATGATACATGAGCATTTACATTTCTGTCTTATGAGAACAGAACATTCTGAACATCTTATTCAACTATACTTATATATAAATGTATGAAAAGCCTATTGACCTATATTTCTGCTATACTTTTATAAATATTTGGCCTAGGAAGCATCTTGGACTCCCAAAAGCACCACAGCACATTAACCTTAGATGGCAGAATGGGTGTATTACATTAATTCTCCCATCATGATTGTTGGTGTGCTACAACATTTTCAGAACTATAGCCACTCTGCACCAACAAAACACATCATCTAACACTGGAAGCTGAGTGGCTACAATAAACTAATCCCTTAGGCTAATCTATACCCCTATTTTCAGAGACAACATGATAACATAGAACAGAGTTAACACCTACTAATGAAGGAAGTCTACAAAACAGCCCTTTTACAATCTAAAATTACACTTGCTTTTAACTACCATGGCAACGTACCTTGTTTGTTCTTATGTGCATGCATGTTTCTAATGTAAAATATGGCTCAGATCAGATTTTTTTTTCCCCCACCTTGCCTAAAATTCAAAGTGTCCCACTGAACCAAGATGTCTCTGAGAATGGCTGTCTTTATCTAATACAACATCAGATAGTAGACAGGCAAATAAAACATGTACCAGTCATGTCCTGATGATGGTCAGAACTGAAGTAAACAATGAGATGAATGAATAATAATAATAATAATAATAATAATATAAAAAATAAGAAGATTAGGAAGCTAGAACATGGACTGTCTAAATTTGTCAACTTACCTTTGGATAAACAAAAAGCAAAAGCAAAAGCAAAAGCAAAGAGGTGATACTTTAGCGGTCCTGTTTTCTGCACACAGCTTATATCCAGCATGGGTTTTCAATAGAAACCCCGATACAATTTAATCCAAGAGCAACCTTAATCTGTGCTCAGAAAACCAATCTTACATACACGGTCAGCTTATTAATGACTATAATTGTATGTCAACAATACATACAACATATCAGCCACTTTATTAGGAACACATGTACGCCTGCTCTTCCATTCAGTTATCTAATCAGTCAATCATGTCGCAGCAGCACAATGCATAAGCTCATGCAGATACAGGTCATGAGCTTCAGTTAATGTTCACATCAAACATCCGAATGGGGATAATGTGATCAGAGTGACTTTAACTGTGGCACGACTGTTGTTGCCGGACAAACTGGTTTGAATATTTTAGAAACTGTTTATCTGGGATTTTCACACCCTACAGTCTCCAGACACAGGTCTACACAGAATGGTGTGAAAAACGAAACAAAACAAAACAAAAAAAAACATCCACTGAGCAGCAGTTCTGTGGGCAGAAGCGCCTTTGATGAGAGAGGTCAGAGACAAATGATCAGACTGTTTCAAGCTAACAGGAAGGCTACAGTAAATCAAATAACCACTAGTAGTGATATTCATGGTGAGAAGAAAAGCATCTCAGAATGCACGTTGAAGCCTGTGTCTGAGCCTGTGTCCATTGTAGCCTCATATTTGTTCTTCGCTTACATGGCTGGAACCCAATGTGGTCTACTATTACTGTAGCATCATACTACATTTCCTTGATTTGATGTATTACACTGCTGCCACATGATTGGCTGACTGGATAATTGCATGAATGAGCAGGTATTCCTGTTGAAGTACTTTTGATAAGCGTATGTTTGTATGTATGTACCAGGTTAGCAGGTTATTAGGTTTCCCCCCCATGTAAAAATTTAATAAACCGACACCTCAGTATTTGGTCACACTGATTCAGTGAGATATTGTCCTTTGTTCAATGAGAAAGCAGCAAAGAAATATAGCATGAGCATGATTTTTTTTGTAACATATAAAAGTCCATGCATTCTCAGACACAGCCTGGTTCCATGGCACAAAGTAACAAGTGAACAAGAAAAACTGAATGCACACAAACATAGGCTACATAGCAAAGCATCACATTCTGAGATTGGGGGGGTGGGGGGAACAGAAAATTGAGGACTGTGCACATTTAGATCCTACACAGATCCAACAGTCCTCTGATTATGTGTCTAAACTCATCCTAACTTAATGAATCTGCCAACATTCCATAAATTGGCAACGCAAAGTATCTTCACAGTTTAATAAAAAAAAAAAGAAAAAAAAAAAAGAAAAAAAAAAAGAGGGATAAGGCTCAATGAGGGAATCAAAGCCAATTTTAACACTGGAGAGAAACTTGTGATTAACTCCATGCAAAATTGGCATGTTAAGGACAAGTAAACAGTGGCTATGAAGATCCCTGGAAATGTTTCATTAAGTGAGATCCATGAGTGTGTACCTGAGAAATCCTGGCTTTCGCCACAATTATCAACATGAAGTTAAAAAAAAAATGTTACTAATTGAGACACAAAATATGAAGCTTTTAATATAAGTGAAAAACAGTTTGCTCAAGAATTAAGAGGACTATTCTTTCATGCCAAACTGATGCAATTTAGTGTGAAAATGCCAAAATGAATGAATCGAACATTTTTATTAGCAGCACTTTATACTAGTGAAGTCGAGAGAATTTGGTTGCACTTCATCATATAAAGTTACTTGTGCCTGAAAATTTCACGGTTTCCGAAAACGCACTCCTTTTAACTTCCCATTAATAAAAATATTTTAAACCTAATTCCTACATACACTGAGCAGTGGCACAAATTTCAGGCCTATGATATTCTGCTGTAATATAATAAATCTGACACTTTTGGTACACAGCTAAATTGTTAAGAGATGCATTTTGTTTGTAACAATAACAATAAAGTGCCGAAGCCTCCCCAACAAAAGTCATAAAGGCAAGCTAAAAAGCATGGAGGCACTACACTGCCCATTGGCTTGAATTTAAAACAAAAAGAGCATGGTGCTTTAGAACACACACACACACAAAAAAAAGTAGAAATATTAGTTCTACAAACCTTGATGCCGTCTACGCCTCATGTAGGTCAGTGTATTTATATTATACACACACACACACACACACACACACACACATACATACACACACATAGTACACATTTTTGCAGTCTGTGAAGGCTATTCCTATTGCTGTGTAACATTTTCCTACATGCCTTGCCTATCAGGGCCTAGTTTGCTTATCTTACTCATCAACCCATATGGTATTTTAGGGACTTCCGATCCCGCCTCACTCCCGGGTCCAGAAGTGACTTGGTGTAAATCCAGAGAGTAGGAGCAGAAAGGTGCAGTGGGAAGTTGAGGAGATTGATCGTATATATATGCGGAAGGGGACAATAAGAGGGGCAGAGTCTTTATTTGGGGTATAGCCGCTAAAACTTGCCTGCATTGGCCACAAAGGGCACAGAGCCGAACGGGTCCTCTGGCAGCATGGTCGTGCCACCAGCCTGCAAGCTTGCCGCTTTCTCCACTTGTTTATCTGCTGGAGAGTAAGAGAGAGCATTATTTTCAAGCACAGGGCAACACTTAACGAAATGAGTCGAAGAACAATGAGTAACAGGTGAAAAATTAGGAACAAGGAAGTACAAAATGTGCACTAAACCAATGCAGACCTGCCAACCAGGAAGAGGAATAATAAAATGTAGGGTAAAAAACACAATACATTTTCAATATAGTCCTTCACAACTCACTTGTCTCTACAAGCATGTGAAGTATACAGAAACTGCCACTCGTCTGTTTTACTCAAGACATGTTAACTATATACTCACCTAACGTGAGCATATAAAACATACATTGATGCATTTTACTTAAAAAGAAGACTGCTCTTTGGCATATTTTTGAGCGATGGCTCATAGCGGTGTACTCCAATGTTCAAATGCATAAAAGTTGGCAGGTCTACCAAGGTAATAAGCCAGAATAAGAGGAGGAGAAGTTTGGAACACATGCTTGCTCTGAGAAGGTCAAACTCTCTGTCCAACAGCTCCTCTTCAGTGAGCTTAGAGAAGTTGTCCTCTCCAAACGGGTTCCAGCGAGACATGTCGGGAGGGTTACTGACAGGCTGAAAAGACGGACTGACCAACTCTGTACTAGGCACAGTCATTCTGCGAATTAACAAGATGATGATGAAGTGTTGTTAATAAAACCTCTTTATAGATAAAGCACATTGATGGAAGCAAGCGGAGATGCTACCTGGTGTTGCTGAAGGGAGCATCCACAGGTGACGGACCAGCAGGGTTGTAGGCGCTCAGTGATGCATGAAAATCTAGTGGGGAAACGTACGGGACTTGCTGTGTTGGAGTATGCTGCTGCTGGCCAGCAAATGCCTGCTGATACTGATGTATCTGTTATCGAGGAAAAAGAGGACCATAATTTGAGCATAATGGACCATAATGACAGAGTTGGGGCTGTGGGATACTGTATGGCCTACTGAGGATACATAGAAGCACACAAACATACACTCTGAAGTGGTTAACAGTTACGATGCATTTTCTTCCAATACACTTTTTCAAATCCGCCTCACCACAGGGTTTTATCCATTACTTTTTAAATCCTGTATTTCAACATAAACAGCTCCCACAAATGCTTGGTGTCAAAAAGGAAAAATACACCCGGTCCTTTTCAACCCAAAGTGACCGTTCGGGACACGAATACAGCAAGAGAGTGATAGACAACCGCTTAGATTTCCCTACAGTGTAATTGCTTCATATGTTACGATTTAACACAGAGAATCGGTCGATTTCACCCCCCATTCAATCCCCTGATGGCTTTGCATGGAGCAGATTGCAGCTGAAATTAAACAGATGGTAACCATTCGGTGGAAAATGAGCTAAAAATTGTGCCGCCTTAACATTACGTATTTAGAGGAAGCCTGGTTGCATCGCCTTCGTGTTTAGCGTAAATACGTTTCTGGAGGAATTACTGATAGATGCGACCGACTGGCATCGACTTGGACTTGGCAACCGTTTGGCACAAAGAGCTTTTGCATGGCGTACAAGCGGCCAAATTAGTCATCGAGACAGAGCGGTGCCATCCAACTGGACTTTTCTTAAGTGAATAATATCTGCATGCATTCACATGTTGTTGTTGTTGTTTCATCCCAGTGCATGCCTCATGACAGTGCTCTACATAACCAAACTTTGATTTTAAACAGATGCTTTAGAAAGAAGACTTCTTATTAGATATTATTAATAATATTAGATTAGTTTGCTATATAGTGGCTTTATTTCCTTTAAAAGAGTGAATGAAAGCCCCAGGCCACTTTGTGAATGTGTGCGTACTCACCAGAGTTGCATAATGCTGCTGCTGCTGTGGTGGTTGATACATGGACTGCTGCATCAGCATCTGTTGGTGAAGCATATGTTGCTGCTGCTGCATCTGGAGACTCTGCTGCATGGCCTGATACTGCTAAAAGAGAGACCAAAGGAAAGACAGAGACAGATAAATGAAGTATTCCTCTCTGAGGAAAATCCTATACAGTTCTGAATTCATCTATGTGCATGAGTGTATTTAGAGAAATCACATAAAAGGGTTTTAAACACATATTTGGCAACAGGTTTTTGATGTCATTGTTTGAAGTTACACACAGATTTCTATTATTACACATATCGCTTGACCTTAATTACTGACAAAAACGTGGGAATAACAAAAACATGCTGTATAAATAAAGCAGATCCCACCAGGGTTAAGCCCCCCTTTAGCTAATACTGAACACACATCCTGGCCACGAACGGACGAGAAGAGAAAACTGCTTTCTAGCAGTCGTAAGACAGCTGTGTTAGGCCAACTATCCCATTAACAGAGTAATACACAATTAACCAGCTGACCACCTGCTGTGCTCCCCAATACAGTCTGTCTGGTCCTCGATCAAACACATGGCCCACACTGCCATCTGTCTGTGTGTGACTGAAATAACTCAACTCAGAACTCTGCCAGAGTCAATAATCCCACAATAAATCTATTAACATGTGGGGAATTCCATGAAATAGCCTGGCCTCACAGTCCACTCTGAGGCAAAGTCTGTTTCCACTAATTCAAGACAGAATGTGCTAATCGAAGTACGATGGTGTGAACACAATATCCAAACCACCTCTTTGTGATTTTCTTTGACTAAGAAAGTGACAATTTTCACCTTTTGTAGTTTATACAATAAGAACTGTGTAGTTGTTTAATCTGCCTAATTATTTGCATGCAAACAATAAATAATTTAAGACATTTAACCTCAAGCACTAACTCTTTATGGAATTTCTACAGCTACAGTGTATACAAAGTACAGTAAGCGGGGGGGGTTTTTTTGTGCGCGCTCTCGAATTTCGGCTTCAACTGAAAAAAGAGGTATTCTTAAAATAAAGAACTTTTGTTCCTTTTATACACAGTGACAATTTAAAAGAAAAACCAAGATCAATTGTCTCAGTATTGTATCTATTCATCTATCTATGAGATAATATATTAATAATACAATCTAATATGATTATAATATTTCATCAAGAGGAAAGAAACTAGCAGTATCAGGCAAGAAGTTGGCGTTCCAGTTCGAAAAAGTTGGGACAGTATGGAAAATGCAAAAAATTCATCTGAAAATTCTCTTCTATATTCATCATGTTTTGTGAATGTAATGTATTTTTGAAAATATACACTCATTTCAGATATGATGACTGCAACACATTCCAAAAACGTTGGGACAGTCGACTGTTTACCACTGTGTCGCATCACCTTTTCTTTTAAAGGTGTTTGGACACTGAAGACACCAGTTGGTTAAGTTTAGCAAGCGGAATTTTCCCCAATTCGTCCATTATGCATTTCTTCAGCTGCAAAACTTTATGGAGCCTTCGTTGCTTTATTTTGTGCTTCATAATGCACCACACATTCTCAATCGGAGACAGATCAGGACTGCAGACAGACCATGCTAGCACCCGCACTCTCTGCTTACGCAACCATGCACTTGTAATCCAGGCAGAATGTGGTTTGGTGTTGTCCTGCTCTGGATGGCAGCATATGTTGCTCCAAAATGTGTACACATCTTTCTGCATTAATTAACTGGCACAAGAAGTTGGCATGGTTGTTCTTGCCTGTTGTCTTTGTTGTCAATAAAAAAATATTTCTAAAGTCAAATCACTGTGTATAGATCAAGTCCACTACCTTCAAATAAAGTAAAATAAAATAAAGAGGAGCATACAGAAGCAGAAACCATATATTCGGCAGGAGGAACCTAAAATTCACATTCATATTCTACAAGTCATAGTCATTTCACAAGATAAAACACATTTAACATTTAATATGTATATGTCACTATACATGACAATTTTCATATATACTTCTGTAGTGCTTATAGCATTTTATGTGATGCTTAAAAAAATAGGTAGTTGGTAGTGAGATTCAGGAACTAGTAGGCCAGGGTTAGTTAGTATTGCAACACACTTTATGTTATGTTATGTTTAGAAGTATTGAGTTTTATAAAATGCTGCTTCATGAGCAGTCTAAAATGTACTGTATACACACCTACTAAACCTACTCCTTTTCCAGCAACTACAAATAAAACACCTACAGCCTAGACATGTAATCTGCTTGTCTCATGTGCCCAGGCTTCTACCCCCTGTTATACCACCAACACTCCCTGAAGATTACCTGTATGTACTGCAGCTGCTGTGGACTGACTTGTTGCTGGTGGTGCAGGTTATGTTGTTGTTGCTGTTGTTGTTGCTGTTGTTGTTGCTGTTGTTGTTGCTGATGGAGTTGCAGTCTCAGGTCCCCAGGCTGCAGCTGCTGTAACACTCGGTTGTGCTGATTGCTGCTCTGCATCTGCACAGCTGCCGGCTGCCCATTTCCTTGGGCTGATGCAGGCACAAATACAACCACACACAGATTGTAAGAGTCTAATTCTAAATGTTGTGTTTATTTCGCCTGTTGTGGAAAAAAAAAAGTTAGATATTCACTGAACTTAGTGGACTAAGCGTATGGGACTCTAGTATACACTACCGGTCAAAAGAGACACTTGACTGAAATGTTTCTCATGATCTTAAAAACCTTTTGATCTGAAGGTGTATGATTAAATGCTTGAAATGTGTGTTGTAGACAAAAATATAACTGTGCCAACATTTTCATTTCTTTCATTAGAAAACAAATATATATTTTTGAAAATAAAATGTTTTTTTAAATGGACGACTTAAATATTCCGAAAAGCAGCTGATAAGTGTCCAGCGTAGGTGGGAACTCCTTTAATACTGTTTAAAAAGCATCTCAGGGAAATTCCTCAAGAAATCAGTTGAGAAAACGCCAAGAATACATTTCTGGAAATTCTAGGCAAAAATGGTGTCTACTTTGAAGATGCTAAAATACTTTTTTTTTTTAAAAATTATCATCACAACATAATTCCCACAGTTCCATTTGTGGTACTCCAGAGTTTTGATGAGATTATTATTATTCTAAAATGTGGGGCAAAAAAATAAAATAAAGAATGAGTGTGTCTAAACTTTTGGCACCCACCCTAGTGTACATTAGAGCAGTGTGGACTGAATATGTGTACTGGACTAAAGAAAAAGAGGATAAACACATACGTTTCTGGCCGTTGCTGACTGTTCCGGGTGGGACGCTCATTTTCACAGGTGTTACAGAGTTGGGAAGTGGCAGCACATTGCTGTTGGCTGCCTTTGGCCTTTGCCTCGGAGCAATGGAGGTTTCCGTAGGGCCAACAGAATCTGTTATTCTGCAAACAAATCATACGCAAACTCAGCACAATACCGACTGCTTTGACTCATTATGATAGTAAAACGATCACTTCTACCATTTAACAGTACATGTGGAACTACAGCATCTCTGTGTTTTTTTGTCTTGAATTGATCTATTTTGATGTGGACGATTAAGCTGTTGATTTTGATTTTATTTTACAAAATTCATTAAAACTACTTTAACAAAAGACTGATGGTGTACAATTACAAATACCTAGCTTTTGTCTGGCTCTTCTTAGCAGCGATGTCACTGGCCGTTAGTGGCTCTGGCAGCGAGGTGGGAATGGGGGAATTCTGCACAACATGATATTCACCAAGTCATTGCAAAACGTTCAACTGCCACTGCAATCACACAACTGAAAATAACGTATGTATAATGTAATGACAGAACCCACGAATAGATTTGGGACTGGACACTCCCTTCCAGCTAGTCTGAAGACAAAGTAAGAGACTTGATAGATGTCTGGTCTTTTCTCTGGATCAGGCTCCAACATATATCCTATAAGTGTGAGAAATAAAAACACCAACATTTACAAAAAGCTATTGAGAATTGTATCCACTCAGTTTGTCTTTACTTTTGGGTTGATCTCTTATATTTTGATAATATTTTACATATTATTTCTATCCAGGTTAAGTTGCTCAAAGAAAACGTGAATGGGACGGATTTGTGAATGAATAAGTACAGTGGAAAAAAAGCTACAATGTTTGAGAATTACCAGGAGGTGGCAGTACAACAACAGTAAATATCTCACTGAAGGCTGATCCTCCTCAAGGGAGCATCTGTTTTAATGCAAATCCTTCCACTTGCCAGATGTGGATTTAACGAGTTTCAGATCAGCAGATTTGCATGAAGAGATCTGATGGACATGCGCTGGCACTTACTGATTAAGCAGTGCAGTTTGGAGGAAAACTTTGAGCTATCTGGAACGCTGAAGATCCCATCACATATGGCGACCTGACTCTCCCCAAATGGAAGTGTGAAGAAACACAGCTTGTACAACAAGCATCCAAGTGCCTAAGAGAGGTAGAAAACGTGAAATGTAAACTCATCCAGAATTGCACCTCAACAAACAAGGGACCTAACTTCAAACCGCACACTGTTCGCCATGTAAGGAAACAAACAAGCGCTCGTCAACATCGCGAATGAACTTGTACACGATTCTTTCTATTTTTAGCAGAAGACAATAACTTACAGGAAACACTAACACTCTGCTTATCTATGCCTGCTTTGACATGACTACCATAAAGCTGAGGCAATGAAAATGTCTGACCATAATAAAGCAGTCCTTCTTTCCAAGAGATTTAGTCTTGTATATTGTTCTTGTTAGGCATTTGCTTGGTTAGCTGAAGGAGGAAAAATGAACTCTATGCCTCACAGCAAGTAGAAGAAGAGGAAGCTTTCTGCTCAGAATCCATCACATCTTATCTTTAGAGTTCAACCAGGAAATTTCCTTTCCTTCACGGTTTTTACTTTTTCATGTTCATATGAATGTCACAGGGCAGTGCTACTGCTTAGGGACTGCTCGAGTCCTCGGTTTCATGACTCTTTCATGAATTAATATATTAATCAGACTATACTTGGGTGTAATATAAGTGTTGTAAAATGACTATAAATATAAAATGAAAAAGTGAGTTCTGTCTCACACATGGAGAGAGATTTCCAAAATAGTGTTTAAATAACTGCTAATTACCGAGATCGTACATAGGGTGTTTTAGAATAAACAAAACAACATGGACTGTGGCAAACAGCATTACAGATGCTAACAGAACAGTACATTATAAACAAACATACTAAGGAATAAAACATTGTAAGGCTGTTTAAACTAAATGTTGCACCTCACATTGGTAAACTATAATTCGGTTGCTGTTGGACTCTGATTCCACCTGTGCATTTTGACAAAATCATATATATATTTTTTGCATGTACAGAGGAAATCCCTCCCCATTACAAACCTAATTTCTGAAGCAAACCGGTTGGTTATGGTTCTGTGACGTCCGCCTGACCAAACCAGATCCTCAGCATAACAGTACGTTTGTGCAAGCTACATACACCAAAGAACAGAATGGGGGAAGGGTGGGTGTGGGTTTGTGTATTGTGTGTGTGTGGGCGGATATTGATGTGTGTACGTGTACCTACCCAGATATCAGCCTTGGTTGTGATGGCTTTCCCTTGGTACAAGTTAATCATCTCTGGGGCTCGATACGACAGGGTTGTGTACCTGCACACAAAGAAGAGAGGATCAAAGGTTCTTACTAGTTTCGGAGGAAAAGTATGGTCGTGAATCTTTGATGCTTTAGGGCTGTTTGTGGCAGGTGGTTCAGGAACTCATGCAAAGATTGATGACGTCATACACTTAAAACCTGGTTGCCTCAGCCAGGAGGTTCAGACTTGGCCATACATAATGCTTTCAACAAGATAATGAAACAAACATGCTTAGAAAATCAACACAGAAATTCTTAAAGAAACACAAAACCAATGTTTTTGCCATGTTCCTCCAAGTGTCTGGATTAGAACCCTACTGAAAACTTGTAGTCTGAACTGAAAAGGAAGTCCACATGGACAATCCTGAGAATATAAAAGAGCTTAAAATGTTCTGCACGGAGTGGAGTGTCTCCAACCTTGTTAGGCATTACAGGAAGAGACTTTGTGCCGTTATCTTCTCCAGGGCAGGAAGAGCATTAATTGTAAGGGTGCTGATCATTTTGAAACCAGTGTTTGTAGGGGGAAAAAAAAAAAGGCACAGTATATTCATGTACTATAAAATGCATAAAAAGAAACTGGATAGAAACTCATAGGAGATGAGTTTTTATTTATTTATTTTTTTAACAGAAGCCACTCTGAGAAATGAACAAGGTGAATACTGAAAGGTGATTCAGTTTGAGTCAATACACAGCTACTCCTCATGACTAAAATGATGAATTGAGAAGAAACAGTTTCTCAACACAGAAAAGTTATAAATCATTACAGATCTTAATCTGATTGCTGACACATTCCATTAAAACACTAGAATATTTTTCACACGCTCATGGGCTTACCTCTTAATCTCGTCCTCCACAGCAGTCACGCCATCTTTGAGTGGATGCAACACTTTGTGGGTGGCACTTCCAAAATCACACAGCACATAGTTCCCTTGGTCATTCAAGAGGATATTTTCCACCTGCGTGAAGACAAGTGTTTAAGGAGTGCTGAGAACCACCACTGCTCAGAACAGACAAGAGTGGACGACTCAAGGTGACTGGAAACTCTGGCACTTTCCCCCACAGAGGACAGACTATATCCTTGATCCTGTCAGGCTAAGCCTAATAAGCCTGTCATGCCTGGGTTTCCCTAAAATTTGTTGCTAATAACATTAGGAGAGAATAAGTGTCTTGAGAAATGAGGCCTGGTGTCACAGTGGTCAGGACAACGTGCATTAATTTTTCCTATTTTTGGCTTTCCCTGCCTACCTGTTTATGTATAATTACACACACAGCAGGGCAAGATGCCAAGATAATTGACAAAAGACAGAAAAAAGGAGGGAGGACAAAATTAGAGAGCACAGGCTGAAGCAGAGATGCTTACACATGAACAAAATTCATAATAGGCTTTTGCGATATTTTTCCCCAGACTATTTTTGGATGGCATCACTAATAAATATATATAACTGATGTTAACGATATACTTGTTTAATGTTAGCCAAGTCAAACATGCATTAATAAATGTAATTTCACATAAAACATTCTCCATTTACCTTGACAGAAAGGGACAGAAAGGGAGCCACATCCTTCAAAAAAATTCAGGAAAATTATGACTAATGTGAGATAGGGGGAAGGAGGTGGGGCTTCCAGGGGGTCACTTATACGTGGCATCAATACAATACAAAACTGTCAGTCATTCCAGATTTATATCTAGATTGTCTCATATGTTGTTTTTATTTTATTTTTTGGGGGTGGGGGTGAGACTGCTCTTTTTGCGTAGTTTCGATGAGTGATAACTCGTAGCAGCGTACTCCTACATTAACATGCAGATTTAAAAGGTTGTTAAAATGTTGGCAATCCTGTAAGCTAAATCTACTCATTTTTGACTTAAGAACTCCATGTGCTGATCAGTACCTTCAGGTCTCTGTGGATGATTGCCGTTTTGCACTGGTGCAGTCTGGCCACGGCCTCACAAGTGTCACAGAAGATGGTGAGAACCTCAAGCTCCGTGAAGCCACCGTTCAGCCGCTGGTTCATCTGTTTTACAATCTGACCCGCTGGGGACGAAGGGCACGACTATCGTCATTTTAGGCATTGACAGGTTATATTTCACTATGTTTACCTCACAGCATTACTTAATTGACAAAATAAACAGCAAGTATGAGCTTAAAGTAAACCAGGCACGGAACACTTATTACAGCCATCATAAAAGGGTTTAAAAATCTTGGGTTTATTGTCCATCAATGAGTTAATAAATAAACGGACTGCTTCTCGTTCAGCATTTGCAAATGATGCCATGTTAATTAGCTTCTATTTTGGAGAAACTTGTAACAAGAAGTGCATAGTTCACTAGTAAAACAAGAGAGAATTTGCAAAGCATCCATGACTATAGCAGAGTATATCATGAGTATAGCAGAGTACCTTTACAGTACTCCATAAGGATGAGAACCTCCCACACACTGTCGCCTACTGTGTTGATGATGGAGTCCAGGTAGCTCACTATGTTTTTATGGCCTGACAGCTCTTTCTGTTTAGACAAATAGAGTAGACAAAGTTAGAGAAAAAAAATAATAAAAACACCAATGTAGAGGAAGCTCACAGTAAAAATTCATTAGAATAAAAACACTAAGTTAATTTAGATAGGTTCAGGTGAGCAACAGAGCACAAAAATCAAATGATAATTTTTTTAACAATTCAAAATATTTAGCAGAAACACAGCAGCAAAACTGCAGTGCCACATCTGGGGGGGGGTCCAGGGGGTCGAGATACCTGACCAGAGGTATGTTTAAATGTTTAATGAAAATGATCTATTGAAGAAGAAAAGAGAAAAAAATAAATAAATAATAAAAAAAAAACACCCCATGATCCAATCAGCTACTTGTTACTGAGTAGCACTGGAGTTAGTGGATGCTGTAGAAGCACCAATAATGGCCATGTAAAGTGCAGGTGATCACTGTTGCATCTAAGAACCAGATTTGGTCATTGGAAATTCATAAAAAGTACACACTGAAGAGGTTCATGGTGTTCTGAGATTTATTTGAGCAGCTTACCATGATCGTAACCTCTCGCTTGAAGATGTTCAGATCAGGCACGTTATTCACATACATCCTCTTCAGTGCACATCGTACTCCACTGTGGGTGCGTGCAAGGAACACCATGGAGAAACCCCCTAGGAACACACACACACACACACACACACACACAAAGAAAACAAGTGTAAGCTATTAGAAATGCTCGTCGTGGCAGTACACAAAGCTGAGGTCAAAGTGCAGCCCAAATGCTGTACAGACTGTCCTGGGAGAAACATCTTAAGCACTGTGCTCTAGAAAATTAGCCTGTTCTAGAGAAATAAAAGTGTCATTACTGAGGACAGATCGTTTCCACATTCAGACATGAAGTCCACTCTATTAGCCATGCTAAAATTTCATTACCCACTCCACATACAGGAAGAAACCTCTGATGAGGAATGAGGCCCAAGAGATGTCAAGTTGACTCCAGGACACTCCGGGTCTAATTCCTGACCCAGTCTAGACCAATTTCTTTAGCTATAAAGCATGAACAGGGTCTCTCTTAAATACTTTTAGACATTAGGAGGACACTGGGTTTAACGTCTATCTGAGAGGTTTGTAGGACCGGTGGTGAAAGAAACATTATGGAACAAAGGACTGCCAAGTAAAGAATAAACAGAAGAGAACTTGCTGTTATAGTAAAAGAAATCAATCAATGACAAGATAGTGATGTAGTTTATTTCCTAATAACAGCACTTCCCAATGTTTTTATTCCTCTTATACCACAGCAATTTGCCAATACTTTCAACTGTTTATTTATAAAAAAAGATCAACACCTCATACTTTTTAATCCACTTATAGTTATGTTTAAAATGTACTGGAAAGTTCCAGCCCATTCCAAAACCATGGGAAATAATAAGGAGTCTCCCCCAAACAAAAAACCCAGCGTGTTGCTTTAGCTCCCCTACTATCTTTGAGTTGAAAACTGAAAGTATTTGAAGAAGTGTCAAAACATAAGTCCAGTTCCTTGACTTACTACTGACAGATGGTCAGAATGACGACATTCAATCAAAGCCTTTATCAGAACTATACGACCGATTGATCTATCTATAGATAGATGCTAATTTTTATGGGGGGTTCTTTATGTTTTGTTGACAGGGCAGTAGCTCTACTCAGCATGCTCATAAACTTAAAACCAAAAAAACTGCAAACTTTAATTGGGTTCAATCCAAAACATAAGGTGGTTTTCAAAAGAGAAAAAAAGTAAGGGAAAGCAGGACACAACATCCCCTGAGAAAGGAGGAGGAAAAAAAAAAAAGAATAAAACCTCACGACAAACTGGGGCTTCTTGCCACAATCTGAAGTGTGAAGCTTTCACACAGAGAGCACAGTGATGCCAGGAACAGGCAAACAGTGGCAAAGGGAGCTATGCTGCCACAAGGTCTGGCCCATTCGAAGAGGGATGAATGAACCATAGCAGCATCTGACCTGGCAGCCATTTCTCATTAATGCCAAGCTGAGTCACACTGTGGGACCCATAAAGAAGAACTTACAATGGTGTGCTTGTTGCCTAACAAACTCTCTTAGCTGACCTGAATAGGGAACATATTTGGATAGAGAGCCAGCAGGACAGACCTGGGAAAAAGGGGGACCCTCAATGTTGCTTTTTTTGAGGTATCGAATCATGTCCGTGACCAGGTTCAAATAGGGAGCTGATATAATGTAGGTGTGGGATTATGGACTTATCTACAGGAGAAGTGCTGCACTTTTAGTTTAGCACAGAGGCTGTTGTAGTGGAAAACTCATGGCTCATGGCTCAATTCTCTGCACCAGGGGCGTAACCTGGTCTGGGAAGATTTTTTTCTTTAGCCTTGAATAATTCTCCACTTGCAGGGGTTTGTCACTACACTACAAGACGACAGTGTTGTAAAATTTTGTATCTTCAGTGAACAGAGTGCTGTATTTTATCTTCAGTGAACAGAGGCGAGACCAATTAGACAGGGTTTACAGGAAGTCACATGGAAATACTCATGTCTTACTGGCTGACAGCTCTCAATTCTGTGAAACGCTAGATCACACAGTCTGTTAGTGTGAGGGGGAAATGGATATGCTGATTTTGAATTTTTTTTTTTTTTTTTTTTTTTTTTTTTTTTTTAAACCAGTTGAAACCAAAATGCTGAGCTGTAAAAAAAAAAAAAAAAAGATGTGTTAAAAACTCGTGTAAATACGAGTTCCAAGCTACATGAACATGATATGAGCAGAGTAGAGCATAAATAGTAAACTGCCTGCACTTATATAGCACCTTTTAACCTTAGCAGTTCTACAATGCGCTTTACACTGTTTCTCATTCACCCATTCACCCACCCACCCACCCACAG
>JANDJT010000124.1:7689376-7715120 GCA_024331685.1 Stegophilus panzeri
CCCACCCACAGCAAGACCTGGGGTTCAGCGTCTTGCACAAGAACACTTCGGCATGTGGAGCCATAGTCGCCCCAAAAGGGCAGCTAATGTACTTTGTAGGTAATGTAGCGGTTATACCAATACAATGTTAGCTTTGTTGTGCCTCCCCGTGGCTAGTGACACAAAACTAGCCAAGTCTTGTGTTAGATTAGTTTTATGTTTTATCAGTCAGGTAGTCCTGCAAACAGTGAGAACAACCAAAGCAAGATTTATGATAAATCCAAGTCCAATTTTCAATTTTTTTTATTTTTAAAGCAATCAGCAGACACACACAAGAATTCAAATGCATGGAAGCAGTTTATTTAGAAGTACATTTTAAAAGTTTTTTTCCCTAACGGAGAAGACTCTGGTCTCAGCCCAAGATGATTAATACTTCAGCGAACGCCCCTGCTTCTGCAAACTGCTGCAACCCTCAGAAACCTGTCACACTTCAGTAATTCAAAAGCAAGGAAATCAGAATACATTATCAGATGATGAGATATTAATGACAATTTAAATGTAACTGCCAACCAAATCGTTCAGATTTAGAGTGCTGCTTTGCATGTAAGGCTTGACTAAATAAACCTAGTTTTGCCAGATTGTCTTCATGCACCAATCAAATTTGGTTTGCCTTTAATAATCTTTAATAAAAAGCTTAATTAAAAAAAAACAAAACAAAAAAACAAACAACCAACAACCATGCGCTCCATTTGCCAAAATGTGGCTCTGCATATTTAATTATGTTAGCCTTATGATTATGGAGAGGCCAGACCAGCCAAACTGCACGGCACATGTGTATCATTACCCCTCAGGAGACATACTTATCTCTGTATGCTACACTGAGTAGCTAATCAACTCGCTGAGAGTGTGCAGATACAACACACACACACACACACACACACACACACACACACACACACACACCCCAACACAGTTTAGTACCCATGCTAGCCACTTTGCAAACCTTAAGCTTTGCTCTGCAGTAAAGGATGCCCCATCTCACACAGCAAAGAAAAATGTGTCAGGGGTGACAGAGCAGCTGTTCATTATTCACCCTAAACTCTGCGTCTCGGTCATATCTTATTCTCAACACAGAACACACCAATCACAATGGAGTTTTTTTGTTTGTTTTTAAACCTTGCTGTATTGTTTGTAGTTAATTAAGAGAAGGTACACTGCCATCTTGCTCCAACCAAAGTGACTTGAACACACCTGACGACAACTTCCCAACTCGTAAATACGAACTTCCCAGGAGGACTTGAACGCACAGTAATTTACATCTAGTAGTGCTTCCACGGATGCAGTGTGTCGTCAGTTCATTTAAGCAGGTCTGAATACAGCGCAGCATGGTGTGATTCGACCCTGAATTAACTTCATGATGTGAACCCAACCGGTTGTGTATTTTGGTAAATTTTGTTTTGTGTATATGCGAGCTTCTAATCTGACCCACGAGGCACAAACTGAGCTGAAGGAGAACTGTAGCACTGAAGAAATGCGATGTGTTCTAATTCACAAAACATTTTTAAAATAGTTAATTATATAATTATCTAATCATTTATTTACCATTAGCTCCATGTTGTCTGTGCTCAGGGAACTGGCGTCATTCTTACACATTTTTGGCGCCGGTTGTTTTTCTTTTCGTTTTTAAATCGTGTTCGGCGTGAAACCAAACCACAAAGCAAACAAACCGGTTCTGCTCTGATGTGGACTCGACAAACAAACTAAAGTGTCAAAAGCACCTGTAAATCTCACATCTTAAAATAATCCTTTAGATAGACGGGTCATCCGGAGATTCCCCTCCGCAATTTACATAAAGACATTACTCATCACTAAACGAGAAAAACAGCACTCGATGTGAAACGGCTGAATCGAAAACTGTCCAAATCACATAAGGGGAATGTTTTTCAGAAAAGGAAGTCACCAGCTTCAGGAATTTACAAGAAACCTGGGC
Source organism: Stegophilus panzeri (assembly GCA_024331685.1). Classification (NCBI taxonomy): domain Eukaryota; kingdom Metazoa; phylum Chordata; class Actinopteri; order Siluriformes; family Trichomycteridae; genus Stegophilus; species Stegophilus panzeri. The sequence goes on from JANDJT010000124.1 coordinate 7,691,346, forward strand.
ATACCCATAAAACCAACTTGCAGGCATAACAACAGAAAAAAAAAAAAAAACATGACCTGGAATCATATGAAGTGTCTTGTGACAGTAGAGTTGCTTTGATCCAAAAGCAGGAAGTTCCCCGAGTTGTTGCCCAGCTAAAAACACGAACAGCCTTGGCCTTGACCTAGATTGGACCGAGGTTTAGTGGAACCAGGACAGAAACATGTAGGTCTGTCAGTAATGCTTGCAGAAGTGAAAATGGGATCTTAAATAAACCTAATGAGTTATTAGCTGTAACCAAGCTCATTATAAATCTGAAGGTAATTATATAACCATGGCTGCATGTCCTCTGTTTTGAACAGCAATGGAGATACGTATTGAATTCATGTACAGCGAAATAGCCCTGATCAACAACACATCATGCTAATTTAATCATTTAAGTCATCCTCATGTTTTGTGAGTGAAGATATTCGATGCGTGGAAGGCTAGCATGGCTTTATCTGTTTGGCAAACACAGATGAGAGAAGATGAGATGCATCATAGAAGGATGTAGTTTCTGCTCCAAAGACAGACAACAGGATATTACAGTTCATACAGGACTCTAAATTGTGTTGTATCTTTTAATTTCCCATTAGTTTATTTTACTTTCCTCAATCTTAAAGCTGCAGAAACCACGACAGACTTTTAACTTGATAGCCACTGCGATGTGGAATCTAACGGTGATTTCTGATACAAGCGTCTCAAGCCTAAAACTGCCATCACTCGAGGGGGGTTGGGGGGGCGGGTAGTTTCCCCCTCACTTCTGAATCCCGTGCCCGCTTTCAAATTACCGGCAACTCAAGTCAGCAACTGCTTGAACGGTGGGTTCGTTATTATTCTTAATGAAAAACACAACAACTACAAAACAGTACAATGACAAACTCGCATATATTAAGCATCGAACTTTTGAAACCAAATCTTCCACCACTGTTTTGTCAGTCAGCTCGCCTCACTCTCGTCACGTGATAAATGAAATCTGACTCCTGCTGGTCTGTGCTGTGACTCATTCAGCTCATGCTGAATTGAACGCATTCAGTTTTTTTATTGTAGCGTCCGTACTCTAACTGAACTAAATGATTATTACTATAAAAAGGCAGAACGACGGTGGGGGCGGTGCCACGGTGGGCAAATGATGTAATCGGTGTGCGGCTCCAACGCCGGGAACACCGATTATCGCAGCAAGCCTAAGCAGAAGTAAAAAAAAAATTATATATATATATATATATATATATTAAAAACAAACAAAAAAACAAACAAACCCAAAAACTCAATTTACTTGTCTTAATACAAAACATCTTACAATGTGCTGGACATGCAGCTGTGATTTCTGGACTCGACTTGTTTTGCTTTGCTTCCATAGCTTTCCCATTTTGTTTTCCTAACTGTGGCGTCCAGAATACGGAAATAGTAAGCGTCAGTATTTACGCTCAAGTGAAACTCTTTCATACAACGCTAAGCAACGAAAATTCAGAAATGGAGCCCTAATCTTTGATTAATGCGCAAGTTAATCTTTTTATTTCACATTGCCCATGACTCACTCATTCCAAGTTCATTATTCAGTCTCTGGATCCTGGAGCTTCATTTCCATGGTTTTGTCACTAAATATATTGTGTAAGATGTGTATTGGACTTTTATAAACGTGTGTTACCACTGTGTGTGATCCAGTTACTAGCCTGACAAAAGCAGCGACACAGGTTATAACGCTTTAATGAGCTTCTTTCTTTTCAGTGCTTCATTTTAATCACGTTAAAAACACATGCAGGGTAAAAACAAAGAGAGGCAACACAGGCCTGTGTTAAAGAAAAGATAAAAACTTTGCTTCTGTTGTGTTCTGTGATCAGCTCCTGGGAGTGAACGGACTCTGCTCGCATTTATCTGTCGAGCCGCTATCTGAGCTCTCCGAGTTGTGAAAATGATTAAAATGCACACCTCTATATAGCTTCTATCAACAAATAAATAACATGGCAGACCGCTAGATCATACTACAGCAAGCTCAGTTTCTGCAGCTGCTACTGTACCCGTGCTGTAACGTCTAGCACGTTTAGAACTGTATCATACATGGCGTCTATCAGATGGACAGAACAACGTGGCATTGCTGACCAAAAGTTAACCAAACAACTGTCTATTTCCTTTTTCCAAGGCCTCTCTCATTCAGTTTACAACAACGTGAGAATTACTGAAGACATTTTATGGAAAAGACATTCTCAAACATATCTTAATAAAGAGGAACACTTAGCGGATGTGATTATTATTATTTTTTTTGCAAACATACTGCAAAGATATTGATTGATGGCATGAAACTTGGCTACTGTGAACATTTCATATCATAACACCCCTATTGACAAAAGTACAATTTCAGTTCTTCCCACAAATCTCACAGGAAGTATTATTTGCTTTTAGGTTCGTTTAGTTACATGCGATGTGAAACAACCAAATTACATAAGCAAACAAACAACAAATGGGACAAGGTTTTCACTTCATGACCACACTTTCTTTTTGAATTAGTGAAACTTCTGAGCTCTACTTTGTAAACTCAAGAGTCTATTGAGAGAGACAAGAGCACAAAATTGATGTTATGGCAGGACAATTCACTAAACTCAGAGGCTTACACTACGTCTGGAAAACCGCACTCCCAGCCTCCACCGTTCCACAGTCCAACTCCCCTCCCACCCACACACACACACAGCTGTCAAGTGTCTGTCTATGGTCCCACAGGTGAGGAGTCTCGGGTCAGCGGGTGGCTTAAGAAAGCCGTGGCATTCTCAATCCCAGTTGCCCTGCTTGTCCGCGGATAGGAGTCCGTATGCTCCAGGATCAAGTTCTCAATAAATTGCTGTGTTGTGGATTTTCTTCCCGCTCTTCTAGAGCGCTGTAGACAAAGCTCCACATACCTCATTAACGCCATGAGAAAAAGGGGAGGGTGAGGAAGTGCAGAAGTGATTTGAGCGCCGGCTTGCTGTCGTAAGACAAAGAGGGCAAAATTACTGTTTGTGTGATTGAGTCCAGTAAATATGACAGCCACCCTTAGGACTCTGCTCCCTGCTAGTGTGCTCTGTATACACAAACACATATCAAATGACTTGATGTTTGTGTGTATATTATACTCGTTAACTTCATCACTGCAGTACCAAAAACCAGGATTCCTGAAGTAAGTAGCCGTGTTTAAATTTGATCTGCTTCAGGGTGATGCGAATCCTGACGCAAATTATACACTGACTGAGGCGCAGTCCGGTTTATAGTTTAAAGCATTTTACTAGGGGAATTAGTAATCGTGCACAGCTGACAGAACACAGTTATGTAGAAACAAAAATCTAAAGCATTAACCTGTCAAACTCTTCTGCTGTAATTTAGTCACCTCATGGTAAAACGTCTTCAACCAGCAACAAGAGAAACCAAGTCACACCGCTCTTCATCTCCCCCCACTGGCTTCCTGTAGCTGCCCGCATCAAATTCAAGGCCTTGATGCGCACCTACAAGACCTTGTCTGCAACAGCACCCTCCTATCTCAACACTATCCTGAAGGCTTACGTTCCCTCACGCGATCTGCGATCGATCAATGACCAATACCTAGTAGTGCCTACTCAGCGTGGCTCAAGGTCCCTTTCCAGAACCTTCACACTATCTGTCCTTCAGTGGTGGAATGAACTTCCAACCTCAATCCGGACCGCAGAATCTATCACTATCTTCAAAAAAGAGCTAAAGACCCACCGTCCGTAAACACTTAACTAACCCATATAAAAAAAAACACACACCTTACTCTGCGCACTTTGCTTCTTCTAGAACTCAATTAAAGATCTTGTATGGTAGCACTACTTGTATTGTTCCCTGCTTGATATATCGCTTTGCTTGTATTTTCTCATTTGTAAGTCGCTTTGGATAAAAGTGTCTGCTAAATGAATAAATGTAAATGTTAAACATGGAGAGAAAAGATATTATCCAGACTCGAATAATATCTTTTACATGTGATGCGATGGCTGAACACCACAGCGCATAGCTGAAACATTGGCCAACGACTTTGCTCACTTTTTATTGATGGCGCCAACCCGATCTGCTTGATCATATATACCTGCTCATTTCCTGCAGTCTGTAGTAATGTACCAACTAGCTAACCACGTTACATTATGTTTTGCCTAGTCATTCAAGTTTCCAGGCAACTAAAATGTGGTCTGGGGAACAAATTGGAGCTTTTACTTGTCTGTTAATAATACATTTATAGGAGTTGTCCACCACTGTAAAAAAAAAAAAAATAAATAATAAAAAAAAAAAAATAAAAAAAAAAAAAAATTCATACTCCGCTTACTGTTGCATTTCTATGTGTGAATCACATCCTATTAGATCATGTGCTAAACACATGACAGTCTCTAAGAATAATGTAAAAGAAACTCCGCACCTGAAATCCACTAATGTATCCTTGGAGTGCTGACTTCCCAGCAGCCTCATTAACAGTCAGGACTATTGGGCATAGCGAAGCAGCATTAGCAGAACATTAGCTTGTTAGGCGAGAGACAGACGCTGAGACTTTATAGGGAAAGAAGGAGATCTCCTCCATGAGAACTGATGCTAGAAGAGCCATTTACACTGAACAGGGCTTGTTATTATGAAGATTTTCTGACCCAGGTCTAACAGCAGGACAAGTGCATTATTATTATTATTATTATTATTATTATTATTCAACCAACTTCATCAATAACACCTTGAGTGCAACAGAAATTATTGAAAGAATGCCCAGAAAAGTGCAGCAGTCCTCATTCCAGCAATAATGCACTGAATCCACCTTAAACTGTGATTCCTTGGTGTGCATTTCCCTGGCTTTATGGGTAATGCCGCACTGGAGCACCTGCATGAGTAAGCCTCGAGTGTTTTGCCAGGCAGGTTAAAGCAGAGATTCTCATCAGGTCTCACAAGAGAAGAATCTTGGAACCAGATTTTGTAGTTTGACCACCAACATACTCAGAATCAGACTTTCCCAATCTGAAAGATTTCCAAGTACGTAATTTCTAACACGGATTTACCACGAAGTCTGAACCTGGCTAACTAGTTCATATTAAAAACTATCTGAAATTTGAACCTCTAATATCCCTAAACGTTAGATCAAGAAGAAAAATAAATAAATAAACAGTGCCTAAGAAGAACAAGAAAAAAAAAAAAATAATAAACCATCATGAAGAAAGGTGAAAGTCACTTTGGACAAAAGCGTCTGCTAAATGAATAAATGTAAATCCTTGCTTCAGTAGACAATAAACTACAGCGGGCCGAGAAATGGACTAGTGGATTTTAAATCAGGCATTTACGCAGATGTTCTCTCTCTGAACCATGATATCATCTGTCACACTGCCTGTGCTGCTGCACTGCACCCCTCCCTGCCTCCAGGGTTTTGGAGAAACGACTCCTACAGACATTTGCAGACATTTGCAATTACTAATGGCCTCCCACTATTTAAAGACTAGTGTGTGGCAACTGTTGGGGGTAAAAATGCCTTGTTGATGAGATAGATTCGAGGCAAATGGCCAGACTGGTTCGAACTGACAGGAAAGTCTTTGGTAACACAAATAACCCCTCTAGTGTATACAACCGTGGTGAGCAGAAAAGCATCTCAGAACATAACACTTCAAACCTTGAGGCAGATGGGTTACAACAGAAAAAAACCACATCCTGTCAGCCAAGAACAGGAATCTGAGGCTACAGTGGGCACAAGAGCACTGAAACAGGAGAGCGGAAGACTGGAATAAGACCAGCCAAAAGCTCAAGGTACCATAATCTACCATGGCATTTTAGGGGTGGACAAATCGATAGCTCAGGCACAGAGGACAAGCAGATTAAATGTTTTTTTATTCATAGTTGTCTGGAGGACAAGTATGTTTAACAACCTGAAAAATACATGAAACCCTACCCCTTATCAACTTTCACAAAACAAAACTTATATTTGATATGCATGTTTAAACTTATGGTGTGACACACCTTAACAGGTGTGAAGCACCAACGTTGTAACTAGTGTGAACGCTACTACTTCCGAATCCCACCGCCCGATGCACTACACGCACGAGGGCTGGGGTGTCGTCTGGTTGAAGGTACAACGGTTGTTACTAGACAAATTATTCAGCATGCATGGATGACGGATCTTTGTCTCTTGACAAAACCATGCAAAAAAAGAATTCCAGTACAATGCGGTTATGTAAATCTTTTGCTGTGAGCAACAGTAACACCGAGCGAAAAAAAGTCACTAACAAGACTCAAATAACATCTTTCGTGGCAATGTGAGGACAGAACATACTACTCTTTTTCATTTCTCTAACTCTGTATTAATGCACTTAACTAACTAGCTAGCTAACTCTCTAACCACTTTTGAGCTTAGTTACAAAAATTTTAGGGGACAGGCACACACCGAATTAATACATTTATGATTCGTCCACCCCTGCATCTCATTTGCAACTTCCCATTAACATGTTATTACTTCCCAAATATTTTGTGTTTTGATAAACACCAGCAGATTCCCACAACAGCTCACTGTGAGGAAACTGTAAATGTGAACAGCATATTTAATGTCCTGATTCGCAGCGGGTTTACATAATTGCACATCTGCGTGTGCTGTAACACGTTTGAAAAAGGGTAGGTAAGTGTCTATTAAGTCATAAGGGAACTGAGTATAGTCCACTCAATAACAACTGGCATGGCTAGTCCCTGGTGAGACGCTGGCTGGCTTTTTCCATGTTTCCATAGGAATGCCTCATGAGACAGAAAGCCCTGTTCTCCACAAGGACTTCCTGAACCGAAGTAATCGCCTTCGACATGCAGTTCTCTCCGCAGCAGATGTGAATACTGTTTCATGCGAGTCTCAATAAAATTCCCAGTACTCTGGTTTCCTCCCCCAGACACGTGTTGTAGGCCGAGTGGCATTTCCATCTTGTCCGTAGTGTACGTGTGCGCGCGATAGTGCCCTGCGGTGGGTTGGCACCAAGTGGCACCAGAGTGTCCCCTGCCTTGTGCCCCCCCCAGTTCCCTGGGATAGGCTTCAGGCTCCCTGTGACCCTGTGTAGGATAAGCATTATGGAAAATGGATGGACGGAAATATTTTTATTAATATTATTTTTTACTACAAGTAATAAATCTCTATATATGTAACAATATAGTACATACACACACACACACACACACACACACACACAGTACTGCACAAAAGTCTTAAGCACCATAATTATGTCTTCTTCATTGCTGTGCCAGTAAAAAATAAATGTAAAACGTTGCAGAGAAAAGCTTGTAATATCATTAAAAAAAATAAGGAACTATGTAACAGACTTGAAGAAACTTGAGGAAAAAGAAGCAAGTGTGATAGCCAAAGTCTGCAGAAGAACTGGGGCAGGTTCTCCAAGAATCTCGGAAAAACTGACCACCTAATTTCCTTATAAAACTGCATGGCAGTGTACCTAAGACCACTGATGCCATTTAAAGACCAAAACTGTGGTCACGCCAAATATGGGCGTGGTCTTGCTGAATGCTGTTAACTGCTCTTTATAGTCCATCCATCCATTTTCCGTACCACTTATCCTACACAGGGTCACAGGGAGCCTGGAACCTATCCCAGGGGACATCCTGGACGGGGTGCCTGGCTAACATTAGAAATATTCTGGTCTCTCGCTCGTGCTAATTTTTTTTTTTAATTTGCTTTCCGGTATATTGTGTATAATTTGCGGGTGTCAGAAAGCCGCTATCAATATGAGGGACACATGATGTCATGTAATACTCACAGATAACAACAAATACATTTCGCCCTCTGCTGGAATAAAAGCAGTAACTTCTCTCCACCTGGATTATAAGCAAAGACAAAAATGAAGTAACTGAATATAAAGTATATGGATTCTGGAATAAACAAAACAAAAACAAAACAAAACAAAAAAAAAAAAAATCGATTTCAAAATCGTTCTAAATAAATAAATAAAAATCGCAATAGTTAAGTAAATCTATTTTTTTCCTCCCACCCCTACATCTTACACTAACAGACGAGTTAAAACGATCCCACATACGGCTCAGAAATATCTGCTACAGAACACTGTTTAATCTGTTTCCCATAAGCACTCAAAAGTTACACCACAATGATGCTCACAAATTTATCTGCCTGAATACTTGCCGATGCTAAAAATAGAGCCGCGCTCACTTTTGGTGTACGCTCGAGAGATTCTGCACGTAATGATTGCTCCCCTGACAGCGCAGCGGGATGACACAGTCATCCTTCTGGAAATTTACAGCCACTTTGTTGGGAGAATTTGTTTTTAATATTTCTCAGATGATTGATGTGTACATGAGAACATTCTTCTACAAAGACAGTAAAAAGCGAAGCGCATCTATTAAAGTAAAAAAAAAAAAAAAAAAAAAATAAGCACTGAGGCTAGTGAATGACACTCTGATACTAAAATAAGGCGAATCAATGTGGAACTCACCTCTTCTTGCACCATACGAGTCTTTTAGGGAACAGATAACACACACTAGTAATGCAATAGGAAATGTGAAACAAATGCAACGAGACATAATGGAAATTTATCCCACCGGAACCAAGCAAAATAGCCTAATTACTCACATGGTCATGACGGAGGGCTGTAACACGATAACTTGATCAGAAGCGCATGATTATTATCCATAATTCCTCAAAATTTGGCACTACATTCTCCTACACTAAATCTTCTTTCAAATCAAATAAGAGGGATGATAAAGTGCTTTAATCCCCCTTTAATCCTACACCAAGCAGAGCTTAGCTGCAAAATAGCTGCAAGGCTTCTAAATAAATATAATGCCAGATATTTATAGCTTATAAAACGATTTTTTTTTAAGGCAGAAGAACTGTGTTTAACAGGAACAACTGTACACCTGCCCATTCATGCAATTATCCAAATCAGACAATCATGCTGCAGCAGTGCAATGCATAAAATCCTGCAGATACTGGCCAAGAGCTTCGGTTACTCGTCACACCAAACATCAGAATGAGAAATTGTGATCTCAGGGACTTTGATTGTAGCATGATTATTGGCACCAGACAGGCTAGTTTGAGTATTTCAGAAGCTGCTGATCTCCTGAGATTTTCACACACACCAATCTCTAGAGTTTACACAGAATGGTATGAAAAACCAGTTCTGCCAGAGGTCAGAGGAGAATGGCCAGACTGGTTCGAGCTGACAGGAAGGCTGTAGTCACTCAAATAAGCACTCTTTACATCTGTGGTGAGCAGAAAAGCATCTCATATAGCACATGTCAGACCTTGAGGCAGATGGGCTACAACAGCAGAAGACCACATCAGGTTCCACTTCTGTCAGCCAAGAACAGGAATCTGAGGCTACAGTAGACACTGAAATTGAACAGATAAAGATTGGGAAAAGACCAGGCGATTTTTTTTCCCCCCCAAATCTCTGTCCAATGCAATATAAATCCATTATATACAAGTTACAGGAAACAACAAATAGATACCATTTATTAATATTATTAGGCTTCCCCTACTTCCTTTCCTAAGGTTAGAGGTCTTAGTGAAGGTCACATGATGTTTTAACTTTCTTAGTGAAAGTTACATGATGCATGGTAGGTTATAAAGAAAGGGGTCATTGTATACCAAATGTCAAACATCCAAAACGAACTTCAAACATGAAGTAAAACTACGGGGAGTTCCAGTATCTGTTAGAAAGACAGATATGCTAACTGTGGTAAGACAGACATGGGTTCTTATATTAAAAAAAAAAAAAAAAAAAAACCCTGACAGTTTACTTCCTGAGCAAACTTGTCTCTGAGGAGGTGAATGATTAGCCGAGAGTTCATTTTCTTCTTTTTACTGGAGTTGAAAACATGTCAGTAACAGCTAGCATCAAGACCCTCCAGAGCATCTGGTTAGCATCACTGTGGAACTCGGGCATAGAAAGGTCATGTGAACAACCTGCATGACCGCACTGTACTGGACTGGTCCAAGCTACAGACCCTAATGATAAAGCTGCCTAAAGCAAAAGCAAAACAAAAACAAAACAAAACAAAACTGGTCACTATAGCAGCAGTGATAAGCAGAATTAAACAAGTTGTGATCAGAATGCTTTCCAAAATGTCAAAGTAATTAAAACTCAGTAAGAAAGAGATTAATACTGTCCTGAACTGACTCGGTGGCGAAACAGTCCCATCATTACTTCTACTCACTGAAACAGCAAAAGACAGCTGTGCTGTTCGTACTACAGTGTCTGATGTTTAGACCTACAGCAAGGGAAGTTACAGTGCATTAGCTGTTCATTAGCTGTATTTAACAAACCTGTCTGGGGGAAGAATTATCATAATATATCTTCTATTTTCTTTCTCCTTGCTTTCCTTACATTTAGAAGGGATATGTTGCCAAAATTAGTTTCTTTTGAGTTTCTATGTTTGGTCCAGGTCAAAATGAAAGTTAAAATTTATACACGGAAAATTCCAGCATTATGGGCGTGACATTTAGATGTGGAAGATGTGAAATATCCGGAAAAAATAAAATCAGACAAAATCAATATTATGTAAATAATAAAAACACGAGCAAAGAAATCTGTGAAAATTTGTCTTTATTGTTCAACCTTTTGATCTTCTGTTAAAAAAAATTCACAAAAATGCTCTGCTCTCATAGACATCAAACCACTGATTTTTTTTTTTTTTTTTTTTTTTTTTTTAAGTACACCTGGGTGACTAGGAACAGGAAATTGTTAAACCACAACTTGTAAACCACAAGGTGTATAAATATGAGGTAACACATAAGCCAAATTCCATATTTGGATTTTTAAAAATGTATTATTTTATAACATTGGTGAAAGGTCAAGGCTAACATGTGCATCCATCAAGATAAGTGAAGACAGTCAACATTTTGTTCCCAAACTGCTGCTCATGCTCAATCACAGGGCCATGTAAAACATTCAGAGGAAAGCTCTATTGACCTTCTTCCACATATATGAGCACACAGACTACACAACTGACTAGTGTCGCTGTGATTGTCAGGGGAGAGGAAGCAAGAGAAAGACAGAGAGAGAGAGAGAGAGAGAGAGAGAGAGAGAGAGAGAGAGAGAGAGAGAGAGAACACCATCCTTCCCACCCTAAGAGCACAGACAATTTTGCCTCCTTGGCTCCCAAACACTGATGGCATCAAGATCCCTGTTAGTTCCTGCTTTCACTTATGTTATAACAACTATAAACAGAGATTCGCACATTTGCTTCTCTTGTTTTTAAAATGCTACTGCGAAACCGGAAAATCGCAAACTCCTCTGTCTTAAAGACTTTCCCATGACAGAAAACTTACTGACCGTTACAAAGCATTGACACCCGAGACTCCTTCCATCTCCTTCTAACCCTTACACCATGTCAACAATTATACATCTTTATTATATGCAGTTTCTGCCATACAAGTTCTTGAGAATGAGCTGTTACTATAGAAATAATAACATATTAGAATGTGTTCATTAATATATACCTGGGATTTGAATTACTGCCAGAAATTTATCAAGACTTTCTGCCCAATCAGAATTCAGCAATGCTGTGGTATAATAATAATAAAAAATACAGCATTATCAGAAGTACATTTGCACCTAAATACAGCAGAGTGCAGAATGGTTTACCTGCCTTCATGAGAAACATGCACTGACGTTGACAACTTAAAACTGGCTCCCTCAAAAAAACCCTGAAATTTAGTGGCATACGATCCTCCTGTGGTTAATGTGCATTGTTCAGAAAAAGAAGCAGGCCAGGTCAGATTCTAGAAATAGAGGGAAATGAATGCTTTGCGAGCTTATCCAGCGTGAGAGAAACTCGGTTAGACAAATGGAATTAGGTCTGCTAGGTTATTTTGTCTATGCTACGCGTGATACCCTGAGAATACAAGTGCTTTGACAGGTAAATCACTTAAGGAACCCTTCTGAGCCTACGCACAGGGCGAGATACCAACATTATCGCTAGCAGAGACTTGAATGACCCATTTTCTCAATGCAGGGTTTGTGTGTGTGTGTGTTAATCACTGTGAAACCAAGATTCTCATAGCAAACAAGCAACAACCTAGCCTTGTGTCTCACACTGTCAAGTTTCACAAGTAACTGCAGCACTCCTGTCAAGAGAGGGAAGGCAAATTTCAAAGAACAATCACAAACGATCAAGTCATGGGAAGCCATGACAGTGCTTTAAATAGAAATGATGAGTACAGCAGATCAGAATTCGTTCACAAAGCACATCACGCAGCTCGTTAATTTAAAGGAGTCATATTTCCATATCTTCTGCGACATTAAACAGTCTGAACAATTATTTCCTACAAGACACGCTTCACCAACTTCCCTTACATCTGATCTTACTTGAAAGCTTCAACGAATCGTGATGTTGCCTGAGAACTGGATAAACAAGAAAAAAAAAGAAAAAACAACAACAACAATGATTTTTAATAATTACAATATGAGCTTAAGCACACAATCCAATTGTAATTTAAAAAAAAAAAAACCCTTACACATTATCTTAAAAGTAAAATATATTTATAGCACTGGCTGATTAGAGCCTTAAATCAATATGAGGCATCACTGTTACTAACTAAGTGTTAAAGTAATAACTTGGTGGCCATTTTAAAAGAAAAAGGGAGATGATCAGTTTGCCCAATCTGAACAGCCCCAAATACACAGGAACTATCAGAGGGCTCTTCCCATACTGCTGAGATTCTGTATGTATCCTTTTTTTTTTTTTTTTACATTTAGATCCCTAATCAGCAAGCCAGAGGTGACCATGGCAAAGAAAAGCTCCCTGAGATTACCACTTGTGAGGAAACAGACTCAAAGCGAATCTGTCCTCTTCTAGGTGATGAAGTGTTCATATGAATCATCACAGTATACAGGAAGAGTAAAGTCAAACAGTACTACATGTGCTGAAATGATGCACAGTATGAGCAGACTGTGAATAAGAGTCCTGGGATGAGCACAGAACCTTCTTTATGATGACAGGAGCAGCTCTGGCAAGGTATAAATCTACAGGGTGAGATTAAGTTGAGATTATTCACTGAAGCAAGAGTAGGACTTGGACATAAACTGATCTTGGGAAATGCAAATCTTTAGGGTGTCCATGTGGAACCTTCCACAGCCAAAAATAAAGCGAGTCATAAGTGCTGAAAGCTCCAAGCTGAGGTAGATTACACCGAGCGCGCACATTCTTAGAAAACAACAGCACTATAATACAAATATAATAATATTAAGCTCTGGCTTAGTTACAGTTATTATTATATAAGTACTTCCAGTTAGTAAGTTGTATTACATTTGAATCGTCTCAAGAATAACACGTTGTAGGGCTCCTGCGTGTTCACCCTATGGGTCGGCGATCACGAGTTTGAATCCCGATGGAGCCGCAGCCATGTGTGTGCTGGAGCCCAAGAGAGCAAAACTTCCTGTGCTCTGTGGGTGCGAGGGGTGGCATACTCTCCCCCTGTCAATCACAGTAACATTAGCCAATAGGGTGTGGTGATGTATCGAAACTATATCAATATCATGATAAATGATTTCGCCCTACACTTTTCTGAGATATGGTTGGTATGGTGATTTTTTTTTTCCCGTTTTTAATAATAAATTAAATGGTACTGAATGGATGCTGTTGATTTGACATCATTTAAAAATTTTATATATATATATATATATTCTTCTTTGTCTTTATAGGCATTAAAGAAAAAGTATCATCAAACTCAGTTGAACAGTTTTTTTTATGTTTATTCTACTACTGCTGTGCAGACAGCTTGCTAGCTGAAATATATATTGTGATACGCATTGTGTATCGTAGAAATGTCCTGAAGCTCACGTATGCAGATAACGCTTTCCTCAGACTGTTACACCGCCCTGTGATGCAGCATGAGCAGCAGTTCGAAAAGATGGAAGGTGAAGGCTATCATGCGCTTCCTCCGATACACATGAAGCTAGCCATCCACTAAGATTGGTGGCAGTTATATGATGGGGAGTATGATATAAAATAAAAAATTACCAATACATAACTATGACTCATTTTGTGGTTTTTAATTACGTGGTGTTGTTTTTTTTGTATTTTTGTCTCTTTTCCTCTCTCTCCTCTCAGTAATGTGCCAGGTGTGTAAACAGGCTTCAGTCCATAAACTGCTGTATGAGATGCCAGTTATCAAATGGCTGAAAACTACCTCACACACAGAGTGGCTCATTTGAAGCATGATAAGAAATCTGGAGTGACTCTGAGCTTGTTGGTGTTGATGCTCCTCTCCTTCTGTCCTTCACACGGTCATTGAGAAGGAAAAAAAAAAACTCAAGGTCATCTGAATAATGCTGCGACATCCTCCCTGCTGCTAAATTCACCACTGACCAAAATCGGCCCCCTGCTTCATCACTCCTGACAGTGGAGACAAACATGTTTGTTTTAGGACACCACCAGCATTGTGTTTGTGCACATCCCCAAATCGCACACACAGATAATTAGGAGTCTCCCAGTCATTGCATAATCTCTTGGAAGAGAAAAACAGTTTAGAACTATATACACAACAGCTATACAAACACATTTGGACCACAATGCCTTGTTACAGCTTTCAGATAAGGAGACTGTTTTAAATAAATAAACACACAAACAAACAAACAAATAAATAGACAGACAGACAGACAGACAGAGGTGGCTCAGTGGTTAAAAGCTCTGGGTTACTGATCAGAAGGTCACGAGTTCAAGCCCCAGCACTGCCAAGCTACCACTGCTGGGCCCTTGAGCAAGTCCCTTAACCCTCAACTGCTCAGTTATATAAATGAGACAAATGTAAGTCGCTCTGGATAAGGGTGTCTGCCAAATGCCATAAATGTAAATAAATTAAAACCACAATGAACAGAAGGAATGCAATCACTGCAAAAGCATATAGTTCTGAAGATTTAGTAAGTTTTATTTATAAAGCACATTTAACACAGCGAAGCTGACCAAAATGCTGAACAGAGTAAAGAAAAGTAAAATAGAAAACAGAATAAAACTAAATAAAGATAGACAATAGACAAAAATGTAAAAATGAGATTAAAACGCCTGGGAGAAGAGATACACTTTCAGTCTCTTTTTAAAAATGATAATAGAAGGTGAAAGGCGGATATTCAGTGGCAATTGATTACATAAACGAGGGGCAGCGACTGAAAAAGCTCTCTCTCCCTTAGTTTTTAAACAGGATCGAGGGTCATTCAGAAGAAACCTATCAGAAGATCTTAGAAATCTGTTAGATGAATGAGGTGTAAGATCATCTTTGAGATAAGAAGGAGCTTGATCATTAAGAGTTTTAAAGACAAACAACAGAATCTTAAACTGAATCCTAAAATAGACCGGGAGCCAATGGAGTGGTGCTAAAATTGGGGTGACATGACCAAATTTCTTTACTTGTAAGATTTACTTACAGATGGATACAAACATGATGTCATGGTCTCTGCATAAGCTCATAAGTGGAGCTGGAATTACAAATAAGTTTGAAACGCTTCATTACGCTACAAACAAAGGCTGTTTGTGTGAGTGCAAACGATGGCAAACGGACATTTACAGTGAAACGCTTACCCACACTTTACAAACACGTCTAAAGTACAAGTCATTCGCTCAGAACAGAGGCTTTACCGTATACCAGCACAATGCACTCTTTACATATGCTTCAATCCTTTTTTAAACAGAGTGACAGAAAGCTGGATTTCAGTAGTGTTTTGCATAACACCACAGGAATAGCTAAGCCTGCACAGTGTCGAGTAGTAGCGTCTCGGTTTCGACATTAGCGGTGTTATCTGCAACCAGTGCTACACTTTTTATCGTTTACCATCTCACACTGTTACTGCACTCATTACTGCTCACATAACCACAATGTAGTCGCTTTCTACTTGCAATTTATTAAATGTATTATTTAATTGAAGTAGAGGCCTAATTAATCTAGCTGATTAATTTCTCAGATCCAACCGTTTACCCACTGCTAATGAAAGGAATAAAACACAATAGGGCTTGCTGTTATAGGAAAATAATCAACGACAGGGTAATGTGACGAAGTGGAAGAACATTACCACCATCCTGAAACTGATTATTTTCCAATAACAGCACGTCCCAAAGTGTTTCGTTCCTCTTATACCACGGCAATTTGCCAGTGATTACAATTTATTACTTAGTCACACTTTTTATCCATGTATAAATCAATCACATTTAATGCTGGGAAATCTGTTATCCGTTCTTGTTAACATTCTTATGTTTTAACAAAACACAATCAATCATTTCCAACTTAATGAAAAAATTGTACCTTCTCATGCTAATGAGACACCCCAAAGCGCAAAATCGTCAGTCCTGAAGCCTCTCCCATGGCGGTGAACAACTTTTAACTCTGACCGTTACAAAGGCTTCGATTATGTAGCGTGTCCACGAGACAACTCCCAGTGAACGAGCTTTTACTACAGAAACCGTAACATATTAAAGAATTTAAATTTTTTGAGAGAATTAATATACACGTGATTTGAATTACAGCCAGCAAAGTTAGAAAATTAATCAGCACCTTCTGAGATCTCAGCAGTGCCATAAATATCCTTGAATGTGATCCTGCTTTTTTTGTGAATGTGCATTTTTACTGTGTTGTACCAAAAATCCTGATACTGGCTTATTCTAGTCATTTTTATATTATTTCAGCCCTAGTTTTAAATAACAATATATGGCATGGTGGTCATAAGAGAAGCAAAAACGGTGAGGTTCGGTGGGCAAACACAAAGGAAGTGATCTCCATCATGGCACAGCGTGCTGCATCGTACCAGCATTCTTTTATAGGCTGCTGGAACAAGACAAAAGCGCACACAATCCTCCCATTCATTTCCAGCATGGCGTGCAGATAATGTAGATTGCAGCTTTGACAGGGCCACATTACCAAGCTGCCCATTCAGAAGTAACAACTGCACTAACTGGGAAAGTTATCGTACCTCTTTGCGAAGAAACTGGTTCATACGGAATATCAGGAAAACTCTAAACATGTCTGATTGCATTAAAGTGAGGAATGACTAATGAAACTTACACAAGTTCCACAACTGCTCTGACAAGTCCAACAAAGATGATGATGTCACCACAATTACACCAATATCAAATTTACCAACTGAACAAATACCTGAAAGTCTTCTACTTGGTGTACTGATTTATTCAGAGAGAAAGGTGTCACATAGACAGCATTGAGAGATGCACCCAGTACAGGGACTAATTAATATATATATATAAAAATCTCACTCACACACACACACACACACACAACTGGTCAAAAGTTTAGACACAAGCATTCTTTATTTTTTCCCCCACATTTTAGAATAATAATAAAGTCATCAAAACTCTACAGTAACACAAATGGAACTATGGGAATTATGTTGTGATAAAAAATCCAAAATAAATCAAAAATAATTTAATATTTTAGCATCTTGAAGTAGATGCCCTTTTTGCCTAGAAATTTCCAGAAATGTATTCTTGATGTTTTCTCAACTGATTTCTTGAGGAATTTCTCTGAGATGCTTTTTAAACAGTATTAAAAGGAGTCCCTATGCTGGACTCTTATTGGCTGCTTTTCGAAATATTTCGCTCCAAGTCATCCGTTTAAAAAAAAAAAAAAAAATGTATTTTTGTAAATAAAATGTTAGTTTTCTAATGAAAGGAATGAAAATGTTGGTACAGTTATATTTTTGTCTACAACACACATTTCAAACATTTAATCATACACCTTCAGATCAAAATAATTTTAAGATCATGAGAAACATTTCAGTCAAGTGTCTCCAAACTTTTGACCGGTAGAGTGTGTGTGTAATATAGATCACACTAATAATTTAAAACTCACAAATGTGTCACATTTTCTGGCTGCAAAACATCCAGTAAACGTACCTCGCGTCAGTGCTGTGTTGTGTTGGCCAGTGTTTTCCAAATGACTAGCGCTGTGTAAATGTAAATGCTGCGTTCCTGTGTACAGAATGAAGTACAGTGCGATCAATGCTGTGTGATTGACCTCTGCATTCGCAAAGCTCTGACCAACCGGACAAATCACTCACACAAGCGGTGTACAAGCTTTTTGTTTCATTATTTGTGGTTGCTGGTTCAGCAGACTGCTTGTGTTGTGGTCACCGGCGTCCAACCACCTGAAAGAAACAAACACTACACCAACTGTCTTTCACAAAACAAGTTTTCATTTCATACACAAGTTTAAACTGTAATGGCGTGATGCACCTCGATGCTGTAACAACAGCACACTCACTCATTCTGAGTCCAACCACCAGCTGCACTACACACGTCATCCGAGGCAGCGTCTGCTGTCCAGCACAACTTTTACAAGCCCGATTAATTAGCGTGCACGCATCAGAGACTATTTGTTCAGAATCAGGAACGTGCAGGACGTCTCATAACTCTCCTGCCTGCATGCGGTCAATCCAAACATGGAGTGAAAAAGATGCTAGTCAGACTCGGTTCATATATTTAATGTGCAATGTGAGGAGGAAAACAGCACAGCTCAGGTGCTAGTATGATGTGCTCCATTTTCTTTAGAAGAAAATAAGGACTATGGCATTAATATAATCCTCCTCTACGTTTAGTCTAAATTAATGCACTTAATAAGCGAACTTTCCCGCTATACATTACTACATTACTTTAGGCACAAACTTTTAGCTTAGTTACTTAATGTTCTGGCCAACCAAACATGGGCACATTTATCCCTAGATAAGTGATTACTGAATTTAATGACAAACTTAATGAATTTTTCCTCCCCTCTTCCAAGAGTTTTCTGTTACTTATCTATCTTTGCTGATCCATCTGTCAAACCACTGAAACAATGACTACGTTTACATGGACAGCAGTAATCTAATTATTGACCTTATTCTGAATAAGACAATATTGTGATTAAGGTGTTTACATGAGTCGCTTTTAGAATACTCCTTTCATGTTCCTGTTTTACATGTTATAGAACAGACATCGATTAACGGCACACGTCATTACGCCCCCGCGCCACGCTGTCCAACGTTCCCTCCAGAATTTTACATATCAACATACAGTTCGTCTTCGTTATGGTACCGTATACAGTTTTTTGTGTTTCGTTTTTAACTTTATGAAAGCTTCAAGTGCAGGTAATTATTTGTCTTGCTATACGTGCAAACAGACGACTGCTTGAAGCCGTGGGCTGCGTCCCAAACCACATACTTACCTAAATACGTGCATTTCTCCTACTATATAGTAGGTAATTACGCGGTTTGGGACGCAGCCGTGCGCTCGTTTGCCATCAAACGGTTGAGCACTGCCGTGTGTGTACGTGTCCTGTCGCAAAATGCGGTGAAAACTCCCACACGATGTTAGTGTGATTAAGGTGTGTACATGTCTGTAATACACTTCGATAATGCGACTAAAACAGGAATACTCCACACATCTTAATTCAATTTGTGTTTACTTCAAGTATGACTTTAATCGGATTAAGGTCATCAATAATTGCTTTTTACATGCTAGTTTCTTAATCAGAGTATCGTCTTAATATCAGATTTTTGTTGTCCATGTAAACGTACTGAGTGTGAAATGTGCAAACAGTATGATCTTCCTGCTTCCAGTTGCATGTGTGTTCTCTGTGTATGCATTTCCCTCTCATCTTTCAGCACGGATGAAAAGTTTCATTTCTGTCATGAAAATGGCTTTTCAATATCTGTACTGGCCAAAGAGATCAAGCTATTGTGAAAACACCACAAAATATTTAAAAACACAAAGACTTTCTCTGCCATGTAAATCAGCCACGAACAATTAAATTCAGCTCTACTGGCTGTTTGGCTCAAACAACTCTCCCCCCCAAATCCCCGAGCGCACAGAGGAGGAAGGAATGAAGAAAAAGGAACTTGCGAGACTCAGTCAAACTTCACAGATGTTTGTGTGACTCAAACTCAGCACTGGCAGAGAAATTTCACAATTCTGTGCAGTCAGCAGGTTTCACAGTGTAGGGACCCTTTAAATGGAAACGCACAAAATGACATTTCGCAAAAAGGAAAGCTTTGCTGCTCGCATTACATGAAATATAAGACAAGGGTTGAGCATAGTGTGGATTTAAGTGAAAGAACATCTGACACAAAGCCTCGTAGTCCCAACAAGCTATATGTAAAAGATCATAAGTCTGTGCTTTATAATTTTTATACTGTAAAGCAAGGGCAAGCCCACACAAATATTAACCTTATTCTGAAACAATAAAGCTGCAAGCAAAGGAGAACAATCACTTTAAACGAGACACGAAACTGTCCAGATTTAACTGTTTTGGTTTGTAATTGATCCTTTTGTTAATCACGCGGCCGTACAGAGGTCTTTAAATGCACATTATTCACAGGGTTTGTTGAGACTGAAAGCATAACAGGGACGAACTACTACACCTGACATATGTACTTTAATATCTACATTCTCCCTAAAAGGTCATGTGACAACATCTTAATTATGTTAGGTTCGTACAGACACTATGCAAGTCAATTTGATTTCAAATGTCATATCCAGAACACCTTAAAGTGCATGAAACGCATGACTACAAGGAAAAGGTTGCAAAGCTTTAGGAGCTTCTGAAGTCATCTCATTGGATTGTTTAAAGAGGAGAAAGAAAAAAAAAAGGCATATCTTGACAAATCTCTCATCCTCCTCATCTCTGCTTTGCTTTCGTTTCAGGATTCACAGGGGGGGGAAAAACTGTGCCACACTCTTTGCTGTTAAAACAGGGGAATTTGACTAGTGGAGGGTGGGAGATTTGACTCCATGATTCATGAAGGCCAGGCAGCTGACGGGTGTAGGACTGCAACAACAGGATGGCCACATGCTAGGAAGACCGAGGTCAAAGTTCATCCTTGAGGATACTGAGCTTTATTCATGGTATTTCGATAGCCTATTTTTAACCGGAAATATTTTTATATCGTATATATTTTTAGTGGCTCGGATTTGTAGTATGTTTACAATCTAGAACTTTTACACTTGATTTAATTCGATATTACCATGCTTTAAACGGAAACGGGTTCCTGTGGCCTACTGTAAAGTCTCTTCACATCTTTAACATTTGTCTGGAAAAAAAAAAGGGTGCTGTTCGGTGCTTTTTTTCTTTCTTCTTCTTCGCGTTCCTCATGAAGTAAATGTACCGGTGTATGTCTACATGACAACATGCAACCAAAGAGCTTCTCAGCATTCTCACTTCACTCGTACGCTCCAGTAATTTCATTCGTCTTCATATACTTTAAAGCCGGAGGCATTTTCTGACCGTAAGCCAAGTCGAGCTGTAGTTTTATGCTAAAAATGATGTAGGACAGAACAATATTCGATGCGTTTACGTACCTTCATCTAGTTCCCTTATTCATATTCGACTAAACCGCACAAAATGTTCCTGAAGGTGGAAGGTGACAAGTGTTTGTACCTGGATAGATCTTTTCTTCTCCAGAGAATTTATGACCCACATTAGTTTTACTGTATTTAGTACAGGAATCATTTATAGCAGGTATGGAAAACGGGTCTAGATATTAATAAGAGTCTAAGGGGTTAAATGATGAGAGTTTCCCTCCCCCAAGTTAGGAACCTGATCAGTTAAAGTAATAGAGCTGAGTCAAGAAAAAGAAGGAGCTGTCAAAAAGGATTAAGATTATAGATTAACCTAGTTAAGAGCTATCAGGTGGAGTACATGGAGCAGGCCACTGGTACACACCTCGGACCATGGGGTGCAAGACTAAATCCCTTCATTACCTTCTGCAATGAGCTCGTCCACTGTGACCTGGTATCTCCCAATAGCGAACACTTTCCCGATGAAGTTGCTGCCTCCGGTACCGGAACCGGAGCCCGAACCACCTCCCAGTCCTCCGCTTTCCGACTTCGGCATGCGCGAAAACTTCTTCATTCTTTCTTCTTTCTAGCGAATATTCCTCCCCAAACGTAAACCAACCGTTCTCACCAGTTCTATCTGCTCATCTCCAGCCTTATTTAGTCCTGCGAGCTCTGTGTATGTGTGTGTGTGAGAGAGAGAGAAAAAAAAAGTCACTTGAACACCATGATAAGACTTCCTCCAGCGGCTCAATCCCTCCAACTGTCGGCTACGCTTTTAACGCAACTCGCGACGTTACCGTAGCGCTCTTTACGCCGGTTACGATAATTAGGACTCCGACAGCGGATTGCTAGCCAGCTACGAACACCCACGGATTAATAACGTTAGACCTCTCGGCTCGGTAGCGAACACCGCAAGTCAGGGGTCAGTTAGTTCTTCGTGTCCAGAACAAATGCGCAGACAAACAAACTCCTCAGCTCGGCGTGGATTAGTTTCCCCCAACACTCTGGTGGGTGTGTGGCCACTAGGCTAGGCGAGCTAACGTTAGCCAAGTGTTCTCAGAGTGGAGAAAACGCCTCCTCCACACTTCCCCTTTCCGAGTTAGCTCCTTAGCGTGCTAGCCGCCTGCCTCAAAAAATGCCCTTTTAGAAGGACAGCTCGTCTCATAAAGTCGACATTACCGAGTCCAGACCTACGGCTTGGCCCGAGTTTTGCGGTGAACGCCGGTTATTTCGACCATAACCAGGCTTTCCGCTCACGCCTTCGACTGAAACTCCGTAACTCTGGTGACCGAGTGAAGTGGGAGGTTTTGTTGTTACTCAGCGCGCGCCAACCAAACTCGAGTGAGTGTGTGCGTGCGTGCGCGAGCCGTGCTGCTGTAATGATTGGTGTGTGATCCACACGCTCCGGTTTCTGATGGGACGCCGCGGCTGACCGTCCGCCTCATCAGAGCCTCTTTTACTGTTTGGTTGAGGAAGATTTTGGGGAACGTCAAAGTGAATGAACAGATGAGGAATGAGTTGTGTTTCAGACTGAGTCATCTACAGTATATCAGGGCTTCTTAAACTTTTTTTTTTTTTTTTGCAACCAGGCATTGCATTTCCAAGCACCACATTATGATATGATCACATCACAGATTTAATGTTAAGATCTATGGAAGGATAACTATTTGCCTTCATATTAATTCATTCAAGCTTCATTAGAGCTTTTCATTCCTACGCTTTCCACTCATCTAGATATATCAACACTTCTTGGTTTCACTGAAATTGCCAATTAGATTCAAGTTAATATCACTTCTACCTGATTTTAGTTCTTTTGGATCAATCCTCATTCATTTCAAGTGACCTGTCAAATCAGCTTACTACTATGATAACACTAGTTAATAGTAACGACCACCCCCTTCATGTAAAAATAAATTAATAAATAAATACTATCAAAGACCCCGCCCTGGATACATACATCACAGAGCACACTTTGAGAACCATGGATCTGTGTAATCATCATTGTATGATCTCTGGCTCACAGGTATTACTGCAACTCAGTGAACACAGATTGCATTAGTATTTGGTTCTCTTTGGGGTTTTTTTTTAGAACCATCTTATAACATTCTAGGAATGTTGTCTTTTGGTTAATAAAGTCAGTGTTGTTCATGAAACATTCTGAGAACTTTTAAACACACACACACACACACACATACACACACACACACACACACACACACACACACACACACTATGTTCTCTTAAGATTATATGACAACTGACAAAGAATGGTCACCAAAGGTTACTAACCTAACATTCTGGGAATGTTCCTGTAACATTCTCTTACTCGACTTTCTCAAAAATCTAAAGTGTCCGTAGTGTATGAATGGGTGTGTGAGTGTGTATGTGATTGTGCCCTGTGATAGACTGGCACCCTGTCCAGGGTATACCCCGCCTTGTGCCCGATGCTCCCTGGGATAGGCTCCAGGTTCCCCGTGACCCTGAAAAGGAGTAAGCGGTAGA
>JANDJT010000124.1:7715220-7733280 GCA_024331685.1 Stegophilus panzeri
GGCTCCAGGTTCCCCGTGACCCTGAAAAGGAGTAAGCGGTAGAAGATGGATGGATGGATGGATGGATGGATGGACTTTCTCAAAGATGACCAAAGGTTGTTTTTAAGGATTATTTTTTTGTAACCACAAACCGAATGTTCCTGTAACATCCTTTTAGGAGAAGTTTTCAAAGTTCACCAAAGGTTGCTTACAGGTTTTTTTCCCCCTGCAACTACAAAGTAAAGCCCCAAGAACGTTCCTGTAATGTTACCTTATGGGAAGTTCTCAAAGTTCACCAAAGGTTGCATGTAGGGTTTTTTTTTTTTTAAACCACAAACTACTGTTTTGGGAATGTTTCTGTAATGTTCTCTAAAAGAATTTCTGAAGGTTTGCCAGAGGTTGATTTTAGGTTTTATTTTTTTGTATACATAACTAATGTTCCAGGTACCAACAGTCTGTTAAGATAAACATTTATATAGAAATTGTATTATTGGCCATTGTTTAAAATATTTTGCCAATCAAAAGGGAAAGGTACAAATTATTTAAAGGTTATGGGAACATAACCTTTGAACTCTGAACTCAACAAACAATAAATGTTTCCATAATGTTTTGGAAACCAATAATTGTTAGCTGGGAAAGTTCCAGGTTATTTGCTATTGTTGTACTGATCACTATGTTTGTATGATCACTAATTTTATTTATTTGTAATATTTAACTCTTAGTTTTAAACTTTTTGCAAGAATTTGCATCTACAACCAGGAACTAGGAACTCATATACCCTAATCCTCTTACACCACCCACCCCCACTCCAACTCGTCCACGCCCCCAAATAACTACCACCTACCTACTTTGACCTGATCAGCATTTGCATTTTCAGTTGTAGTTCACAGTCTCATTCTTTGATTTGTTGTTGCAGGATATACACATTTAATTTTTACCTGGAAGGTGCATTAACCTTTTGGCACAGAAACTATGGGGGATGCAAAACTTTGCAGTCTGTATATGATGTATTTATGTCTAGATCAAACATATATATTGTACATTTGGCAACCAGTATTTATTATTCACATAAAGCCCAAAAGGCAGGCAATTTTTTTTTTACTTGAACATCTAGTCAAGCCAGGGCTGTTCCACATCTAGGAATATAAGCCCTCAAAACGGAAGCAGTATTCATACTTGCAGAATCAGGTTACCAGTTCTGGTTGACTGGTAGAGAGATTGCATAATATAGGCGTGTGGTCACGTGGTTGTGACAATATCTCTGTAATAAACGCCTTGTGAAGGATAACCTCAGACTGCAAGTTAGTTGTTTTCAGAGTCTGAGAACATGCTGCCCCCTGTTGGTCAATGATCCCTTCTACTCTATATCCAGCACAAAGTGGGGTCTGAGGATTTTTGTTAAAAAATGCTGTTATATTGGTGAAGATCACTATCAACCACTTTGTGGCATAGTTTATAGTTTTCATATTTATACTACTTATTGACTTGTCACTTTAATTGAATTGGCTGAAGTATGATCAAATTGAATTCTAATTGCAGTCTTAATAAAACTAGGAATAGCTAATATGAGATGGAATATTTCCTATCATTTTAATACAGTGTATGTAGTTTGGGCTGAATAGCGGATGAAATGTTCAGAAATGTGTAGTGTTTGAAAATGTGCTGCAAATATAAGGGGGTCTGTTCATTTGGAAAGGCAGACACATGTTTATGACATAGTCCGAGGTTCTGGGTTTACTGATGACCTCTAACTTTTAGGGACTACATATATAGTCTGATAAGGGTTATCTACAACACGAGAACATACACACATCTCGTTTTAATGTTGGTATTTTAGAAAAGCACTCGATGACCTAGGATGATTTAGCCATCTACAGTGACACTTTCACAATAACTTGCAAGCATCTTCAGTAAGGAAGATGCGGTGTAGAATTGCAAATACAAAATGAAAACAAATACACACTCAGTGAAAATAAGAGCAAAATGATCTTGCCTGTATGAGGAGGTGAGAAAAATAGAAAGACAGTTGTGCTTTGGAGTGGAATTCACAGCCCTGGTAAGAGTGGGCTGAGAAAAGAGGCCTCTTGACAAAAGCCAGTGAGAGTAGGAGGCCACTGTGCTGTAGTGCCAGGGTTGTCAAGTTGTTTCGGATTGGTTTGTTTTTGAACTGTTGCCATAGGTTGTCTTCAGCTTGGAGGTTGGCCAGGTTTATATAATATGTATTGTATATAATGGTACTGTAATTTAATGAGTGTGTGAGTGTGTGTGAAATTGTGCCCTGCGATGGGCTGGCCCACCATCTAGGGTGTCCCCTCATGCCTCATGCCCCAAGTTCCTTGGGATAGGCTCCAGGCTCCCACGTGACCCTGTGTAGGATAAGCGGTACAGAAAACGGGTGGATGGATCGAAGGATAATGCTACTTTGTAAAGTTCACAATAAATATAACAATATACAGATTGAGAATCTGTAGCGATACTTGAATTGGAAAAAAATATTAGGATCCAGATGTGCAAAGCTGATCGAGAAATATCCCAAATGATGTCATTGCAGCCGAAGTATTGCCCCAGAGGTGTGAATACTTACCAACATATGTCTCCTTCTACATTTAATTAACTTTGTGACAATGTAAAGATATTTAGCACTTTCACATGGTGAATCATGTGGTAAAAATGCCAATGCAGTCAATTTCATTTCCAGGTTGAAACAGTACAAAATGTGGAAAAATTCAACATGGGTGGGGGGTTTTTATGCAAGACAGTTTTTTGGGGCCTTTTTATGAGCTGGTTTAAAATGGATACTGGAAATCTGGTATAGTGCATATTTATTGGTGTAGTCTTCTCACATTTACAATATTCACCAGTTCACCAAATAACTGGAGAAAATGTTGTCCATATTATGAGACCGAGGTGTACCAGAACGCTGATTGATTCTTGACCAGATCTTTGTCCCAGACTTAATCCGTTTTGACAGCTCGTTGGTCTTCATCATGCTGTTTGTGTAGGTCTGTTCTCAAACAAACTCTGGCGCATTGGTTGTACAGTGTGTGTTTGTTTCTATTACTTTTTAAAAATGTAATTATTCCCCTTATCTCAAAATATATGTTACTTGCAGTCATTGCTGCAACTGCATTTTTCATCCAAGATGTCCAAAATGAAGGGCTGATTTTATTTCTTTATTTCTTTTATGAAGGCACACTTAACAGCAAAGTTAGCATTTCTGACAAAATAATTTCTCTTTCCTTTTTCATGTATTCAGGCAACACCACTGTTATCTTCATTATCATATTATTCAATTATTTAACGAGACCTACTTACTGATGAAAGCGGTGTGAAATCCACCATCGAACTATATAAAAGAGACTACGGTCATGAAATGTATTCCTCAGAAATGCTCACAAAGCTCACACCCAGAGCATGGAGCAGACAGAGGATTGAAAACGGCACAGAATAATAAGAGAAATTATAAATAATAAAACTTTACAGATCTTTTTTTTTTTTATTACTAAAAAGGCACATAGTACAGGCATTACATGAAGAGCATTATTATTTTCTCACAAATCATAGCACCATACGTTCTCTTTACTGCTCGATAGGCACTGCATTGTGCAAAACAGACAAAAAAGTAGAAACAAAATAACGTGCTGCGCTATGACTGCAGACTGTCTGTCACATAAGCACCATGAGATATGTAACGAAATCATAACACAACACTGGAAAACATCTGTGCAGCAAGGTACATTGAATGTGTCACACATGACATGATATGAGCATAACATAATAATAATAATAATAATAAAGCAAGATAATATGGCAATCATCTCTCGTCAATAATGTCACTGGATACTGATGGAGATTGTATGTGCTGTTCAGTCAAATAAATCTACAGGGTTTAAAAAAAACAGTGTAGAGATACAGTAAAACATTGTGGATTAGCAGAAAACACTCAGGTTACGGTTTGTTTAAAAAGCGACAACACTACTGCTTGCAAAAGTAATAGTAATACAATATGTAATAATGGTGTTGTATTTGGATTCAATCTCAAAAATCGCACTTGGTAAAATTCAATGTGGCACAATGGTGATCAAGCAACAAGAAAAAAAAAAAAAAAAAACGACAAAAACTCTGGTATGAGAGATGACTACGTCATCATGTAATTGCACTTTATGAAGGTATTTACATCATTTTCCTAATTCAGAACAGTGTCAGCACATAACCTGTGCTTAATACTTTTGATCGTGATTTTACTGAAATGGGTAAATCAAAGTATAACAAAAATGAAATGCATTTAAATAAAGTGATGATGTGGCTGAGCTACCACTGATTGCTGTATCAAAAAAAAATAAAAAAAATGTAACAATGTCAAAGAAAAAAAACCCCGTCAACAATAAAAAAAAAAAAAAAAAAAAAAAAAAAAGTATAAATGCAAACTGAAATTCAGACTGATCAGAGCGAGATCATTCAATACGATGACATAACTTCCTGAGGTAGCTCAGTTGCAAGATCCTTTACACTGCATAGCTGGCAAACAGACTTCCCTTTTTGCCCCTCTCAGGGTCATATAAAAATACTCATCTCATACAACATCTCTCCATTATTACAGACAGTAATAGAAAATAGTTGTTTTTACAGTGTCTTATTAAATACTCTAGTTTCTGTTCTTGTGTGTTGAGCAGATCAGACTTCAGTACCATCGTTAAGGTTGTTGTGCAGTTTGACCTCTAGGTTGACCTGCTTGACCTTGACCCCATTGACCTTCCAGGTGTCAACGCTCTGGCTGAGAAGATTAACATTGCACTTGCCATTCTTCAGGTTCTTCTCGAGTCGTTCAACCTCCACTTTGGTGTTCAGCGGATACTCTTCCATGTTGGGATTCTTCATGGCTTTCCTGTTGTCCACCATCCGGCACTTCCTGAACAGGAAGCAGGAAGCCAGGATCAGCAGAATGAGCAGGAAGATGGCCGCTACACCACCCCCAACTGAGCCGCTCGTGTGCGAGTCAAACTTAGCCGAGGGTTCGAGCTCGAGTTTCAGGGCCTTCATGTTGGTTCCGTTCTTGACTTGCTCGCCCTCGTTGTCGTAGATGAGGGACTCGTCCAGCACAGATTGCTCGCTCAGGTCACGTTTTAATGCTAAGCTGATAGAACGACGCACTCTTGGGCTGGAGATTGACTCTGGACCAATGACATAGATGACCTGGAGGTACCACTGATGTCCCGCCTCCACCTGGTAAAAAGGAAATCTCTCATCAAGAACATCACAAGAATTCGACATTCTCCAACAAGCTACAACACTGGAATGTTCTTAACTGGATTTAAAGGAAAAATTCACCCTGAACTACTTATATTAATCTTTATAACTAATGTGTGATCTTCAGCGGTGTTCAAAATCCAAACTTCTTTTGTCTACATGTTTCCTACATTACCCACAATGCTGATAGTTGCACCAGTGGGATATGTGCTGTATTCGACTAAAGGTGGAAAAGACTGATGTTAGCTGATGTTAGATGTTAGTCAGTGTGCTTTGGGTTTCGAAGACAAACATAATGGTTACTTAGAACACAACCAAGAGCTGTAGCCAAGTTCCCCAAGGACATGAAGTCAAGGTTTGGCTCTGTTCTTTAGAGAAGCTAACCGTGTTACACAACAGGACTTGGAGACAGGAAGTAAGTGCAGGAGAGCAGTCTTTATTGTGCCACTTAAGTAATCACACAAGGAGGCAGGAAACCAGATCTAAACATAAAACTCTAACTCAAGCAAAGAGCATGAAACTTAACTCAAACAGTTCTCCTTTAACTATAAACAAGACAGTTAACAATCCTCTAACAATGGCAGGAACATCCCATTTAACTAGAACAGGAACATCCCATTTAACTAGAACAGGAACATCCCATTTAACTAGAACAGGAACATCCCATTTAACTAGAACATCTCATTTAACAAGAACAGGAACATCTCATTTAACTTCCTCAAACTAGAAACGAGGCAGGAAACACTCCTAATTATAGCTTGACCACATCTAACTATGGCCTGAACACATCAATTAA
Organism: Stegophilus panzeri; assembly: GCA_024331685.1. Classification (NCBI taxonomy): domain Eukaryota; kingdom Metazoa; phylum Chordata; class Actinopteri; order Siluriformes; family Trichomycteridae; genus Stegophilus; species Stegophilus panzeri. The sequence continues at coordinate 7,721,243 of JANDJT010000124.1, forward strand.
CTAGAGCATGAGCGCTTCATTTAACTAGAGCTCGAACACATCATAACAAGACATAGCATAAACACCCTCAGCTAGGCGTAACCTAAACACTCTTAGCTATGGCATGGCATCAACATTCTTAGCTATGACAGGACTTAAACTTTCTTGACTATGACAGGATACAAACACTCAACTATGACAGGGTTTAAACTAAGTAACAGGAAAAAAGACAGAGCAAGGCAACATCACAACCTGGCACCACTATACATTCCATCGTTTTCTCTGTTAGTCCATTCTTCTCTTTACTTTACTTGGCTTGACGTTACGTTGCTTTAAGGGACGTCACGTCACGTCACGTCACGTCACGTCACGTCACGTCACGTCACGTCACGTCAACACTTTAACACTTAACAATAATGCCGCGCGATGTGCGCAGCACCGCAAGGGGTTTAAGTAAACAGTCTCTTGATTGCCCACAGCTGGCGACACTTAACCCAGCTTTAGTGTCCATGCGCACTTCAATCACGTGCACGTGTGCGTTCTCAAGCTGCTCGTGCATGTTGTTGCCACAGTGCCATCTGCCGGCGGTACCATAACAAACAGATTGAGGCAAATGGCTGAAGGGCAAGATTTAAAATCTCTCACACTGGTATATGGATTTTCACTAGACTGAAATGTTAGGCTCAAAAAATCCAATGTCTTAGATATATGTCCACTGACCTTATAGAGGGCATCAACCTTCATGGTGAAGCCATCCACACCAGGCATTGTGCTTATGGACTGCAGCTCGGGGATGTCTGATGCAAAGCTGGCTTCAAATGGAACATCATGGAAGTAGAGCTCGCAGACGTCAGGCTGCTTTCGATCCTACAAGAGAAAGAGAACCCCTTTGCCTCACTCTGATTCTCAATGATCAGGTACTGCGCTTGGGAGCACACATTCTATGAAAGGTGTTCACAGAGCTGTCTTCCTGTCAAATGTAACGAGTAGTGCTTTTTTTTGACGCAAATCACAGGTTTATATTAATGTACTTGTTCTAATATATTCTTCTTTCTATAGTAAGTCAGAAAGATTTCTGCTACAGGAGAGTCTTCAAGACTTCAAGAGAGAGGAAAAAGATAAGCTGTTGTGGGAATGACTATAATGTAAGTGATAAGACCAACATTCCACAACATTAAATACAACTATAAATGGATAAGTATGATGTCCATCCATCTATTTTCCATACCGCTTATCCTACACAGGGAGCCTGGAGCCTATCCCAGGGAACTCAGGGCACAAGGCATGGGAACCCTGGATGGGGTGCCAACCCATCACAGAGCACAATCGCACACACATTCATATACATTGATATACACTACGGACAATTTGGAATGGCAGTCAGCCTACAACGCATGTCTTTGGACTAGGGGAAGAAAACAGAGTACCCGGAGGAAACCGCTGAAGCACGGGGAGATCATGCAAACTCCACATACACAGGGTGGAGGCGGGATTCGAACCCCCAACCCCGGAGGTATATATTTTAAAAAATGACAAATATAATGTGTCGATGAAGCATATACTATAAATGATGGCTCTAGAGAACTGAAACAAATTTCCTACACTTTCTGTCTTTCCATTCCACGTTGTTTAGTTCTGTGAAGAGAGGAGAGTTTAAGGAAATGTGCGACGATGATGGTGGAGTCCTTCAGTGGTTGACCAGGCTGCTGGTAGTTAACGATAACCGCTAAGATCATTTACATTTTAACAGAAAATACAGTAAACTGAGTTAAACTGACAGCAGACAGCCAAAATGAAATGTTCAACTTTCACTAAAGCTTTTAAATCTATCAAACATAATCAATAATCTCAATGAAATCTTCACAGAGACATTAGAGCCATCTAAACAGTCACAGTTCAGAATTCTAAGTGCAGCTAAGTGCAAATTTAAACAATAATCTCGAATAAACTTGCGTTTCCTCCAACCAGCACATGCAACACAGTGAGCAAAAGGAAGCTGCCAGACCATAGTAACAGAGTGCAGAGACTTGTATGGGTTTACCAGGAGCAGGAAGCGATGTTTGAGGTGCTTGTTAGGCTGGATACAGCCATACTGAGGCCCCTCGTTGTACAAAGTGCCCGTTGGGTCGAAAAAGGGAACATAGCCATCACGTCCTGTACACAGATAAACCTTCTCCAACTGCAGCTTGTAGGCCGAGTTCAGATTCTGTTCAGGATTCCACAGCACCCTGCCGTAGAGAGTCTGGCCTACAGAACCCCATAAAATGACATGTATTTATACAGCCATTACTGCAGTTATAGTATAAGCATACATTTAGTACATTAATTAACACTAATTATTCACTTATCTATTGTATCATAATGTAAACATGATCTAAACAGCTGATGCCTTACAGCATATTTACAAACTTATAATGCATATCCATGAAGTAATTCAAACAAACATCCTGACAAAAGGAAAGAAGACTGGTGTTAATAGCTTTTATTCAGTGCATCACTGCATTTTTGGTGTGCATTGGCATTAACATTTTAACCAGTCATGCATGGATGTCTACTTTCATAGTGTTTCTCAACTGCCAGCACTCATTCTACATGTAATCTTATGGGAAACTGGCATCGCCACAGACACAAAAAAAAAATATTCAGAAAAATTTCAGAAAAGTATCGGTGACGTCAATAGTCTTGTGACCAATCAGTTAGCAGCTCAGGAGACAACTATGTTAGGGGAAAAAATTATCTTGTTAATGACTGAATATAAGGAGATTTACGACAACCTTTTACTGCCAATATTCCAATGTTGCAATATAACTAAAAATAACTATTTTGGGACATTCAACAGTACACAATGTGAAAGTACCAATTTAATTGGCTGTATATTCTATAAGTCGCACAAGCAGCTCCTCTTCTCAGTTAAACCAATCTTTATAGGAGCTTTATTAACAATAGTAATAAATCTGATCTAGTGCAAGTTAGGCTAGTTAGTTAGCCAACACTACCTATGACTGGTAAAAGCATTGTCATGGTTACACTGCACATTATGTGAGCTACTTTTTTCCTATAAAAACTTTTTAAAAAAAACCTCCCCAGCCAGTTCTTTTTGTAACCTATGAAGCACACTGACACAGTAGAAAACAATAGAATAAAATAATTCTGGTCAGGCTTTAACTGAAATCAAATAAAATGTGCATAGAAAAAAAAAAAAAAAAAAAAGAGATTCAATTTAAAGCCAAATAGCCTCTACAGAATAAGGAACATTTACCCATTGAAAACGCTCCCTTGTAGTCCATCTCTGCCATGGACACGTCTGTGGTTGCAGGATCCATCATAAACACCTTCTCGTTGTTGCACAGCTGGAACTCGGTGTTGAGAGAGTAGACCACAGGAACAGGACGATTTGTCTGCTGGAACGCAATGGGCAGCAGGAACCTGTTGACCAGGGAGGGAACAGAAGTTGCAAGACCATGTCATAAATATTAATGTCACCACTCAATTATTTCAACACCGGTCTAAGCAGAATGAAGCATGTATCCATTAGAAAAAAACGCACTTCTCAGGAGCGTGGGCTGTACAGGAGAGAGGCTTGTCTCCGGGATCAATCCATGGCTGAGTGGGCTGGACCGTGCAGGGAATTAAGAAGACTGTGTATTCCCCAGAATAGTCCTTCCTGGAACACACAGGAAATACATCATTAGCTTTGGGAAGCTAGGAACACCAGTGTGTCCTGAAATAACAGGATCGGTGTTCGGTACCTGCTGTAGGAGCTAGTGGCCCTCCACAGCTGGTATGGCGAGTCAAAGGTCTGTGCACTCCACACAAGCTGCAAATCAAACTCGATGCCCCCGAGATGATCCGGTGCCATCAGGTGAGATTTGTGCCCGGGGAGAGTATGATGCTCTGGAACAAACTGACCTATAGGACAAAGATGTATGCTGTGTTGTAGCTGTTTCAGAAATTTCATTTAAAGACATACTTTGCATAGTTTAAAAAAAGAATTAAAATAGTTTCATCCACTCACATCTCTCTTTAGTTTGAATGGTGCCATGAAATCTGCAGGTAAATTACTTAAAAAAGTGACATAACCCTTAGAAACCCATGCCTATTTTCACTAGTTTTTGATACCCATGTTTAACACTCAAAATAGATATGTAGTGTATCATTTAATATAATTTTTAAAAGATTATAATAGGTGTATGGGTTTAATACGTGTATTAAAATGTATGATTGGTGAAAAGCTAGTTTGAAAGCTGTGGACTTCAACAGTGAATAAATAAAAATACAACACTTTGAGGAGTGCTGGCTTATAATCCAAACAAAGTAACAAAAAAACTTTTCTTTTCTTTTTTTTTTTTAACTGCTAAACTGTGAAGCTATCAGTGAATTTTTGTCATTTTAAGTCACAAGTATCTGCAACAAGACAGAATTTAACATACACAATATATATACAAAATCTATATTATACACTTCAAATTTGTTCTCATATTGATTCTGACAAATCAGTATATTCAATACATAAAGGTGTTAACGCACCCCTGAATTTAGCATGTGTTTTAAACTCGATCACTAGCCGGCCATCTTCTTTGATGAAGATTCTGATGATCTGCAGTCTGGCTGAGAGCACGCTGTCCGTCTGAATGCCTGCAAGAGGGCGAACGAGAACAGATACATCAGTCTTCAGAAGACGGGCATTGACTAAAGAGTGCTTAGCAGCTGGTAATATTTACAGTACATGGTTAAAATAATACAGAGCAGAGTAATTATATGGTTGTAAAGTGGGTCTTGTGGTGATCAGGTTTGGCCCAGAGACAATTCAAATAATCTGTATTAGGTCTATTTGAAAGTGAATGAGGTGGATGTAGGAGTGTTTTTGATAGTTAGTACTGCTACTACTACTAATACAACACACACCTGTCCTCCACAGCACAGTATCATAGAAGAAAGAGAACTCCATCTCTGTGTGGTGCTCGAGGGAGGCCCAGCCTCGAGGCGCGGTCACATAGATGTAGGACACATAGAGAGGAACCTGCACTGTTAGAAAGGACTGTGCCGAGTCTCTCACCTGTTGTAACAAACAGAAGCATACGCTGTATGAGTACATAAAGCCGAACTGACCACAAGCAAATTAATCTCAATATAGTCAAGTCTAGAGACCTGCTGTATAGGATTTGAGTCAAATTGTATGTAAATGGCCTACTTTTTCACACAGGGCCTACCAACATAGCAACAGCAACAGCTTTCGAGTGGCACACACAGAAAAATGTGTTTCTCTTTTGCATATATTCAATCAGAAGCAAAGTTATAGCAGTTTAAAGTATGTATCATTTGTATCGATTTGGCATTTAGCAAACTTGGACAACTCAAATTACTTCATATTCTTAGACTTATTTGTTACAACCCCTTGCAAAAATTATGGAACCACCACACTTAGAGGATGTTCACCCGGCTTTTTTTTACTTTGCAGCAAATAAACAAATGACACAAAACAATTTTGTTTAAGAATCTGTTTAAAAATTTTAACATTCTGGCTTCATGAAACACACTTCAAACATTCAATAAAACATTATTTTAATTAAGGCATATTTTTTTCCCAGATCAAGCAATTTGCATTTCTAAAACAAATACCAGTGTCTAACAACGCAAATTAGTCTGCAGTTAAAAGAGAGTGCTTACAGACCTTAACTTTGGAGTTTCTGAAAGGAAACATGGCCCCAAGAAGAGAGCTGTCAACTGAAACAATGGAAGGGATTATACAATGCCTTCAAGAAGGAAATCCAACACAGAGTGTGGTAAAAGATGTTGGTTGTTCCCAGTCAGCTGTGTCTAAAATTTGGTGCAAGTATAAACAAAATTGGAAGGTTATAAAAGGAAAACGTACAGGGAGACCGAGGAAGATGTCAAAGCGTCAGGATAGAAAACTCAAAGCGATATGCCTTGAAAATAGAAGATGCACAACAAAACAAATGAAAAACAAATGGGCGGAAACAGGAGTCAAAGTGACAGAACTCGTAAGAACTCGGTTGAATGAAATAGGATTTAAGGAATAGAAAATCCAAATGAAAACCAGCACTAATACCTAAACAGAATAAAACAAGGTTACAGTGGGCTAAAGAGAAGCAATCATGGAGTGTGGATGATTGGATGAAAGTGATATTCAGTGATGAATCATGAATCTGCATTGGCCAAGGAGATGATGCTGGAACTTTTGTCTGGTGTTATTCTAATGAAACATATAAAGATGACTGCCTGAATAAAACAATCAAAATTCCCACTCGTTTATGAGATGGGGTTACATGTCAGGTAAAGGACCAGGGGAGACTCAACAGTTAATGCACAGGTTTACATTGAAATTTTGTACACTTTTCTCATTCCATCGATAGAAAATAAATGTGGTGATGATGAAGTCATTTTTCAGGATGATAATGCATCTTACCACAGAGCAGAGTGTTAAAGCTTTTCTTCAGGAAAGGCATATCAGTTCGATGACATGGCCAGCAAACAGTCCGGATCACAATCCGATTAAAAATTTATGGTGGAAATAAAAAAAAATTGCTCCATGACAAGGCTCCTGCAAAGCTGCTCTGTTAACCGCTATTCGAGAAAGCTGGAACCAGCTTGATGGAGAATATTGTCTGCATTAGTGAAGTCCGCGCCTCAAAGAATTCACGCCGTCATAAAAGCCCGAGGAGGAGCAACAAAGTACTAATTGTGATTTTTTTTATTGAGTGATTCCATAATTTTGTTTTCTCTACTTGATCTGGACAAAAACACGCCATTAATTAAAATAATTGAATTTAATTTGTTTGAGGTATGTTTCACAAAGCCAGAATGTTCAGATATTAAACTAATTTTTTTGTGTCATATCTGTGATTTGTTTACTTGCTGTGAAGTAAAAAAGCTGGGTGAGCTTTGTGTGTGGTGATTCCATCATTTTTGCCAGGGCTTGTATGTTCTGACATTTGCTCTGTGAGTGCAAAATGATTTAAATAGATTTTTTTTTAATTGATGTTTTTTTTTTTTAAAGAAATTTGAAAAAAAAAAGTCTTAATTCCAAAACCAAACCTTATATACAGGGATTAACAATATCTAAAGTTGAGTGAAACATCCACTGTTAAGAAGTGTAAATAAATGTGCTAATGTGTGCACATTGTATCAGGTGAATAATTTAATGCGTTTTGAATATGTATTAGTGTGGCTAACCTGGAAGTCAGCAGTGACCGACCCCCCACATACGTCGATAAGTTCGGTCATGTCATAATACGCATCGAAAGTCCAGATGCAGCTCTTCAGATTGAGATGCTTGTATAGCTGGATAGTTCTGGGCTCACGGATGTTGGGGTTGAACTGGTAGGGCCGATCATAACCAGGACCCAAGGATATGCTATCATAAGACACATCGTCCAGGAAGCCAGTTTCTAGAAAGCAGAAAAGTTGGGTAAGCAACACACCAATATATAAAAGAAAGGTCAAGTGAGTATTAATTGAGTAATATTTCAAAGATTAAGATTAAGCAAGAGTTTGATAGAATGCCTTTTGTGTTGTAAGAATACCCCTGCAGAAAAAGCTGCTTACCAGAGATGCCTTGCAGGTCTTTAAGGGTAACTAGGTTGGAGCAAATGTGCTGCTGGCGGTAAATGGACTCGGAGAGCAGGAAGTGCAGATTGTGTAGGGGCATCGTGGACACCAGAGGTAACATACCATCCTGATGAGGGATCTGAACTGAGATGTGGATCCTGTAGATCAGGCAAATCGGATCTGTGGTTATTAAATGCTTGCAACCAATATGTGCTTTTAAGTCTATATTTTGTTAAGTCTGTGTTTTGTTAAAGTGTCCTTTATCTACACACCTGTTGGGATGCTCTTTGTGTTTGACGTCCAGGTATTTTAGAGTAGCGATAAAGGATTGGGCTTGGAAGCCACGAGCAGTTCCCGTGGTCACTGGGGTGTGGCATATGGAGCCTTCAGTTCCAATGGTGATGATGTTGCTCCTTAGTGGCGTACCCAGATGCCCAGCCTTATCCCGTGCCTGAGCCATACAACGCACATGGAAGCGCCGGCTGAAGTAGATACTGTCCAGAACCTGTGTAGTAAGTAATCATGAAAAACAAAAGACCCGATAAAATCATTTTTATACTTTTCTACTCTGGCACTAATCTGCAAACTCTACAAAAAAAAAGACTCTGAAACAATGGAATACATCAGAAAGTGCTCATAGCATGGTCAATCTGATAGCATGATCAAGGGAACAATTCAGAATAATCTTTTAGGTAATATGCAATGTTTTGCATTCTGTAGATGGAAATCACTTTCAAAAAAATCTACGAGGACAAACCATGTGGTTGACGGTTGTATAAGGTGTGTTGTCCGTGACTGTCTCAAATGGAGACCTGGATCCACTGCTGTCAGTGGGTGCTGCCACCTCCCAGCTAAAATGAATGGAGGTCTGGTTGATGCCGGCCTCCTCGCAGTGCTCTCTCATTACTGAGTACTTAGGATAATGGGGGTCACAAGGGGTCACACAGACCAGAGGGTAACCTGGAGATGGAGACTTCTTACTGTTCTCCTTTGTCACCTCCTGGACATAGTCATAGTCGGAGAGCGACACTACCTGCATGAGAATGAGAATGAAACCCTTTGAACACTATAGGTGTGCTCAAATGTTCTTACAAATCGTTATCGTTAAGTTTGTAACATTATCGTGAATAGAAGGTACTGTAAACTAGGAACTGGTAATAACTCAATTGGGAGAGAGACAAGGAGGGAAAATTCACTGAAAATATGAAAGATAAAGTTAATATAATGAGAGTGACTAAAAACCAGAAAAAAACAATGGTCCAATTTCAATACATTAAATGGTGCTGAAAACCAAGTCTTACGATCGGAGGAGCAGGAAGGATTAGACTTCCTGCAGCTTCCTGATCAAGAATAGTGACTGTTGCCATGGTAACTTCTCCAAGTACAGCTTCCACTGGGTCATCGGGGCCGAGTACCAGCGAGAAAGATTCATGCCACTCCCGCTCCTCGTTGGACAAGATCTCAACCTTGAAGAGAATGTGGTCCACACCTAGAAATCAACCAAAGGAAGGATTTCAAGGCCACAAGGTACTATATGACTACAAAAAAAGTTCACTGATGCCACTGAAGAATGGATTTAAATTTTTGACTAACCAGGGCTAAACTTGAGAACGCGACTCTTAGGGTTATAGTCTACACCGGACTGGGCTGATCCGTCCCTGGTGCTGCAGCGGATCTTGGAGGTGCGGTCCAAGTCTCCTTTTCTGATGACTTTAATATTCAGCACCTCAATGCCATCCGGACCAGGAGGCTCTCGCACTTGGTAAGAAGCTTGTTCAAACTCAATCGTTGGTGCTGTTACGTAACGTTATAGAAAATTAATCAACACCTTCTGAATTCAACATCTCTGTGGTATATAATAAAAAACTACACGAATATTATCACACAGCATTACACCAATACAATTACTTCATGTTGCATCCTTCCTCAATAATGTGGATGGCGAGATACCATCAGTGTTCATGTTAACCTCTTAACCCGAAAACACCGATGTGGCTGATAGTGAATACGTTTAATAATTAGAATCAGTTATCCCGATCTGACTTGTATACAAGTCACATAAAAATAAAAATAAAAACACTTTAAGCATCATCCGAAATTGAAAAGAGCTTCTGATGCAGATGATAACAATCACATGACAATCTCTGTCTGGAGATGTGGAACATTACAATGTCTGGAGGAAAATCTACATACTAACTGCTATGAAAACCCTTACCATCCTCATCATTAGTGACTGTCACAGTGACAATGTCATTGACGCCGATCATGGCTCCACTCCAGTGATCCCCCTGTGGTGTGCCTAGGTGGACTTGGAACTCTTCCTCAGGTTCAAACACTGAGTCATCATTGATGTGCACTGTGCAGTTCTTCACCTGCAGATCCAAGGTCCAAGCTTAGTGCATTGCAATGCAAAGTCATGTATAAGATTTTACAGAATATATCCACAACAAGCTGTATTCAGATTCAAAAACTTACGTTCAGCATTTTTTTCCCCTTTGCTATTAAATGTAATAAGATGTAACATAATCCATTTAAAAATGAAAGAAGTGAGTAATATTGCTGCATTAATAGACATGCCTTTGTTTCAGGTCTATAGTTAAATCTGAATATGGATACTTAACTACACGTGCGTAACGTAACCTTGAATAGATTCATAGGAATCGTTTTATAAAAACTCTGTATATGTTTATCACTGAGATCACATGCATTCTTGAGGAGGTGAAAGCAGGAGACAATAGCACCTTCTCTCCTTTGAGGAAAACCACACGAGAGACATCTGCGTTCCTCCTCTCCTCAAAGTCATCCATCACCATAGCAGACATGGTGCGCGTGAAACACCGAACTGAAGATTTGTAAGTCAGATCGCCCGTCCTGACGATGGGGATGTGCAGGACTCCATCGTTTTCCTTCACTGTATATGCCACCTTCTCAAACTGCATACTGGGAACTGAAACAAAAAGAATCAAAAGGTTTAAGATTCATTCAAGACACTTTAAAGACAATGCCATGGAATGTGAACGATTAGTAGTTTTACGTACGATCTTGTGTGCTGTCAACGATAGAAACTATAGCCTCGTGAGGCTCTGTAAGAACAGCGCCATTAGGAGAGCTGAGGAAGACGATGAAAGACTCCTTTCCTTCAATAGTGGGGTTCTGGATGTCATCCATGATGGTCAAACTACAAGTCTGGAGAAAAGGAAGATGTTTTTTTGATTCTCCATCAAAGCAAATATTGTGTAAAATAATTCCTTGCAGATTTGCTGTAATACCTCTTCAGTCTTGCCAGGCTTGAAGTGGACTTTCTTCGAGCTGGGGATGTAGTCCACTCCGGGAGTGGCAGAGTCCTGGTCAGCTGGACGGGTGGCACACCACACTGACGCCACGGAGGAAAGGTCACTGCCCTGACGCAACACCGGGATCTCAATTGTGCCTATAGGAAGTACAGCAATTTTTTATTAAAGCATTATAAAGATTATCAGCTAGTGTATGTCTGTCTACTGGATATGAGGATATAAAATGGCAAATTGAGAAATGAACAAGTAATGGCTAACAAGTAAGCCTAAGAAACAACTAAACCAATTAGAAACAACTAAACTGTTAATTGACCTTATATGAGGAAAGGGAAATATTTCCACAATGAATTATGAATTTAATTTGACTATAAAACCTGTACCGTCAGAGCATGGTGATAGTCTGTGATAGTCAATCAAGAAAAACAAAACTACAGACCTGCGTCCTCACTGAAGCTAAAAGACGCATTGCCCAGGAACACAGTGGAGGCGTCATTGGGGCCGTCGATGATTACTTTTGCCACCGTGATGTCCCCCATGCGGGCGTTATCAGAGGCACCCGACAGCACCAGCTCGAACTCCTCAGACGACTCGTACTCGCTGTCGTCGATCAGCGCGACATCACAGGTAGACATGCTGACCCCAGGGCCCAGCACCACACGGTTGTCTGGGCTCATGCTGCGACTCTTATAGTCAGAGCCTGACTCCAGAGCGTGGACGCTGCTGCCTCGCGCTGACCTGGGAATGGTGTAGCAAAGAGCAGAAACGGTGCTGCTGGTGTCACCTAAGAGATGAAGGAAAACATATCATTCAGATTATGACTGTGTTTAGGTCAATTATTAGTGTGACACAAGCAGCTTAAAATGAATAATTAAATGAGCGAAAAATAAAACGTAACATATTCACGCAACATATAGTGGAGCTCTTGCAATGAGAAGACATGAAAAAATACCTACCAACTCTTATACCTACCAACTATAATACAATCTACAACCCCAATTCCGAAAAAGTTGGGACAGTAGAGAAAATGCTAATAAAAACAAATAGGAGTGATTTATAAATGTACATTGACTTGTACAAATGTATAAAGACAAGGTATTTGATGTTTTACCTAATCAACTGTATAGTTTTTTGAAGATAAACGTTTATTTTGAAATTGATGCATGCAACACGTTCCAAAAAAGTTGGGACAGGGGCAAT
>JANDJT010000124.1:7740622-7763122 GCA_024331685.1 Stegophilus panzeri
TACATACACACACACACACACACACACACACACACACACTATAATATTGTTCATATATGCCGGAGACCAGTGTATCATTTGACTCTATAATGCTGCTTAATAGGAGAGACATCAAATGATCTGCTATTATAAGCTGGTGAACATTTATCTGATGTTCAGATTGCTTCAAAATATTCAAATATTCAAATCCATAAACAGTACACATGGATACTAGTAAAACAGTTTAATCTGAGTTTGTGATAATATACCCACTTAGTAGGGGGAATAACAATACACTGTTGTCATTTTCATGTGAATACAACAACTGGAGGCACAGCACAACCAAAAATACCACCAAAATCTCTTCAAACGTTTTTGCTCCCAGTAAACGGTTAGACATGTTGTAAGTTCTTTCATTTCAAGAGTTTCCCAGAATCAGCTCCCACTAGGCTTCTAATACACCTCCAAATGTAGAGGGTTTTAATTGCTAAATTATTCTGTGCGATAATTTTGAACGCACACCGAAATCTATTTCAAATCAAAGGCTCATTTAAGCCCTTTTGCTCAAATATGTACCGCTGTACCATCCTTATTAATAACCCTCAAATGACTTCTTAACCAGCAATAAACTCACAGAGAGATTATTACAGGTTTGTCATGCTGTGCTAAGGTCTCGCTGGATACACTGGGTATTTTGAGTCACCTTGTAATGAGTCCAGTGGGTCACATAAAGTGTAGTGATTTTATAATACATTTTATAATACTAAGCCTTATAACTATAAAGATTACTAAATAATGAATATTACATAAGAATATGCTTTATATTTTGGTCCTGTTTTTTAATCCAGTCTATTTGTAGACAGTGGATCATAATTTCAAAAACACTGGGCTTTGTATTAAATTTATGTTTTATACTTTAATGTGATGCCTACATTTTTTTTTTCCTGCAAGGAAAACAGTATGTTACAAAAGGTTCCAAAGAATTTTCTACAGATCTACCACAAATCTGTTTTATTGGATTGTTTGAAAACATGACCTACAGTATGTTAAGGCTAGGGAAAGAAAAGGGTAAAAATTAGAGATGCACCGATGTATCGGCCAATGACTGGTATCGGCCGACAAAGGCAATTTTTCATGCTAGCGGCTATCGGCTGATAGTTTAAAAACAACCTATGATCAGGGCTGATTATATCCTGTCAATCAAAAAAGGGCGGGAAAACACATGGATTTCGTGCTGTGTGTAAAGATGATGTCTCTTGTGTGGAATGATGACAAAACTTCAGTTTGTAATCTCTGTAATCTCTGCACTGATAAAATTTTACACCGGACGCTGCAGCAGTGAAGCGGGAGTTTCGCCGTCGAGTCAAAATGTTTTTTTTCTGAGCTGCTCGAGCTGAATTAAAGCGGCAGTACACTGATGAAAGATTTAAATGAAGATGAGTTGACAAAGTATATATTGCACAGAAAAATATATTTGTAGAGTAGCATATTTCATATCCAGTTAATGTTAATACATAAAAAAGTTGATATTATATATTACCAGTTTGATGTCAATGATGAAGTAGAAATGCTTTTGTTTGTGGTGAGTGAATGTGAGACTACCAGGAGGTTTTTTACTCTGAATAATCGGTTATCGGTATCGGCCGATATCACTCTGAATAATCGGTTATCGGTATCGGCCGACATCACTCTGAATAATCGGTTATTGGTATCCGCCGATATCACTCTGAATAATCTGTTATCGGTATCGGCCGATATCACTCTGAATAATCGGTTATTGGTATCGGCTGAGAAATTTTGTATCGGTGCATCTCTAGTAAAAATGTACTTACTTATGCCAAATTGTGAACACTGGGGTGATAAGGGAATGTACTTGGGTTCTGTATACTGCATATATAAAACTAATATTTTTATATCTATGCCATTGGGATTACATTTATATAGACACAAGGGTCAAAAAAGAAAGTCTCCAATGGTAACTCTGAAGAAGCTGGAAAGTTCCACAGATCAGATTGGAGAAGCTGTTCACAGGACAATCAAAGCCATAGCTGGGCTTTATGGAAGGGTGGTGGGGAAAAAAATCTTTACTGAAACAAGCCATATCAAAAACTATTTTGGAGTTTGCCAAATGGCATTGCTGGAGACTCAGCAAAGAAAAAGATTCTCTAATCTGATGCAACCAAACTGAATTTTTGTGTGTAAATACAAAAACTCAAAATGACTCATCATCCTAAAAACACCATCTTTACAGTGAAGCATGGTGGTGGTAGCATCATGTTGTTGCTGCATTTCATCAGCATGGACAAGAAATGTGAAAAGCTGATAAAAAAAAATACTTTGCACCTGCAAATGTAAGACACATTGTGTAAAGCATGCCACTGTTTTTTAACTGGGAAAAAAAGGCATAAATGCAAATGAAAACTAAACAAGACAGAGAGTAAACAAGCACCTGTACAAATGAACTGTGGCACAACTATGTTGGAAAAGGGGGAAAAAAGAGATCTTAATTGTTCACATTTACTTTACAGCCCAACTCATTCAGATTTAGCTCATTTGTGATCAAAAGCTCTAATTGGGTGTGCCGATCCTGTGTACTATTGACAGCTCTATGCTTTAATGTTCTCAGTAATGCTCTTGCTCTCTCTCCCTCTCTCTCTCTCCGTATCTGTGAAGTGGCACTTCCTTTTGCAGAGGAGAGCTTTCCACTTGAGCAGTCTCAGCTGATTGCTTCTCTGGCTTTGTGTTAAATCTCTTTCAGTAGTTTGTGTGTGTTCGAGCATATCTGGCGCTCATTAGCATGTGTGTGTGTGTGTGTGTGTGTGTGTGTGTGTTTGTGTGTACCTCATTAGCCCCATCCGACACGGTGAAAGTGAAGTCGTCTGAGTGTTTCTCTTCTTCACTGGTGTGGACGTACTGCACGTTGCGTGAGGCCAGGTCAGCCTGAGTGAACGTGCTGATGCGCTTGCCTGCAACATTAGAATAAATGTTTATCTCAACTACAGTGCTTTTCAATTAAACTGATTAAACAATCTTTTTAGTGGGGTATTTCATTTGAATGAAATCTGTCATGTCAGAAATCACTCCCCTCATTCACCCCATTCTGTATAGAGCACTGTATATATATTGCTGCTACATTTATTAAAAACTACATCATCCTTAAGTCTCATCTCAGCAAAAAACCTACTGGGAATTATTCGATTATCTAGCTTGGAAGTTTGCATTCAGCAATGAATATTACTAATAAACTTTATTTGAGCTGTAAAGTAACTATACTTGATTACTAATCATTATAGAGGTTTTATATTTTACCATAATTAATGATATATTTTACCATGAAAGCTCTAATTCTAAAAATTTTACCATATTTCTATGATTTAAAAAAATATATTTATACATTTAGATTTTATTTAAAACTATTTTTAAAACCTGTAATCAAATCCAAACAATTTGTATGGATACTACAACCAAATATCTTTGTGCAAGGATTGCCTATTAGTCTCACTTGCTTATCAAACAATAAAGTTACCTTAATGAACCTAATATCATGAAAAATGTATACCAATTCCAAAATAAGGCTGGTCATATAATTGGAGCTCTTTCGATTGTGTACAAATAAAGTCATTAAAAAAAGTCTGAATACTAACTCTGCCCTTATACTAACTGTAACATTCAGAATTGAAATATTATTTTTATTATGTTGGGGGAAAAAATACTGACTTGTAATTTCTGTTAAAATCATTTACCTTTATTTTAGGTTCGTTTAATTGTGGACACTTTAGCTTTTTTATTAAGTATAGTTTTAAGAAGCTACTTCCAACTTTTAATCAAGCAAGATGTTGACACAATACGTAAACTTTTACTAAAGTATAAATTTCTATACTTTTCCACTTCTGGGTATAAAGAAAGGCCAAGCGAGGGAGGGTATAGATTTACTTTTTGTCTCGATATGATAATCTTAGTAATCTTAGACTCGGAACTGGTATTGGAATAACCAAGCCAAGAGATTTCCAAGAGATTTTCTAGCAAAACACTTCACATCTTCAAAACATTGTATATGTACTCCCACGCACTTCCATCATTTTTCACACTGGCTCGCTGAAGGTCTGTTGGTATAAAATAATACCTACGTAAAACTTCATATTGAATGAGTTTGCCCAAAGCACTTACCTATTTTTTGTTCGTGGATAAATAATTATATAAAACAGGAAGAACCAAATGTTGTTTTTTGCAGACTTTATATATGTAGCACCACTTAAACTTCAACTTTCTAAATTTGCATCCATATTATGCAGTCTGGAAGCTGGAATGGCTCATATTAAAAGTAAAGTATAGTTTATGGCATATCAAAACCAATAAATAAGTATTTCAATTAACAAACAAACAAGCAAACAAACAAATAAATAAGGGCAAATAGTTAATAGGTTAACATCCAATCAAGTACTGACTACTATAGGTTTTTAATTTATCTTTGCTATAGCAACTGATAATCTGTTCAGGCTTGTATTGCCCACCTACTCTATAATTAATGCATGTGGTGGTGTTTGTACCTGGATTGGTAGAAAGTTCCAAATGGCCCACTTGGGTCTGTTTGCTTATACGGTAAACAAGTTCTCCAGGTTCGCTATCCTGGTCTGTGGAGGACAGCTGCAGAGTTGTGATCTTCTTCACGGAGTTTTCATCCAGCACCAAACCCTTATTCACTTCTATTGTAGGGGGAAGTCTATCCTCTATGTGGAATAAAAGAATGCCAGAATTTTTTGATTATTCATTATAGGATCCAATGTTTTGGTTATCTAAAAAAAACCCAAAACAGCTGCCTACCAAGGACAGTGATGAAGAAAGACTCATCGATCACTTTGTTGCCCTCTGGATCTTCAAGGTTAAATTTAAAGGAGAAGCTGCCTCCACTCTCTCCTTTTTCATGGATATACTCCACAAAGCCTGATGTAAGAAAGACAAAATACTGTTATATGGCCTTGGAGGACTCATGACTTATACCATATACCAAATCATTCAATTATATATTTTATAATCCATTTCTAGTGAAATGTTTTCCTGCTTACAGTTTTCAGATAATCAGAACAGTTGTAATGTTTACAAAAGACTATGCGGATTTGACCATGAAATGTATTTCATGTATTTTCGCTGTTTGCATTTGAACTTCAACTATAGAAACTATATAATAATTCTGATGCTGGCTTATATGTACAAGTAGCCTATAAATAATGTTCACATGTATTATTTTCACATATTATTTCCTGTGAGTGGAACGTTCAGGAATAAAACATTATATGGCTTCAAATATTAAAAATATTAAAATATAAAATAGATGAATATTACTGTACACATTTAAATATCAAGCTTAATATTTGAATAGTTGAATTTCATAAAATACATAAATCAAAATAAAATAAATCTGTTCTGATGGGGAATGTGGAATTTATTTTACAGTTAAAGGGGTCCCTGGCTGCAAAAAGTTTAAGAACCCCTGGGTTGAATCGACTAGACAATTTCAGCTCACAGAATATATTCTGATACCAAATACTTGTCTGTGTGTTCTCTCATAGTTTTCTCTTTGCTCTTCAGTATGAATGTCTGGTAAATAATTCAAAGCTGAGCTACTGAAACACAGATACTTGCACGTAAACTCTGATTTTATGAGAACCCTGCTATGTATTATGAATTGATTCAATAAGATTTGGCATGTTTCAGAAAGCTGCTGCTGTATTTTACCTACTTTATCATAAAAAAAAAAACTGCAATAGAACCCAGTTTTGCTATTTTTAAATTAGCCTGTTCAGTGCTGCCTGTCAATAAATATGACATATTTTATGCCAATTGTTTCATGTTTTAACCCCTTAACAAATATTCCTGACTCCGTATCCATTAGATTCATTATTATTTAATATTGTCATAGTCAATAATAATACATTATTCATAGTGCACTGTTAGAAAAAAATCTGAATCTAGAAATGTTCTTTGGATCGTCCCTCTACAGCAGTGGGTTTTCTTAACCAAGAGATTTTAAGAAACAAGTTTAGGAAAGTAACAGCCCTTAACTATCCACAGAACCCTGGAGGAACCAATTTTCTGAGTGTTGTAACTAAGTAATATGCTTTTGGATGATTAACTGAATAATAATCCAGGGGTTTAATGGGTCAACTGAACATGAATAAACATTTGTCATTAACAGCAGTAAATCCTGCAATGTGTGGTGCCTCCTCATATTTTTGACATTATTCCTGTGGTTATATCTCATGTACTGCTTAAAGAAAAGGGAGAAACCTTTGTTGATGTCGTCCTGGGTGAAGCTCCTGACTGGCCCTTTGGCAGAGATTTGGACTTTGTTTCTGCCTTTGTGAAGCTGCAGTGTGCCCACACTCAGGTCTTTAGTCACAAAGAACTTGAGTTTTAGGTTGTCTGAGTCAATATCTGTAGCTTTCAGGTGCTGCTCTGTGATCTTAGACGAATAACCTGGTGGAAAAGCAATGCAGAAAGATTTAGAAAATGGTATCATAATTCATAAATGATCATTTGAGTTATGGGCAGAAAAGCATTGATATGTAACAAACATAGGACTTCATCAGAAATTGTAGTTTGGGGATGCACAATAATATCAGAATTATATTGGTATTGGGAGGTTATTGTTGAAACCAATTATCGGTATCAGACGAATATATAGAATTGACTGCTAATACAAAAAGATATTTGATGACGCATTTATTGTATTTCAGATAACTGTAATATTTGATAACACTGTAATTTGGTTTTCAACTGTTATTGTATTTTTTAGTAATGTAAGCATAAAGTAATGTTAGCATTTAAGCTTGACAATTTAAGGACTGTATTAGACAGTCAAATCCTTAATTATTCATTTTTGAATGGTTGGTCTGCAAAACAAAAATTGTGTGAATTATATATATGTATCTTTTTTATATGTGCATTTTATTTGTATGTGCATCAACAGCTGCAGGAATGTATAGAACAAATATTGGCTACTGACAATATTCCAGAATTCCAACATCATGCATTCCCATTCTGTAACCAACTAATATATTGGGGAAATCATTGACAACGTTGGTTCTAATTATAAATAAATATTCAGATTGCAAAGAAAATGCTGCAAAGTGACCATACAAAGATCTTTTGCACATCCTGAAAAATGTGGTTCCAATGGCCAGCCACTCTATATGCCATCAGGTATTGCTGCGTGACTTTATACTGACCTGCTGCTAACTGAAGGCCTCTGTTAATTGTGACTCTGGGTCCTTCACTCTTTTTGACATCCATGCTGAACTCCAGGCGGCCTATCTCCGTGTGCACTCCATCCGTTACAGAGAAGTGAATCTCGTCAGTCACTGATCCATGTGTATCAGGAGTGTACACCAGCAACTCGTCTAGGATATCCTGGTAGGTGAATGTGGAACCCTGATGGAGCACCTTACCAGTCTCTAGAGGCTGTGAGTAGAACTGTCTTCTGCGCAACTTGCCTGTAAAGAAGTTAAAAGTGTGAAAATGCCTGCAAATAATAATAATGTATACACAGAACTGCTGAGATTACTAACAAGAAAATCCTAGCAGGCGAAGAGAAATAACTGAAATGAACCACAAAAAAACCCTAGTATATGTTGGTGAAGGAGACGTGTCCATGCTAACAAAAATAAATAATAAACAGAACATCCTGCCCTGCATTTTTTCCAACCACCTTCTTGTCTTCTGTGGGTTCACAAAACTATGATTTGCAAATTCACTTAGATGGACTGGGCAGGAAATGAAAGCAACTGCTACCAGAAGCAAATTTGCATCTTTCACATCCTTTCCCCTTCAGTGAAATGGCTTTAATGCTGGGTGAATTTTATTCATGTTCGGTTTGACCTCTGCTTTCACTGAAAAAGTAGAAAAGCTGGGTTTTCTGACATTTTCAGTATCAAATCAAGTATGTTTTTTTTGTCATTCCTCTTTACAGCTCATATACACTGAAATGAAATGTTGTTTCATTCAAGACCATAGCGCAATACTAAACATAATTTTTTTTTTATTTGTAATTGTATACACCATACACATTTACAGAAAATTCTGTCACATTTTATGACTCAGCACAGCCAAGCACAAAAACACAACTCCCTAACAAATAATACAATAAAGCCAGAGCTTTGATCTCTCCCTGCAGGCCTTTGTGATTTTTTTATTTACTTATTTATTTTTTAGTGAGGCGGCAGCGTTCCTGTCCTGTATTATTTTGGGCATACTTCAGCTACATTGGTTCCTGCCATTTATCAGGAATGAGTCATAATACTGACTCAAAAAAGCTGAACCCCCTCTGACACAGTAGCCCTAAAAGTAATAATGGTGACCTTTCATTGCCTCACCAGCCGATTTTCGAGGTCTGTTCTAAAGCAGTGACAGAAACAGAAAGATATTTTTAGGACCCCTTAATTATATGCACTAAGCTTTTGTAAAGACTCTAATATGTTGCTGTAAATATATTTTACAATATACACATAATAGGCAGAGAGCACAAAATGGACAAACAAACCCCACAGCACAAAAAAAAATCTATATTACTTATAAAGATGTGGCGGAAGAGAGCAGAAAAAAAAAAGCGTAAGAAGAAAGGAACAGACCGTAGGAAGGCTTTTTGGTGATAGTAAGCACAATCTCATTCTCTGGTGTATCCAGATCCAACACACTGAGGGAGGAATTGGTGATGACGACGCCTGTGTTCTCCTCCACATGGATGCTGTTTACAGAGATAACTGGGACTCGGTCTTCCTTAGTGTGCTGAAATTTTTACAGATGCAAATTTAATTACAGAACTCCCTCCTTCTTGCTACAGAATTTGAGTGTGAGATTCATCTAATGTGTCCAGCAAACTGGGATATGATGTGCACTGAACACCATTTGAAAGGTCTTGAGGAGAAAAAAAAAAAACAGTGATACCTGGATATCAATGGTGACATCAAAAGCTTCTGTCTGGCTGGAGCCATCACTAATGTAGAAGCTAAAGACATCTTGGTGGACATTTGCTTGGTGGACATTTTGAACATAGAAAATGTGGTCTGAGGTGAGGTCCTCAATTGTGAACGGGACATCGGGATTGATTATACGCGCTTCACCTGTCGACCCAGCTGTGGACAAACGAGGAGTGCATACAGACAAAACACGACCCATTACGATTAGGTCATGAACACACTTCACAAGGATTTAAATCAAAATGCAGCTATGGAAGACAAAATAAGGAGACAAATAAATAAACATACACTATTCCTCAGACAAAAAATAAAATTTGAGTCACAAAAATCTGATAGTTAGGTATGGCAATATATTACAATCATTAAACAAAAATAACTACAAACAGTTCAAGGGAGTAAGACAAAACAAATGGTTAACACTGTAAAACACAGAATAATCAGACAGCACTTCTTCTGAGCGCAAGATGAAAAATGAGCTTCCTTTCCCTCTTAGCTCAGTGCCCTTTCATGATTCATATCCTCTAAGATTTTTGCACCATTCTTTTTTTTGAACATTGTGAATGAGCCCTCTATTCATGAACAAATTTGTAAAGCTCAGTTTTCACACAATCTTCAATTAATGTTTTCAGTTCAATTTGTGAAGGAACTTTTTTCAGTGAACATTTTAACAAAAGCAGCTTTACAGAAACTCAGATACAAACCCCTAAGGGCAATAGGAGTGATAATAATAATAATAAAAAAACAACAACTCAGCAAGACAGCTCAAGGAAGTTATGCTGAGAGAAAACACAACCCAAAAGGGGAACTCAAACTCTGGATAGTGAAGTTACTGGCCAAGGAGACATGGACAAAGGTAAATTGATATGTGGTGCATTATAACCCTGTCGTCATGGAAGCACAATCAGGGAAACTATTCGGGGACGAGGCTACGCGAGGGGATCTGGAGGAATTAGTAGTCCAATGACATGCAGAATAAAGCCATCTGAAATATGACTACTTGATCAAAGATTGATAGTTAGAAATGTATTCTTCTGCATCATTTGCAGCTCATCAGACAAGTTAATATTTCCCTTATTTGTAAAAATGTGTTGGTCTGCTGTATTTTTGTGGTAAAAGCCTCCACGCTCAGTGAAACTTCTGTGGCTAATTACAAACATTTTCTCAGGGTATGTACAGTTTCTCTGGCTATTACTTACTTTCATTTATGCAAATTTGCTAAGATCAGTTCACAGAGTCAGTTATTGTTTGTTATATAACTATATATTACTAGTTATATATTGATTAGTCCATTTCAGTGGTTGTGTATATGTGTGTGTGTCTTTGGGGCCTGGTGCATTATATATGTTCTATGTTTCATGCCAGTTATTGCTCCATGTGTTAAAGCAAGCTTTCTGAGGCAAACTACTCGTATTTAAAACCCACCTCGTTTTGTATTCTCAATAAAGCCATACTTTGGAGGACTGATCAGCCACACAAGCAGATCCTTTTGTGATGTGTCAGGGTCAGATGCGATGATATGATTGGCTGACAGTTGGACTCGGCCTCCCTCCTGGACCTGAAAACCCAAAAAAGTGAAAAGTGTCCCCTTGAGTTCAAAGCACTCCAGACAATAAAACAGTGAGTCAGGTGGAGAGAATGCTAACCTTGATACCACTGTGTACAGTGACTACAGGTGGCTGTCTCTGCACAGAGGTGATGGTAATGGTGCACATCTGGTTGTCCAGGCGGTTGTTCTCAGCATCATAGACAATGAAGTGGAAGATATCTGTGACAGGCTGGTTACCGGTATCAAATGATGTGACATACCTGTTTGCACAGAGTACACAGCAAATTAATAATTAATTTGTGCTAACAGCTACAATATATGTACTCATCCAGATACTATGTATTTAATGATGGTGACCTGGAATACACAGTTAATTAATGGATATAGTCAAACAAATAGTCATACTAGTCTAACTATTCTAGTCTGATTTTCTTTCAGTCTAAAAGACTAACTTTCTGACCAAAGAACTAATGTTTTGTTTCACTTTCAGAAGAAACTTACTGCAATTTTATTGCAGTTGCATTAAAGCCAATAATCATCTCAGCTTGGGCATCAATGTGCATATAGGTTTTGGGTTTCATCAAAATAAACTTCTCAGTAGCTTTTAGCACATCACTGGAGAAATGTGTAACACAATTTCGAGGCCATTGTGCTAATTTACTGCACATCTCCCCACATTCACATAATAGTGCAAAATATTATGAGAAGGCTGAATAATAAGGTTCTATATTTCTATTTCTATACACAAACAACACTCAATAAATGATCCAGTCTGCAATTATTTCATCTGTATTTATGTGTTTGTTTTTAAAAAAAAAAAACCATACAAGTAATACAACAATGCAAATACTATTTGCTATAAGAAAAAAAATAATAAAAGGTGCCAGTGAGCATAATGTTCTGACTATGTGAACTGGTACCACATTTGTGTGTGAAAAGCTTTTTTAAGCAAAGCAAAGCTGATATGAATGTCACAAATGACATAACTGATTATTGCTATAAATGATATAACTGTACCGAATCTTGTGGTGGTTGATGTCCTCCATGGTGAAGGAAGAATACTCATTGAGTTCTTCATGGTCTGAGGCAGAATTTGTCCTGGTAAGGATCCCATACATGGGCACCGAAACAAGCTGGATACGAATCTTATCATCTGAGGAGTCATTGTCCTGAAGATGTGGTTTAGAACATAGACCAAATTAACTATATCCCCTGGTAATGTTTAAGAACAGCTGAAAAACTGGCCCGATAAAAGATTTACTGTATAAAACCATACAAAAGCAAGCTAGAATACAATGCACATCTAATGATCAATTCCACATAATCCACATTATCTCACCACATAAGCCAGATGCGAGTGTCTGATGACAGTGCTGCTCTTCTCTGCCACTTCCATCGACAGCAAGGCCTTAGGGTCACGTCTCGGACCATCGCCTCTGACCTCTAACACAGTCACCTGCACCGTGGTGGGTGTCATGGACATTCCATCCGTTACAGAGAAGATCATGGTGTCCTTCTCAGTGGTGAGACCAGAATGCTCATACTGAAGGACATTTCTGGTGATGTCATTGAAGGTGAAGGTGTCACCTGGTCCAAAGATTTAGCATAGAGATGGACGGACCAAGATTTAATATTTGTGCAGTTGTTTTATAGGAAATTTATTTTTTGTGCTATCATGAGCATGTATAGAAGGTTCTGAAATCCTACTGAACAGACTACTGAATCCTACTGAATCTTTTCACAGGAACTACAATTAATGGACTTTTTCCAAAAATTTCAAACTTTAAATACCCTGTCTAATAGGGGAACAATATCTTGTATGGTCCAACATAGCACCACTTAAGAAGGAATCTTCTTTTCTTTTTTTTCTTTGTTTTTTTTTTTTATGAGTGCACTAGAAGAAGCATGGATTGTATTTGAGAGAACCTACCATTAACCATTGGGGTCTGAGAGCCAAAATCCACTCTGAGTAGGGTTCCGTGCACTGGACCCTCCACCAGCTCAAACTCTAGCTCATCTGGTGCAGTGTCAGCATCCGTTACTGCCAACTGCTGACCACCTACAGGGCAAGGAGAACCACAAGGGTAATTAAACTTTTTTTCTCACAGGCTACATATTCCCTTTTAACTCAGTTTTACCCGGAAAATAGAGAACTCAGGAAGCTTTTGACCACTGTATTCTACACAAATGGTTCTCAAGTTAATTGTAACTAGCATGGATCATTTTGCTAAAGATGTATTGTACCGATTGGTGCTCTGCCTCCCAGGGTCACCTCCAGCACTGGGTCCAAGATCTGGAAAACTGGAGGTTGCTGATGATTGGCCAACAGCAGGATGGAAAAGTCCATCTCAGGGGTGGTATGATGTCCATCAGTTACTGGAACATGTAAGCCAAGTAGTTAAGAGATTACCTTACACTAACAAACATACAGAATGAGCATTCCCACGTTCAGCAACAGCCCTAGACATAAATGATAAACAAAACTAAGGTTATGGGTTGTCATAATTACTATAAAGCTGCCAAGGACATCTAAAGAGAGTTTTCTAGGAAGCAAGGCTAAGCATTTGATATAGATAATATCAAAGAGATCAAGACAACAGAAATAACAAGGTTGACAGGATAAATGAGATAGTAGAGAGCAATCAGCCAGAGTTGACTTTAACTTTGGCCCCATTCATTTTATAAGCAATTCATATCACTATGCATCATATGTGAGAGTGAACAGAAGCAGTTCTCAGGAGAGACAATGAAAAAAAGAAGAAGCTAGGACGATATGACAAATAAACTGTGTAACTGAGCCCCTTTTCACTGTCTTATAGATAAAAAAAAATTGTCATGTGTAGTTGCAATGAAACACTGAAGAGAACTGTGGTCTATGTATTAAATATGTGCACAGGCACAGTGATTAGAGACAGGCAATAAAATACATTCATAAAAAAAAAACCCTCAATGGGTAGATTTTGATTATGCAGAATTTTGCTTTGATGAAGTACTGAAAACTTGCCATTTTGATGTTGATATTGAAGTAGTAGCATAGAGCTTTACTTTGTTTAGGTGAACTGCTTCGACCTTCTTCAAAAGGCATTTGAATAAATTTGCCTATTTTAATCAATTTAAACTTAATTCAGGCCTGGAAACAGAAACTGGTGATAAGGAAACTGATTACAATATCAAATGAAACGATATCTCCGAACAAAACCATGGTAAAGTTGCCACATAAAGAAAAAACAATCAGCCCATAAGTGAATGGTCTGTCATAAACCAACAGTTTTTGAAGGAGAACCACAAGGTTAAGCTGCAACTATCTGCAATTGTTAATCCTTTTACATTCAATCATATTATTCAGTGTTTCCCCTTAACTTATATTATTCAGTAACTACAACAAATTATTCATAAACTACAGTGAAAATAAAAGGAAACATATTCAATTATATGATTGAGGAATCTGGACCCCTGTTAGGTCTTAGGTTAAAAGGGTTAAGAGAAGTGACACACTTTCTAAAGGAGCTTTAGCCCACATTTTACTTGTGTTCAGTGTTAAAAGAAATATACGTTTTGCTGCTGTCAAATTATTTATGTTCATTAATATTCTATTGCAACAATGTGATGTGAACAAGCTGCTTTTGTATAAAATTTTCCTCCCAGTCTTGGCATCTAATTTTCTATGTATTTATCCTTTAATACTCACATATTTTATAACTCAAGCTTGGGCCGTACTAAAACACAATATCACATATTCCCCCATTAAACAAGCTCAAATTCAAAATGGTAGACCCTGGGATTCAACATGTGTGTTTAGAATTATGGCTCTAATTCACAGCCATCCTGTGAGAATGATGGAGGGATGGCTGTATCCTCTTGTCAAACAGAATATAGAGAGAGGCATATAGTATGATAGAAGACGGAGAGGGAGAAAGATGAAGGAAGGGGAAAATAAGTCAGACCAAGTCCCACATATAATGACCATGGAAACGAAAGCCGAAGAAAGATTAGGTTACTGTGTGTGAAGGAAAGCTTGAAGGCTAGCAGAGATGAATACAATGAGCAACACAGAGAGAGAGAGAGAGAGAGAGAGAGAGAGAGAGAGAGAGAGAAAGAGAGTGACAAAGAGATGAAAAGGGGAGTTGAGAAAGCTGCTGAGGCAATATACCTGTGAAATGGAAGTTCACTGACTCTGGCAGGCCTGCAGAAATGAAACACTGTGAGTAGAGTGGATGTGGAGGAGCACAGAACTTTCAGGGCTTGTGAGGTGCAGTCAAAAGTCAATAACTGTTTAAAATGCCAATAATGCAGTCAGGACACGGCTTAGTTAATAGTAAGGCACTATTGGTTCAGTTTGGGCAAATCTAAACATTTAACTTCTCAGACAGTAGCATACAATTTTGTGTTTGGGGCATCCAGTATTACAATGCAATGGTAAGTCTTCACTTCATGCATTGCACCTATTTTAAAATAGCTATGTGAGTCTAAACAGCAATACAATGTAATATTGAGAAAATATAAATTAGCATTTATACTATTTTTTTTTTTGTAATTTCGACTGCTCCCATTTAGGGTTGCCACAGCGGATCAACAAGCCACATGTTTTGATTTTGGCACAAATTTTACGCCGGATGCCCTTCCTGACGCAACCCTCCCCATTTTCCAGGCTTGGAACCGGCACTGAGAGTGCACCCTCCAGTGGTCAGAGTTGGTTCCTTGACAGGGAATCAAACCCAGGCCATGGCATGCTAGCCACTAGTCTTCTATGTCTACTACACTACTACTATTACTACTACTACTACTACTACTACTACTACTAATAATAATAATAATAATAAACACTACCAGTACTATTAAGACCACTACTATTACTACTAATCGTCCTCCTCTTACTACTACTAGTACTATAGACACAACAACAACAACAACAACAACTACTACTACTACTACTACTACTACTGATGAGTGTAATGTGCAGTAGAAACCAGTACTGTACCACAGAATACTATTATTAGTGTAGACTTCCGGACAGTTTTTCTGAAGTTTTTCAAGGTATTACATATTGAAACTATGTGTGTGTGTGTGTGTGTGTGTGTGTGTGTGTGTGTGTGTGTGCGTGCGTGTGTATGTAATGTATACACATACACATATATGCATATATAGATATAGATATATGCAGTATACTTGATTTCACTCATGTAAATGTTTTTAAATAACCATGGTTCATACTGATAATAATCGAGATACTTGAAGACATATTATGTATGTTCAACTAGGATATTATCAGAAATTATCATACAAAACTATTATCTTATAAAACTAAAACAGGATTGAAGGCCAAGTCATAAGGCTCTGATATATTTGTTGCATGTTTCCAGTGACCTACCAGTGAAGGAGTACTGGTAAAGCTCCTGCAGATGAGACGGAGCCTGTGGTGGCCTGTAGATGATTTTTCCAGCATCTACATCAGCCTGAGTGAAAAAGCGGACATGAGTGTACGGCCTGTCCCCGTGTTCCAGAGTGCCTGAGAGAAACACAGAAGCTTTATAAATGGATCTCCAGAGCAATGACATGCTGAATCACTATAAAAAAGATTTGCAGTTGTCCTAGTAATATAATACTCTTCAGTCTCTCACTGTAGGTATATTGGTATCAAAGGTCTTTAGCCAGCACTGCTATCTTGCTGTAGAAAAGGACTACAGGAAGTAATGTATCTTACTTTAAAGGCACACTAAAACACCAATATCATTGTAAAGCAATGTGAAGAAATAATTTTTTTCAGAATACCATTGAATTATCCACTGACTATAATTTTTAAAACTTCCTTTCACAGCTCGCTGGCACAGTATTTGTCAGAGCTATTGGTTTGAATCATATTAAGCTATAACAGAGGTTCAGGTTACCCTGGCCTGGAGGTAGTGGTTTGGTGATGTTGTATATCAACTTGTTGCTTGGCGTCTCTGAGTCAGTGAAGGAGAGAACGGAGGGTGTTATCAGGGTAACGCGATCTTCCTGTGCCTGTGCGTGTACACACACGCGCATACACACACACACACACACACACACACACACACACACACACAAAACAACATCCATCAACAACAAAAAATCACCCAGATGAAATACATGATGTCTGGAGATCGCTGAGATTAAGTCAGCTTTATTACACTTCTGAACAGCAGGCAGGAGGACACACACAAAGCACTGCACAAATAAAACGGCTGCACCAAAATTAATCTTAGATTTCATTTAGCTTGGTCCAGCCTGGTCCAGAATTCTGACTCCGCTACCAAGAACCATTCAATTTAAGAAATAAATGTTTTATCTAATGATTTATTAAAAATGACCACAATATTTTAATCAGCTTATGCAAAAAGGATTAAACTGAGACAAATAACTTGAAATAAATATGAACTAATATCAATATATTAATAATAAATAAATAATCATATTTTATTACAATATATGAATATACATAATTTAAAAAAATTCCCCAGATGTCACCATGTATTTCATTCAAATGGCAACATGTATCCTTCTAACACACCATGTGATATTGACTCAGTTAATACAGTCTTCTATATGCTATTGTAATCCTTTCAGTAAAAAAAACGAATATCAAACATCTTTGAGAGTGAAGAATTATGTCTGAAAAGTGGATAAGTTAGTTTTTCATAAATGAGAAATAATGTGGACAATATTTTTACCCTCAAGACTTGTATATATTCAGACTAACCTACAATTTAACTTAAAACTATTCATATTAAAAAAAAAACAATAGAGTGCAAAAATCTGAATCCCTTTAGGAGACAGTAAAGGAAATGAAATAACCATAACAGTTTTGTAAATGTTCTTTTATTGTCATAAAGTAGCAAAAATGGCTATAGATATTAAAAAAAAAATCTAAATTATATCAATGCAAAAGTTTTTGAGTAACTTTAAATCCCTGCCTCTGCCTTCTTTCCTTTGTATTAATAAGTAGCTTTTGGTTCCTCCATATAGATAACTGTAAAAGCGATTATAGCCATCCTTTTATTTCAAAAGCCAGTAGGGATGCAAACTTTTGCACTCAATGAAACTATACACGAGAATGTGCACTCTGTGATGTGTCCATTACATTGATCTGGAGATCTGCTCCAGGAGTGAGCTGAGGAAGACCAGGAGTCTGAGGCATCACTCCAATCGTGAAGGTCTGAGCGTCACTGCGTGTGTCTGGGAAAGTCTCAGCAGACACCTGCAGCATCATATTTGGCATAAAAACACAGCACATATGGTACAGGTCACTACCCCTTTACCGCTTTTATCACATTTTCTGTCCAATTAAATGCTCTCTAGAATCTGAAATGCCCCGCCCCCAACATTATAACAATCGCCTTGTGGAAGTTGCCGTTGTTGAGTGAGAGAAATCATATCAGCAAGCACGGGTCGTAAATGTGTCTTTGGCTCTTCGAATGTGTGAATGTTATTCTGTTTTCCAGATGTAAGTTGTTTAAGAAGGAAATTCACTTTGAAGAAGGAGTTATTTGTGCTAGCTCACGTCTTTGTGACAGGCATTTTCCCATGGTACTAACTGTCAAGTACGGTTTAGCCCGGGCTGTGAGGTAAGCTAAACGCTATAAGCTAATAGCTAAAGGCTATTTAAAAAGGGGGAGAAGCCCTGACTTCCTGTTCAGTGGAAATTACGTCAACAGATCGACTAATGCCGCACATTTCACGGCACTTCATGGGGACTTTAAGGAGTGAAGAGACATAATGTTCTTCTTTAAGAAGGAATTGTTGTTCTGAATATCTAAAACACCAGAATACAACCCGATCAGTTGTCTTGACTTCAGAAAACAATCAACTGTCATTTTCTCCTCACACAGTTGACTCAGATATTTACAGAAATAGACACATAAAACGGATTTACACTCCGGAGTGTAATTAAACGATTTAAGGAATGTTAAAAGGCGGTGCTATCTCTAACACCTAAGATTTAATTATAGTCTTACATTTCTAACCAACACACATGATAGTTTTAGCTATTTAGGTATTGTTAGTTTTAGTCTAGATTTAGTTGTAGTCAATGAAACTGAACAGTTTAAGTATCAAATATATCATAACTATCATACAGTCAAGACTATTTATAAAATGAAGCAGATCATTCAAAGGGATGTGGCACAATTAATAGCTTTGCTCTAGCACATTTATTACACTACATACACTTAATAAAAGTAAATTAATTGCAATGACATCAGGCATGCTATTTCCTCTTCCCTAGTATTATATTAGTGGAAGAAGATACTACAAAACATTTTTTTATCCAGTTTTTATCTAAATGTCAAAGTCAATATAGTAACAAAATCCACAAAGCTAAACATTAGCATACATAGACAGAGCAGAGGAGTATGAATGAGTATAAAGCAAGTGGCAAGCAGTGCACCTCTGATAATTTCCTTATATAACTGCCTTAGCAAATTCAATTCACAAAGATGAGGACGTGTTGTCCAATACACTGACCTTTGTCCAACAGACTGATTCAGACATTTTAATCTTGATTTTATTTGATGACAAAAATGTCCGTACATTTGTCCTTACATTTAAGATACAAGGGTAACTTTTGAATTTTAAAAAAGTTAATAAAAAAAAAATAACAACCTTAAAGACCAGCCATTTTTATTTTACCTTGTTACTGTCAGATCAAGATAACCTGAACCTTAATGATCATTAGCAACAAAAAAAAAAAATCAAGCTAAGGGCACAAACTCTGCTCGTTAAACTTAAAATGAGACACTTTGACCCTACATAACATAAAAACAGTTGTGTGTATGTGTGTGTTTGTAACCTGAAACTGGAAGGTGTCTCTCTGAGTGCCTCTCCCATAGTGACGATACCACACAGTGCCCTCATTGACGTCCTGCTGGGTAAATGAAGAGGTTGGTGTTGTATCTCTTCCCTCTGGAAAAGCCTGCCAGGCCTCCACTGGACCATCGGCTGCCATGGACACCAACACAATCTCACCTACAAACACACACACACACACAAATGCTAAATTACCAAAAAAGAAAAGAGTAACTGTGTAGTTACTAATACAAATCATTAGTTTTAAGATATGTCTTACTATCTTCAAAAAGTTTAATTCATGTTATATTTATATTATATCCTGGACTAAATACAGTTGAGTGCAAAGGTTTGTATATGCTTACTTCAAAATGATAAGACAAATAATTTAATGTGATTCTTTTTTTAAAATCATACGTAATTAACAAAAAAGGCAAAAAGTTTGTGTTAAAAATATTTCTAGTAAAAATATAAATTTTTTCCTCACTTTTTCTCTACAGTAGTCTTCTCAGATATTTTTCTTCCACTCTTTGATCATGTCTTTGCATATTTCTTCTCCACTTATTAAAATGCTAATATTTTCTGTTTTAAGACTTGTGATTGGTTTCCAGATTCCCTCTGACTCTGAACTTAAAGGGATAGTTCACCCAAAAATGAAAACTCTGTCATCACTTACCCATAAGACTTTCGTTCATCTTCAGAATTACTTTTACTTTTACGATGCCTTTATGAACTTTTTGGAGCTTGAAAGTTTTGGTTACATGGACTGTAAACGGAGGAGCAGAAATCTCCCAGGTTTCATTGAAAATGTCTTCATTTGTGTTCCAAAGATGGACAAAAGTCTTATGGGTTTGAAACGACATGAAGATGAGTAACTGATGACAGAATTGTCATTTTGGGGTGAACTATCACTTTAACTGCTCACAGCAAACAGCTGAGGTACATTTTTCATATTATCACTCAAAACAAGACAGATATAAATTTTTGCCCTCAAAAGTATATGCATATATTATATACTGTAAATATTACATTAATTTAGTGAGCAAGATATGGTGGAATGTTTTTCTTACTCTGTTGTACTATATTGCATTGTCTTGATTAAAAGAAATCTGACTGATGAATACTGAATAATAACCATGTCTTGCAAATGAGACTTTCTTTGTGGGAAGCATGCACAAAGGAAGCGTGAATAGTTTACAGAAGCTCTGACAGGAAAAAGCTCTAGTAAAGATTTGAGGCAATGTGTGGTACCGTGTTGGGGCTGTCCGTTGTCAGACTGGATGATGTATAGGATCTCAGAGTCACTGGCTCCTTTATACTCAGCCTTAAGATGTTTCTTGGACAGCTGCACCATCCCTCCTTCTCTCACCCAGGTCTTAGGAATTGAGCGCATGTGAGGAGCAAGTCCATTCTATAGAAACAAATCACAAACGCTGTTGCCATTTAATGCCATGGCACATCAGTCACTAGCAATTTCTACAACAAAATTCTGTCATTGGATATAATGTAAAATCAATGGATGGAAAAACACATTAATACTGTTAGTTAGTTGGCTATATGAACTCATTCCTTTCAATCAGCTCAGAGAAAAAAAAAATAATTACTTGATATAAGCTGCTAATAAACATTACATGCTTCAGCCAACCTCTACTGATCCAGAACACCACTGCATTAATCTCTCAAGTTCTCATGTTCTACAGTATGACAAGAGCTTGACGTTAATTTTAGTGCTATGACTCTGGATTAACCTCATGTTCTGTGATTGCTTATAACATATGAACCATTAAATATTTGATTATTTTTTGTGTTGATATTGTTTTATAGTCATTAAGGATATTATCAGCTTTCTAAAATGTGCACTTTGAAATAGCACTTTGAAATGTTGGAGGGTTGAAGCTTAAATGTTTTTATTTCCACTCTACTGGTCAAAAGAAAGAAAACAGCATTTAAAACCTCTGAATCATGAAGTAAAGTAAATTTTACCAAACAGAACATTAAGGAATTGCATGAATTAATTAATTTTTTTTTATTTTTCTAGTACATTCTTTTCCCACAAGGTCACTTTACACTTTGCATAAGAAAAAAGGTTGTAAAAAAAGAGGCGAAAATTAAGAAAGAATGGAGTTGAGATTTAAAAGAGGACAGTAGTGAGATTTCAAAGTAGGAGGGTTATACTACATAAATGTGTGAGAGAGATTAAGCCAAATAATCTAAACTCATTATAAAAGAAGAAATCCTTCCATCATATCTCGCTTCCACCACATGCTGATAAGATAAGTGAAACATCCCTTAGATTCCAGTCCGTGTCTGTCTTATGAGCACCTTAGGAGCATCAAGCATCTCTTTTCATATATCATCAGTTGCTTAGAAGATCATCAAAAGCTCAGAAGGATGGTGAGATGAAAGCTCAGGGGGAATCCCTTGGCAGCACTTCTAACATAACTACACTCAGGAAGATCTGCAGCATTCACAGTGGCTCAGGTGTGATGAGATGGTGTGCATTCTGGAAAAAAATCTTTCTACGATTGTGATGATCTTTTCATAACATGGTAGTGAGGAACTGAGAAGGTAGAATTTGGTGTATAGCTCAAACCATACAATTTCAAGTTGAATATAAAGCTTGGCATTATAATTAAAGTCCAGGAATTAGTGTGGCACAAAATGTGAGGTGAAACCAATGACGAATAGAGTATCAGAAAAGTCTACAGTATTTCACATTTTGCACCAGGGTGGATTCTGGGCTTGTGTGAGGGCAGGGCTTATAATCACGTATTTGCTTTCAACTAAAAGAACTCCTTCCGAACCACGGATCAAAATGGTAGGCACTAGGTTCCGTTTTCAATTATTTTCATTAGTTGCTAACACTCAAGTGGTGAAGAACAGTGCATTTCGGTTGTATGACATGTCACTGTGCAGGAACACCCGCAAACATACAGTATTTCATCCATGCAGGACAGCATGAGACATGCATTTTTCATGATGCTCTCAGTGCAAGCTCTTACACCACAAATGTGAGTTAATGACAGTGTTCCTGGGCTATGAAGTCTAGTTTTATACATCAATAAAGTACACCATATCCATAACAACCCTTTCCCCTCTATCACAAAACTTCAAACGGGAGGTAATATGACAAATTGAACCAATCAGATCAATTGGCATGCAGTGCTGAGACAGGACAGCTTCCACACTACAGGGTGTCCC
>JANDJT010000124.1:7765622-7773201 GCA_024331685.1 Stegophilus panzeri
AAAACTGCTCATGTTCCATTTGAGATGATACTACCCTTCTAAAATTCATACACTAGATGGCAGAGCACATAGTGCAAGTGTATAGTATGTAATTTGGGACACAACTTTGGTCTGTACTCTCTGATGCGTGTTTTCAGAACAGAAGTAACACAATGAGTAAACATGTCCCGTGCTGTCAGCAGACCAACTAGTCGATAATGAGATTCATTGACAATGATTTTATTTTATCGATTAGTTGTTGCAGCTCTATTTACATAGCAGTGTTTATAAGTGTTGCATGTATTTTATTACCTTATATTCCCATATGCCTCAATTTCACTGTAGTTTTCTCTTATTACATCCATATTATATTAGTATTACCTCTCCATCTGTGATAAAAAAAGATGTTTTTTTTTTTTTTGCCTGTGTTGTGTTAATTTAAGGGCATCTGGATGTAAGACAGAGCAGACACTTTATTACGGACTCCACCCTGGGAAACTAACAGCTTGAACACGGGGTAAGTGTTATTTTTTTTTTTTAGAAAGTCTTGGATAAGTTTCAGCTAACAAAAAAATCCTAGCAGGAAGAGAGAAAAAAACTGACTTTTACCACAAAAACCCTATTGTATGTTGGTAGACGAGATGGCTGTATGCTAACAGCAAAAAAGATAAGCACCACGTTCTACCCTGTCCTTTACTGACCAGAGTTAACAGCCCCACCCAAACTGAATTCACGGTCATAGAAAGTCAGAGAAAAACTCTTTCACGTCCCACATCCATTCACCCTCAAAGAACTGGCTTTCCCGTGTGTGTTTGCATTTTGTCTAAACTGTAAATGTTGGCACTTCTGTAAAATAATTTTAATAATTTTATCCATATGATTTTTTTGTGGTTGGAACAAAACTGAACATATCAAAAAGTTGCTCCATAGTGTCACCAGCATGAGGTGTACCGATGCAATACT
This sequence comes from Stegophilus panzeri, assembly GCA_024331685.1. Classification (NCBI taxonomy): domain Eukaryota; kingdom Metazoa; phylum Chordata; class Actinopteri; order Siluriformes; family Trichomycteridae; genus Stegophilus; species Stegophilus panzeri. The sequence continues at coordinate 7,766,565 of JANDJT010000124.1, forward strand.
GAAAGATTCTTTTAGAATTTTAGCAAATTCAGCAGTCAAAAAAACAACCAACAGCCCACTGTATTTTATAAAAAATTTGCCTACAAAATCAAGTAACTCCATACTCCATGTCATAATCCTACAGATTGATAACCATTGCTTACCCTCTGAGCAATGTTGACATGGACAAGGACATTGTGGTAGCTGTGTCCATCGTTGATCTGCAGAAGAAGTCTGTCCTGCTCTCCACTGCTGCCATCGTGAATGTACTGGAGTTGTTCACGCACCAGCTCTTCCAGTTTAAAACGGGACACCTGCCCATCTCCGTGGACTCGAGTCAAGCGGCCATGTTGGGGTGACTCCAGAACCATTAAGAGAACGTCTTGAGGGTTGTCATAGTCCTCGATATGAAGAACAGACCTAGTAAGGACGAATGTTTCACCGGGCTCAATGTAAATGGGTTGGTTGGTTACCACTACGGGTGGCTGTGGGAGACAAAAGAAATTAAGTTCATTTTAAAATCATTTTAGGAGAACGTGTGAACAAACTCTTTCAAAACGAAGCAATGAGAATAGTTATTATAACACAATGAAAAATTTAGAAGATTAACTATGTGACAAGATCTTCCAGCACCTATTCAAAGGGTTGGACTCAAATGTGCAATTGCTTCAGTTGAGTTGCCGTTAACTAGCATGATATTACCCCGAGGTATTAAAAGTACCCACACTGCATAAATGCAAAAAATCTTAGCAAGTATGAATAACTTGAATATATGCAAATTCAACCAATATTTACTTTTATTAGATCATTTTTAAAGGACTATTAATCCTATTTCTAAACATTTAAGTCATTTCAAGATTTAAAAATATCTTACTCTATTTTATAGCGCATTCTATTGTGCATTTATTTCTAAAAGGAAATAAATCAATTTCAAGCGTGTTATATAATAATCTCATAACGAGAAATATCAGATTTCCTTTAGTCACGATATCTTTAAAAAATTTTGCAGTACAAATTCTTTAACTCAAGTAGAAGTACAGTTACGCTTTGAAATGAACACTGTGCTAAAGTTGTGCTAAAGCTTCACACAGCTTCAAAATGTACTCAAAATGTGAAAATAAATGACTTTAATTACTGATGATAAATCAGCGTCTTTTTCACCAAGGAAGCAGGGAAAGTGAAAGGCTAATTAACAAGAGCTTTACTGCTAATCTCAAATGTTAGCTAGCATGATGATAACACTGATGACCCAATCTAGCTGTTTTCTAATACAAGTGTACGTAGTAGTATAATAGAGTATATATATTAGTTTTCTTTTTTGCTGTCATGTCTGTTAAACTTTAGATTTGGTTCGAGTTTAGATCTTGTCTAATGTTAAAAAAGTCAGCTTAGGACTTTTAAAGAAAAGAGTAGTGATATAGTATTTAAAATGTAATGAGCAGAAAGTAAAAGTTTTTCTTTTGAAATGTATTGAATAAAAAACTCAAGTAGAGATAACTGTACTGTGTTACCTCCCATCTCTGATATTACGGTCCTTTAGCATTATGTATTATGGGATGGAAGGAGAACAAGAAGAGGAAAGATCATGGGGTTTTGCTCTAAGGAGAAGCATGTTAATCTCTTTTCCTGATTGGCTTGTGCTGTGAGCTGCTGAAGACCACCCAGAAACATTCCACATTTCACAGCTAGAGACTGAAAGTAGATAAGAGGCTAATTAAAATGGCCTTAAAAGATTTTATCAAACAGAAACAAAGTGCGAAAGTAAAGAATTCAGTGCAGCTTTGGAAGAGGAATATGGAAGGTTTACTGCAGACAAACACAAAGGGGTTCAAACGATAATGATGTTCTTAATCACTAGCCGAGATCTGCTTTGCACGTTTAATGAATTGGTATAATCTTAATAGCCCAAGCTGTGACTGAAAAATAGAACTGATTTTATGTAATTGACTTCATAAATTAATATAAATAGCAATATAGCAGGTGATAAGCGTGATAGTAAATTAAATTGTGTATAAATTGTTCACACATAAAAGGTGGAACTATGTGTGGAAAGTGGTCTGATTTATGTGTAAATTATAATATTCACTTGTAATTTATATTCATTTTATAAACAAAATTGGTTCATATTTATGCTAGAAGCTAGTATGTAATATATCAAATAAATCTGTGGCAAACCGTTTTAAAATGTTTGGTTTGTTAGAAAATGAGAAATTTTCAGTTTAACATTTAATATGTTAAATATGTGTTTTGAGCTTAATGATTTTTTTTTTTTTCCTTAAACATAAAAACGTTTGTTAAGTAGAACTTTCAGCAATGCCCTGTCAAAATTATTGGCACCCTAAATGTAATATTTGGTGTAGAGAATAGCAGCACTGAGCCCAATCCTCTAATTTCTAAGGAGACATTGGAGAATCTTGATCTTCTTGATTTCTAGCGTGTTAAGTTTGTGAATGCTGCACCTCGACTCAGACCACGGGTTGAGGCCGAGATGGCCAATGACTACACGCCCTACAACCATTTTTGGATGTATGTTTGGGATTATCTATCTATCATTACTTAACCTCATAGAAAAGGGTTTGTATGTGTATTCCAGGTAAAAAAAAAAACCCAAAAAACAAAAAACATTTCACAGAGCCTGAGAGCAAATTCTGACAAGTAGAACTTGACATCAATGGCATCGACAGGGATGCCTCCACCACAAATCTAGTCCTTCTTGTTATTTATTTGTACGACCTTAAAATATACTTCAAACAGAAAAAAAGAAGAAAAAATATTTCAGACATTTGACATTGATGTGACCTTGACCCTCTTTGGATCAATTCCAAAATCGAATCAGTTCATCTGCTGGGTACAATCATAATTCCTTATAAATCGTACAAACATTCAGCCACTTGTTCTTGAGAAATAGCACTAATTAGAATCTCAGATGGACAATCCGAAAACATAATGCCTCCCCCACAACACCATGATTTCTGTGCAATTTTAAAATATATTTTTAAGGTGATTTTGCCACATACTGTATGGTTTCGAGAGGAAAAAGAAAGTCCTCATGTTTTTGTTACACTATAAGACATTTCAGGTAGTTAAACTTAGAAACAAAAGTTCCCCTTAAAAACGTGAGTAAACTCAACTTGAACATAACCTTCGTTTCAACTCAAAGTTTTACAAAGGATTACTTTAAGTTTAATTTTTGAAAACTTATAAACTTAAGTTCAATATCCAAAACTTGTCATGACAACGGGATTTAAAGAGAAGAAATAAGTTCACATAACTTAATGGGACTACCATGTTTTATAGTGCAGAGCAAAGATCAAGTGAAAATTCTGAATTGTTTTCTGTATCCCTTATTTGATAGTCAATTTTGTCCATTCTCTTGAAGAAGCCAATACGTCCAGAGCAGACTGTATGCGATGTCATTTGCATACACACAACTGCCAAAACTTTCATTAGAATGGGTTTGTGCGTGCGTGCGTGTGTGTACATCCCTGCTCCGTCAATTTATATGTGCATATAGATGAATATAAACAAACAGATGACGTGTAACACTATACAGTACACTATGTTCAATTGAAAATGGCAGTGTAATTTTTTCCAAGGCTTAATACATGCATGGAAAACCTAAATATATAAATTCATTTTCATGCATTTACCCAGTTTTCATTTCACACTCTATTTTACAGAAAATATAGCACAGTTAATGTCCCTGTCATGCCACTGAGCCTTTCAATTTAACTAAAGCTCGAGCAGGCAAATGAACATTAACAATTTGGCCAAGTAAGTGTTCCTTAGGCTTTTTCAACATTGCCCGATTCCCCCCCCCTCCCCCCTCTCAGGGTCAGACTTGTTCACCAAATATAAGCATTACCGCCTTCCTCAGCAAAAGATGAAATGATAAAAAAGATTCACAGTGCTCCTGGAGATAGTTGAAACATGATCAATTCAGAAGGGGCAGTAATATATTTTGTGCGGTTGCAGTATTCTGATCCTGCAGTGGCCTCCAGTTCAGAGAGCTTGAGTTTCTCCAAGTGTGTATGTGAGCGTGAGGTTACATAAAGTCACACAGATGCATAGCCAGTCCTCAGGAGACTGCAGATGCAAGTGATATATTTAGGAAATGTAATCAGGGGACAGGAAGGAGGGCGTCAGACAGAGAAAGAGGGAATCTGTTATTTTCCAAAATATCAGTGAGTTACTATAGCCAGCTCTGACTGAAGTTTAAGAGGCATTCGATCAGTGTAGGATCCTGATCAGAGTGGTACACACACACACAGGCTTATTTTATTTCTGTCAGAGCGCATGCAATCAAACCACCATTACTTACCCAAGTACTTTATGTAACTTTGTGTGTGTGTGGGCAAGTACCTGCCGAGACACAGCCTGTAAATGAACAGTCTGCGGCTCAGAGAACAGATGTGGATCCGCCGCTCTCAAAGTGAACTGGCCAGCCCTGAAAAAAAATCATAAATGATTCAATATCATATTATTTTAAGACTAATTGTGTTTGTGTGTGTGAATTTAAAGAACTGAGAAAGAAATAGAGAAAAAAAGAAAAAAGAAAGAAAAGTAGAATGACAGATATAAGAAAGGGAAATGTTTAAATGTGTGTAGCCTTAGTGTGTGTGTGTGTGTGTGTGTGTGTGTGTATGTGTGTGTGTGTGTTTAATTGCAGTAATTAAAGCTAATGAATTCTCACATTCTCTGTCTCTCACACACATACACACAGATATTATTCTGTCTTACTTGTTTTAATTCTGTATTACTACTATATTAATGTTAATTAACAATGCATTATAAGGGTTTAAGTGAAAATCAATAATTAATTAAGAAAAAAAAACAGCTTTTTTGATTTTGACCTTCCAAATACTTCTTATCAACTTCAAAGATACTGACTGATTTTTTTTTCTTTTGCCCAACTACTAAAAACCAAAAACATTTCAGTTAGTTCAGTGACTGTATCAGTCTCACATGCTCTTCATACATTTAAATGACTTTAAAAAGTTACTTATTAGAAATGTGTATGAATTCAAAAGAACAAGAGTGATGTGATTGGCTTCCGATTCATTTTATTTTACCCTAACTCTGAGAATTTGCAAGTGTTACAGTAGATAATTTAAAAAAAAAATAAAAAAAAAACCACTGATCTGTAATTTTAGTTAGTTTTCAATTTGAAATACCTCAGTCTGTGTGGACGGTTTTAAACTTCCCATCAAGTATATTTTATCTAGTTCCTTTTTTATTAAGTGACACTCATGCTCTTTCATTAGTACAGTATATTTAAGTAGTATATTTTAGTTGAATTGTATATTTATGTACATTTTCCACCCCTATATAACAATAACACTAATCTTAGTAATCAAAAAAGTAATTAAAAAAAAAATACCCAAACATAAAGGAACTTTTCAATGGGATCTAGCCACAAATCTCAAAGAAGTCTTATATTGCTATATAAATACATGTCCTCATAAACATAAGCACATAACACACACTCTACACACACAGTACTGTCAAGCTGCCACTGTTGGGTCCTTGAGCAAGACCCTTAACTCTCACTTTAACTCTCATCTGCTCAGCTCAATTGTAAATTGTTTTGGATAAAAGCATCTGCCGAATTACGTAAATATAAGCTGAGATGTCAAGTGTGTAACATGCATGTTATGATCATTCAAATGAAATACAAAATTAAAACATCACACATGATTTAATGGGATTATGGGCAAACCGTTATGACACTTCCACTCACTTGATTTGGGCTGCGGTGTGGACGAAGCGCACAGCTCTGTTTTTCACCTGCGAGAGGGTGAACGTGTCATCGCTGTGCAGCGCTCTCTCTCGCCCGTCTTCCAGCACTGTTAGCTGGCCGTTACTTGGAGGCTGTAACAGCTGCAGTTGCAGGCTCTCTGATTGGCTGTCGGAGTCTTTGACTGACAGGAGCGCAGGGTCCAGAGGGGTCACTTCACCGATAGAGACCAGAAATGAGCCGGTGATGTGGAGAGATGGAGCATGAGTGTTTGCTTAAAAAAAAAAAGAAAGATAAAGAAAGAGATTAAAAACAGGACCCATAGTTTATAATGTGTATTCAAATTCAAATTTTATTTGTCTCACACACAACCACACACACTACGGCGTGTAGTGGAATGCTTTTTATGACTGTTCGTGACATAAACTAGAATTTACACAGACTAGAATTAATTGTATACAATCAGAAAAAGGAAACGTATTTATAAAGTATAAAAATATAATGTAAGAATATAAAGATGGGTGGCTGTGGCTGTGTAAGGGCTGATAATGAATTATATGATATACCAGAAAGCTTTTTTTTTTTCCACAATAGTAAACCAATTGCTGTGACTGAACTTTTTTTTGTTAATACTTTTCTGCTTACATTAATTTTACAGTACTTTTTTCAAGATAGCACCTTTTTAAATATACATATTCACAATAAAATTGTCAGCCACATTTTCCACATTTTGTTATGTTACAGCCTTATTCCAAAATGGATTAAAGTCATTATTTTCCTCAAAATTCTACAAACAATACCCCATAATGACAACATGAAAGAAGTTTGTTTGAAATCTTTGCACATTTATTAAAAATAAAAAACAAAAAAGCACATGTACATAAGTATTCACAGCCTTTGCCATGACACTCAAAATTGAGC
>JANDJT010000124.1:7795655-7809362 GCA_024331685.1 Stegophilus panzeri
AAGAGCACAGCAACGACTCATCCAGCAAGTCACAAAAGAGCCAAGGACAACATCAAAGAACCTACAGGCCTCTCTTGTATCAACAACAACAAAAAATGGCATCCATGGAAGAGTGGAGAGGTGAAAACCACTGCTAACCCAGAAGAACATTAAGGCTTGCATAAATTTTGCCAAAACACACTTTGATGATCCTCAAACCTTTTGGGAGAATGGTCTGTGGACTGATGAGTCGAAAGTGGAACTGTTTCGAAGACAGGAGCCATTACATTTGGCATAAACCAAACAAAGAATTCCACAAAAAGAACATCAGACCTATGGTCAAGCATGGTGGTGGAAGTATGATGGTGTGGGGATGCTTTGCTGCTTCAGGAACTGGGCAACTTGCAATAATTGAGGGAAACATCAATTCTGCTCTCTACCAGAAAATCCTAAAGGAGAATGTCCGGTCTTCAGTCTGTAAATTGAAACTCAAGTGTAACTGGATTACGCAGCAAGACAATGATCCAAAGCATAGGAGTAAATCCTAGTCCTAGGAATAAGTGAAGGACTGATCTCCAGTTATTGGAAGCATTTGGTTGCAGTTATTGCTGCTACAGGTGGCACAACCACATTTTAAGTTTGAGGGGGCAATTAGTTTTCCACATTGGTGATAGTTGTTGGATAAATTTTTGCTTCAATAAAAAAAAAACAAAAAAAAAACTGTATTGTGTGTTTATTCAGGTTGCCTTTGTTTTATGTTGCATTTCATTTGAAGATCTAAAACTATTTAGTATGAGATATACACAAAAACAGGAAAAATCAGGGCAAACACTTTTTCACAGTACTGTGTATACACACGTCATGTGCTGACATACGACATACTGGAAAACAAAAGGGATTTACACACTGGAACTTCCTCATACTGACATCTGATCAACCAGCACACACACACACACACACACTAACACATGCATATATGTATACCCTGCCGGTAGCCTGGAGTAAGCTGAAAATTTGTCTGAGCATGCAAGCTTAACACAATGGATGCTATTGATGTCAAGGGGACATATCATCATTGGGTTAGGGAGGACCCTGACAGTGGACTCATTGATGGTAGCCCAAAGCTGAATTTCCACAGCCTACAATATCATAGTTGATGATGTGCGGCCGAGTGTGCTAAAACCTCATACATCAAATACATTGGTTAAGATTGTAGGCAGGGAATTCATTTCAGGATATCCGACTCACTATAAATCAAAAGAAATAAAAAAAGAAAGCTGCATCTTTAAATACTACACATTTACGCAATCGTCAGGTGTTTCGCTACCAGAATCCCAAGCGTCATATATCAGTCAAGTCTTAGCACTAGCCTTCTCATGAATTACAATGATGTTTCAGTGAACAGTGAATTCCAGACCCTTTGTGCCTGATAGAGGTGTGTGAAAGCCTTCTATGACTATTTCTAGAACATCCTGGAAAGCCTATCCTGGAAGTCTATGTGATGCAAAAATACCCCAAAGCAAACCATTTCTCCATGAAGAATCCTACAACCAACCTTAAGCAAATCTTTTAAACAATAAAAAAACAAGTGTTTCAAAGAAGCAGTGATAGAAAAAGTTAGTGTGGACTTCCATATAGTAAATAGTAGGAGCAAGGTTTGCCTTTTTAAGTGGTTTCACATCCAATTTGGCTATTTTCTGGCTAGCAATAATGGCCTTGAGCAGGTAGATGTAATATGATGTTGCACTTTGGACTGATTTAAGGTGAGCTGGACAGGTTTTATAGGTGTAGTTTGTACTGTTATAAACTGTCTCTGGGTTCATATAATTTTAAAGATTAGAAAAACTGTCATTCACACTCTTCCAATACAACAGCTCTGACTAGCTTCTTCATTTAAGGCTTTTGTTGACATTTTTCTGGCCCTGAAATTAGCCCGGCTCCCAGCCAGTACTGGGCTGCTTAAAAGACAATTCATGAGGCATAAACAGTTTCAACAAAGATGGTAGGTTAGGATATGTGGGATAGGTTGGCTATGGGAAAAAAAAATCTTGTCAATGGCAATTTGCCGAATAGGCAGCGGAGGAATTTACAAATTAGAAACCGGGATGGAATCAGTCTGGTGGAACCCCCTTTGACTCCTTTGGTCTTCCAGTGATTGCAATTCACACAGGTCCTTAGTCAGCACAGCAGCTCTATTCCATTATACTCCCAATGTTATGCTTCACAGATGGGAGGATATTTTGTCTCCAAACATCACTCTTAAGGTAAGCTTGTAGACCCGTAGCTTATGGCCTATAGTTCTTTGGCACTTTTTGCATCTTTCTGTGTCCTTTGCAATGATCTTTGTAAGCTACCCATTCTTAGGGAGAGCTGCAATGATGCTGTATTTCATCTAAGAACCGTACTCTTTGAGAAAATGCAGTCATCTACCAACCTAATTACTAAAGTTATTCTACCGCCCATTAAATTCTATGTAGAACCATACAACTAAAAAGGTTCCAAGCAGAATCCCATTATAAAGCCAGAAATGTTAACCATCCAAAGAACCCTTGAGGCACTGTGCCTAACTATGGACTAAGCTTCAAAACTTTTCTTCTTAAAACTCTTTATTTCTGAGTTTCTGCCAGTGACATCCTAGATTCCAGCCTCGTTAGGACCCTCTCCCCCCATCCCCCCATCATGCCCTTCATCTGGTCTCAACTCTTGGGCTAATTACTTATAGTCACAGTATTCCTTGTAACTTTTCCATTCCCAATCGAGTTTCTGAGCCATTAATTTTTCTGTATAAATATTTCTCTGAACCACCTCTAGGCTGTTTTCCTGTACGCAGGTTTCTAGTCTACTGGGATCTGTCATTGAACCACGGTTCTCCAGCATGTGCATCCTGTCACCTTAGATGATTAGTTACAAAGTGGAACGCAGATCATCATTTTCCCTTATGAGTTGAGTTGTGGGTTTCATACATTAACTGCAAACTTTTTTTTTTTCTCCCAGGAGGCCAACTACAATTAATTACATTTTAACTTCATCTACAAACTGGAATAATAAAACACAGTCCCAATTTCGCAATAGACTTTTTTTTTTTCCCCCAGCAAGTCTCAACACTATGTCAGTCCAGAGAGACCATACCTTTAGCATAGTAGATTCAAAAGCCTCAGAAAAGGGCTTTGGCTAACTAAGCTTGGATTGTCAGACGTAACACTTAACCACTGCATTTCAACAAGCAATACTAATAATTTTATTGTTGTTTTCATATTAGAGCTATTAAAAAATGTGTTAATTTAACAAAATCTTAATGTAGCTAAGCAATAACCTCTTCCTACTACCATAATCTCCTCTGCATTGTAATTCCAGCATCCTGGTGAGAATCCTATAGGAAATGAAGGCCTTGGCCTAGTGTACTTGCCTCTGCAGATGAGATCTGAGTCGAGGTAATGTTGTGACAGACAGGAAGATAAACACATGCCATGAGATACATGTGCATTCTGAGGCTGCAGCACTTCCTCTGGCTTTGCACACCGTGCACAGTCTGAGGACTCAGGACCTACACAAGCCCGGCAAGATACATGGCAACCTGCAGCGAGAGCAAGTAATAGAGGGAAAGATGGATGAGGAGAATAGATAGAAAAAAAGGAGGGGAAGAAGGATGAAGAAATATGGTGGGGGGAGGAGGAAGAGAGAGTAATAGTGAGAAAGAAGGTAGAAGAAAAGGTGGAGAAAAATGGCTGTAAATACAGCTTCTGTGACACACATTTCTCTGCTTCCTCAGCTCTTGATCTCTGGCTTAGCTCTCAGCTGGGCCACAAATATCTGTTACTTGGAATTCAGTTCATACACAACCCGGTGGCACAATAACTTGTGTTTATGTTTGCCATCTGCACTCTGCTTTAATCTCTGATGAAACTGCTCATAAAATATCCTCAGAGTCATGGCACTTTAAAAAGCAATGTTTGTATGACAAGTCTGGCCTTGATGATGAAGCATTTAAACTCGCATGCAAGTTTCAACAATGGATTACACAACGTGTGTACTGTATTTGTCCCTTGTAGGTCCACAAAAAATATATTACTTCCATGCTATTAATCCAAGCTCAAGTCAATAATCTAAGAGTGAATTTATTATTACTAATTGAATATCATCTAGCCAAGGGTAGAAAACGTGCTCTTACTGTAACAGTGTCCATCTCTGTTGAACAGACCCTCTCCACACGACTCCACACACTCGCCGTGGTGCAGTAGGAGGGAGACGGGGCATGAAGCACAGTGGGACGCTGAGGGCCCGGAGCAGGACGCACATGAGCTGTGACACACTGTGTGACATGACAACATAGGAACAGGTCAGAATGTTATATGATGGTCTGCACTTATATAGCGCTTTTTTAACTTTAGCAGTTCTACAAAGCGCTTTACAGTGTGTCTCATTCACCCATTCACACACACACTCACACACCAATGGTAGCAGAGCTGCCATGCAAGTTGCTAATTTGCCATCAGGAGCAACTTGGGCCCTACCACCTGAGCCACAGCCGCCCCTAATATATTTGATACATTTATTTGGGCAAGAAATGGATTTTTTTTTTTTACGCATGCTTGGTATAAATAAAGTAAACAATAATCAAAGTCACTCAGTGTATCAGAGTAAATTAAAATGCTAAGCTACATTTTGATGGAAATGTACCATTCTTTAATTGAGAACTATAGCTGTTTTGGGAAAATTGCATTTTAAAAAACGCTGGATGGAAACACCAGATGCGAATAAAATTTCCAAAATGCGCACAAAAAACATACGCGCTTAATTGTGGCAGATATTTTTTTTATCTGATAAGAAGACAAGCGCATAAACTACAATGGAAACATATTTACTGAATAAATTCCTCGATGTGCACCAAAAAGAGACATGAGAAAAGATTTTAGGGCAGGAGCTTTCTAAAATGTTTCTATAGTTTGTGGTTTCATGTTACTTACATTGGCAGCGGCTGTGTCCGTCTTTGTAATGCTTATCCGGACAGTCAGAAATACATTTCCCATGATGCAGCGCATAGCCACTGGGGCAGCTCAGGCAGCTGGGGTTATCAGGCTTACAGGTGGCACAGGATGGGTCACACGCTACATCATAAGACACGGACACATTAATGAACTCCAGTAAGCTGATTCAATTTGAAATGAAAAGTTTATTAATATCTAAATGGGATAGAAATGCAGAAATAAGAGAGAAATAACTAACACTTCACATTTCACAGCTTTCAAAGACAGAGTCTAAACAAGGTGCGCAAAGTGTTCCATGATGTGAGATGACAAGCGTGACATCCGTCAATATAAAACAGCGACAACAGTTACAGGAAGCTGTGTACAAACGCGCTGAACCTCCTCGAATTCGACAACATCCGAGCTGACGTTTAGTCTTTAAGCTGACATTCATGATTTTGTTGTCATGCTGCAGCCTGAGGCTTCTTCACAGACCCTCCTGCATGTCTGTGCACCTATGATTGCCACAGATGATTGAAACTAAGCCCCCTGTGGAATTCTGAGCCACTAGCAACGCTAAACATCTGCCTGGGTGCTTAGTGACTGTCTGCATGTATTGCTCTTTTTTGAAAAACCATCTCCTGTGAAAACAGGCTTTTTATGTTCATACTGAATTATTCAGTGACAAATAAAACCCCCCAAAAGTTATCAAATTTAACAACGTGAACTCGGATTGGATGACAGACATTTAGCTACAGAAACTGTGTGTACACTAGATAGGTATATAACAAAAGCTCAGTTGTCATGGTATATTTGGTTATTTTGAAATATATTAAGTCTAATTGGACAATATGACAATGTAAAGCAACGCTCTGCTACTAAAATTCTACTCATTAAAATTTACCAGTGACAAATGCAAGTTAGTTATCTGGGGTGTTGGAGGGACGTGATGGGTTGATGGGTTTTTAAATTTCCTACACTATTATACTCATAGTTCAGTTGAACTCTCGATTCTGATTGGTCGGAAGATTAATTTTCAATACCAGCAGCTCAGACAGTAATGTCAGCTGTAAGCCAAATAACAGGTTTATATTAATGCATTCACTCTAATACAGTCAGGTCCATAAGTATTTGGACATTTACACAATTTTTGTAATTTTGCCTCTGCGCACCACCACAATGGATTTGAAATGAAACAATCAAGATGTGATTGGAGGGACTCTGCAAAATAAATAAATAAAAATGGTCGTAATTCCTAAATGGTTAATGCAATATTTGTTGACTGCTTCAGTTCCAATCCATTGTGGTGGTGTACAGAGGCAAAATTATGAAAACGGTGTCATTGTCCAAATACTTATGAACCTGACTGTATGTTTTATAGTAGACTGTATGGTATATTTTATCTTTTAGCACCAGCTCATTAATGGGGAACTATTTGGAGGATTGGTCAACATAAACAGATAGATAGAAAGATAGATAGATAGATAGATAGATAGATAAATAAATAAATAAACAAAATTGCTGCTATTGTGAAGTTTTCTGTGAGATGTTTATTTAGCATTTTTACAAGGAGTTTTGATGTGTCAGTGGTACAATCAGAGGTAAAGATGTGACTTTCTGTTTTTAGACACAGGAAAGTCTTCAGGATGCAGGGGTTTGGGATTTCCTGCTAACATGACAAGCTGCATTTTTTTATGAAGTCTTATTAACTTCAAGAGAGACAAAAAGAGAGGATGGTGTGGGAATGACTGTTTACAGCTGCTGTAGCACAACTGATAACAAGAACGAAAAAGTTTCACTGACATTCCACAACATTAGACACAGCTATAAACAAAGGAAAAGTACAATGTGTCATTCTTTAATGAAATTTAAAAAAAATAGCATTGGCAAATTACTGTGGAATAAAAACCTTCGGAAAATAATCTGCTGAATATTGGGCCCCATCACACTACTGATTGTTTTGCTATAACAGCAAATTTAAAATGATATGTTCAGGGTACACTAAGGGAAGGGGCAAAAAAAAGTAAATTTATAAATCTGTTACATTATGACTGTCTGCTACAGGAGACTAATACATTTCTTTAGCCAATGGTAAACGAGACAATAAAAACTGACTATGCTGAATTAATAATACCCGAGTCTGAAATCTGCACGATAAAATTATACAGTTTCTTACCATAACAGAGGCCCTGACTGACATAGAAGCCCAGCCCACACTCTGCCACACAATAGCCGTCCTTCAGCAGATGGGACGGGTCAGCGCATGACAGACAGTCCTGAGGACCTGCCCCTTGGCATGAGGAACAGGAGCCATGGCAACCTGCAGAGGAAGGGGTCAGATATGCCATTCAGAATCCATTCAGGGATAAACTCTGCTTGATAAGCCTTGGTGAGAGGTTTCAGCTGCGTGACTTAGACTACATGCCAGTGCGAATTGGAACAAAAGATGACCTTTCTGTGAAACTCAGGCTCTATAAAACACACACGCCCACATACACACACACACACACACACACACACACACACGGCCCACTTACAGTACCTCCTTTTCACACGGTCCCCATTGAACCACACAGTGAGAAGTCTAGCTGGTCTAATAGAGAAAGCGCTGACTAGAAGCTAAATTAGCCCAGATTTTCCCTCGATAAGGTAGATGACCTACTGAGATCTAACCTTAAATTAGCTCGCTCCTAGCAGCATCTGCAATCAAAAGCTTAATTACTTTTTTTTTCTGACTCAGTTTCTGCATTTTGAATTAGTTTCTATAAAAAGCTGGTGCGTGAATGGTTGAAAAAGGTAAAACACGATTCTCAAAGATATAGCTGGACATTTCTTGTAACACATTATAAAAATTCTAGTCAGTCCCTCCAGGATTTGGCGTTTTTGCGATCATGGAAATTAGCTTGAAATCAAGCAGACTCTGCAAAATTCGGAAGAGCACGAAATTTTTCAAAAATGGTGCAGACTTTCCGCAGATTTGGGCCGAGATGCGTCTTGGGACATCATCACAACGCGCATTCAGCCCTCTTCGATTCACGTGCGGCGAACATGAGGACAGCTAAAAGATCTCATTTACCAACAAACATCACTGTGCAAAACAATTTCACAATTTTTAAAAAAAGCCACAGCAAAATCAAGCATTTTTGGTTGCAACAATAACAAAACAAAACAAAAACACTCCTAATACAGGGTAATCCTGTACGGACTGTACAGTGAGTAATTCATTAATGTAACCTGCTGACAAAACCAAAAGCTGGTAAATGTATTGGAGGGTTCAGAAAGCGGGTCTTGGTGATGGTTCTTGTTATTTAAGGGGTACAATAACTACGAATAATAAAGACATACTGTATATTTGTGATGGTCCTGGAGCTTCCCGTTTCCAAATTGAGCAACTGTCACTTTATCTCCAGTCAGCGCCACACTATAAATACTTCGTTTGAATCTATGACAGACAATATTTTTTGTTTGTTTTTAAATCACCATTACAAGCTATTACATGAAAATAATACGTACTGTATATGGATGGCTTGTTAACATCTCGAAATAGTTTTTCAGATTCTTTTTTTCTCCGCACTTCCTTCCTTCCTCCACTTAAACCTGAGAGCCAATATAAGATTTCTCATTCCTACAACAACTATGAGAGCATTGCGCCTGGGACTCATGTTTCATTGTAGATTGTTTGTACACTTCCTGGCATCAGAAAGACAGAGCAATTTGTTTTATGCTTAAAGCCTCGTGTCACCAGCTACACTGTGAGCCCCGGAAAAAGAAAACCCAAAACTACTGCGCCATAAAATATAACAGCGCTGACAGACTGAATAAATATGGTGTCACAGATGCACGTCAGAGAGAGTTATTGGCTACTGGAGCTCTCTTATAATAATTAAACGTGTGTAAGTGTATATTTATCCGACCCACCTGAGTGATTACTTAAAAAACACAGATGCAAAATATTTTTTGCATAATGTTCCTAAAACTATATTTACACTGGACACCCATTGTTAGCAGAGACTGTCTAAAAAAAAGTAATTTTTTATTCATGTTGTCACAGCTAGAGTTAGTTATGAACTTGTACCTAATGATCAGTTATTATACAAATAATTGAGATTAATGATTAATAATAAAAGGATAATAGTAGCGTAATAACACACATATACATTACAAAGCTCTATTTGTCAATGGTGAACATGTGAGTAAATTCTATTCCTGTCTGTGTTCAGACTGTAAAAGATTGCAAAAGTAAGACCTGAGACAAAATTGTATTTAATCTTTACTCTCTATTATAGGAAACATTCAAATACATTTTTTACAATGACATTTATTGCAAGAAAAGTTATTTCCAGGTGCAGTGTATGTTCTAAAATGTGCTTTTTATATATTATTTTTTGGTATAACAAGTATAAAAGTTTAAAATAGTATAAAAAATTATAATAATAAAAAATTAAGTATAAAATGACCCTTTTAACAAATCTGGTTTAAAAAGTACAGCATTTTCCACAACAAAATACATTTGCTGCTGCTGTTACTATTAAATCATATATCATGATCTATATGAAAATGCTCGTAGGCCAAAAAACTGCCAAATTACTAATGATACAGCTGTGTATAAATTTTGATACTGCTTCACACTGTTAGCACAAACCTGACTAATCTGTTTTTAACAAAACAGATGGCTTCCTAATCCTGTAAATCCTCCAGGATGTGCCTTTACATATGTGCATACGCCACTTCAGTCAGATGGTCAGTCACCTTCCATTAAAAACTAAAATATCATATTAATATCAATTCCCATCCTCAAATCCCATATACACTTCTACATCTGCAGCTCTGATCCTGATGCTCTCTACTTCTGCTTGGAGTTTCTGCCCTAAAGATTCCCAAACATAATTCCATGCCCAAGACTCATCCCTGCTTCAGTGGATTTGTGTAAAGCTGCTTAGTCACAATATTTATTGTTAAAGGTGTTATAGAAATACATCTGTATTGGATTAAATGCTACTATAAAGTACATTTGTTTTCCATCAGTTAATATTCAGCCAAACTGTATTAAACCCACTAAAATGCTCCCTCCGAGGCAGAGATTCCATCTGCATTCCCTCTATATATTTAGGACAAATCCAATTTCTGGTCCGAGTTCAATACAGAGTGGAATGGAACAGCGACACAAGCTGCTGTAATTGCTTTGGACGGTCCAGTGCTCCTGTCACACCCCAGTTAGCACGATCGCTATCGCACAGTCCCTTCAGAATTGAAATGCCTATGGACAGCTAGCTTGTCAGGGCTGGGATTGCTTCTATTTGGTGCTCTTAAGAACTCATGGTGGTTCCATGCTTCCTAATATTCTAACAAAATATTAGCTTAATGTTTGCTTTGGTTTACAATAGTTATTACACTTTAGGGTTTAAAATGAAAGAGCATAAGCACTGAATAATGTCTTTGCAATCCAATCCTTATTTCTCATTTTGAACATCATGTTTTGATGATTAATTTTACCCAAGTAAATTTCATTGAATCAAATTTAAAATAAAAATGAAAATTTTTATCAGCATGGTAAATTCCAAATTAAGTGCATCAAATTCACTGAAAAGTAAAGTCCAATCAACTCTAGACAAAAACTGATGCTTGTTCACGTACAATGTATACATTTTAATCATAATTTAATCAACTGAATTTGAAATGTGTTGCTGAACTGCTGAAACCTTACATCCAAATTCATTTTCATTTAAATCAACTTGTGAATTTTAATGTGCAAGATTAATTAAAGACAAAGTTCAAGATCAAAGCATGAAATTCTGATGTACAAACATCTCAGTGGGAAAAAAATATGATGATAAGGAGTCTTTATTGGTCACATATACATTACAGCACAGGGAATTTTTTTTTCTTCACATACCCCAGCATGCCAGGAGGTTGGGGTCAGGGCGCAGGGTCAGCCATGATACAGTGCCCCTGGAGCAGAGAGGGTTAAGGGCCTTGCTCAAGGGCCCAACAGTGGCAGCCTGGCACTGCTGGGGCTTGAACCCCCAACCTTCTGATCAGTAACCCAGAGCCTTAACCATCAAGCCACCACTGCCCATTCCAAATATCATTCCACACATCATTACACAAGGCATATTTTCCTGTAAACATTTAAGTGAAGCGCTTCCCAAAAATGATTTAAAATACCACTGTAAAGCTTCTGAGCGTCTGAGCATCATCTGAGGTCTCAGTATCAGTTATCGGGAAAGAAAAAGTGGTATTGTGTCATCTCTCGGCTGAGTACAGACATCTTGAATATCTGAAAACTGATCTATTGGGTCTGAATTTGTGAATACGTCAAGAATGCATTTGAAAAGGTGACTTTCAAAATATAAATCTCTGAACGCTGAGACAAAGCTAATTCATACTTTGAAATAAATCCCGTCTCGGCATATCCGAGATTAATAGCTGTAAATAGCTCTAAACTCAACGGTGCCTAAACATCATTATTAAGAATTCAATGGCTTTTATTTTCACAAGCATGGCTTTTTTCATAGTTATCTAGGGAAAGAACACACTGTACGTGTTGTGTCATATGTGTGGGTAGAAGATGGAGGAGCACTCACTCAGGCACTGTGTGTGGTCCTGGTATAGTCCCGTCTTGCAGGCGGCCACACACTGTCTACCGCTGAGCAGAAACGACCCACCACATGCTGTACACTCAAAGCTACTCTCACAGGTGACACAGGATGGCTGGCAGGCTGAGAGAGAGAGAGAGAGAGAAAGAGAGAGAGATAGAGAGAGAGAGAGAGAGAGAGAGATAGAGATAGAGAGAGAGAGAGAGAGAGAGAGGGCAGGAGACATTAAATTATGGCATAACACAATTGAGACTACACAGGAGGTTTAAATGTGTGTGTGGCAGAAAAAAAGAAAGAGTGTGAGTCACCAAAATATTCATGACAGATTGAGACAGTATTAAACCTGCTGTGACAGCCTAATTAGCATTTCATTTTTTTCCATTTTTATTCTACACTGAAACTCAAGCCACAGGAGGCACAGCAGTGAAGCAGAGGACAGGACAGGAACTGAATTGAACTGCACTGAGTGATGACGCCAAAAGCATAAGGTCACTCTCGGGGCACATTAGCTGCCTGTCAAGTGATGTTGGATCCCACCTCTGACCTCAGAACGAAAGGGGATATTTTCCCGAAGAGAAGGAACACGTTCTGACCTGTTCATTTCGAGTCACGCTCACGTACATGCTCCTTTTACCGCAGAAGGGAAAATTATACTGCTTATCAGTCTGACTATGTAGGCTCAGGGTGTGTTCGTGTGTGTGTTAAACGTGTGTATTTGTCTGGCATATATAAAACACACCCATTTAAAAGACATGACCCAGGTCTCCTGAGTGAAGACTTCAGAAAGAGGTTGCATTAACACCTTTATCTTGCATGGATAGCTTTATGGCAGAGAAACAGCTATTTGGCGCCAAGCATTTATGGGATTTTAAATACTTCAGTAAGCACTAAGATGAGCACCAGAGATAGGGACATGTGTGTGTGTGTGTGAGAAAGAGAGGGTGAGCTGAAACACAAAAGGCCAAGAGGGAGACAAAAAGAGAAGACAACAAAGATGAGCCTATGAATCTTCACTGCCTAAAATTCTTTAACTGACCAGCACCAGAGAGAGGGAAAAAAATAGAAACGTACATGTAAATGAGATGCAAATGAGAGACAGGCGTATAAAACAATTCGGAAGGCTAGAAAGCTATGAAAAGTTCTAGAAAAGAAACACTGAAAGGGTACCTGCACAGACTCGGCCATTAGGGAAAAAACCGTGAGGACAAACGTGCACACAGCGTCCTTTCCAGAGAAAAGCTCCAGGGTCTTTACAGCTATTACACTGATCCGGCGTAGTGGAGCATGTCAAACAGTCTGGATGACACTGGACCGCTGACCACACACACACACACACACAAACAGCACATTAAAACTAGTAGTAGCAAATCAAGGTGACCGGAGATTATAACAGGTGCCAATAAACTCAAAATGGTTTTTAAACCTGAGCACAGAAAATCTTCGGATATTAAAGGTGCAGTCTGTACGTTAGTACACGTGCTGTAAAACTCACAGTATTTGCATTAATGATTGTTAAAAACAGTGATTATACCAACTAGAATGTGTATGTCTGAGATTACCAGTTGTTATGAACGGTTGAGACTTAGAAAATATAACGTGCTGGATACAAAACAAAAATCGAACAAAATTTGGCAACCGATTACTGATCATGTGAAGAATCTACCACTAGACCAGATTAGCTGCTCCATATCTCAGTAAACTTTTATTTCTTCCAACTTATCGTCATCCATCTTGTCTCCTTTGTTTATCTATCTTTTTCCACTTTTGTGTACTCTATCATGTTCTACGAATAGAAAGCATTATTAAAGGTCTAGAAACACTGGTGAACATTACAGACTGGTTCTTTAATGCTCATTACAATTTTCATTCATACAAATTTACAGCTTGTCAATGTCATGCAACATAGAGTATCTGGCTAGCTTGTTGATTTCAAGCTTCTGTTTTAATTTTTGTGGTCCAGAAACTGGCTCCACCTCTCCCATTCCCTTGGTAATGGTAAATGGTAATACATGAAGGATGCACAATTTATTATTTTTTTCACAAAAGAGTGGAGTCAGTTGGGGAAAGTGGGAGGGTCGCAATGATTTCATCTCAGTTGCAATATAAAGCTCAGGAAATAGAGGGCTCGAATGATACAGACTGCTCCTTTAAACCATTCATTTATATAC
>JANDJT010000124.1:7819485-7853709 GCA_024331685.1 Stegophilus panzeri
AACAGCAATTAATTGTCTTCACTGAATGAAAATGTTTTACAAGAGTTACATGAATGCTTTTTCAATAAAGTTGTATTAAACTGTATTCCATAGTATTAAACTGTATTATGATGGTTGAGGCATCAATAACTACATATACAGTTCTGTGCAAAAATCTTAAGCATGTGCAAAGAAATGCTTTACAGCAAAGATGCCTTCAAAAATATTGAAATTAAATGTTTCTCCATTTAAGAAAATACTATAAAGATCAGTAAACAGTAATAAATGAAACAAAGGCAATATTTGGTGTGATGACCCTTCAAAAAGTCGTCTCATGTAGAATTAGTGCAGATTTATAGTGAAATGAGCTGTAAGTTTTATTGAGCGTCTTGCAGAACCAGCCACAGTTCTTCTGGAGACTTTGACGGTCGCACTTGCTTCTTATTTTTGCAGAAAAACCCAGCAGCCATCATTGTGTTTTTTGTCTGAAAAGTATCTCTTACCACTTAATATGATAGTGTATTTAATGACATACATTTTTTCTGTAACATTTAATTTTGTGCTGAAAACGAATGTTTGGGAATCTAAAATGTTTTTGTACTGACTCAATAATGTAGAAGTCATAAAATAAATAATCTTTTGTACTAAAAATAAGAGGGTGCCTAAAACATTTGCACAGTACTGTATGTAGCGAATATTATGAAAAACCAGGAAAGCCTTAAAAGGTACTTATGATTTGGCAGGATGTGAGGAACCAGAGCTATAAACGTGCTGAAAATCTCAGGTACTGAACTGACCATGGAATATTAGAAGATGTGGAGTCTGGGGCGTTACCTAGAATTTGCATTGAACGCACCATGTAAGTGCAATTTTCTTGAATTGTTTAAAAAATAAATCACAAAGATTGTAATATAATGTCTTTTAATTTATTTTCAAATTATAGAACTTCAAATATAGAGCTCAATGCTACATAGACAAAAGGTGCTGGGCTCCTTCGCCACCAGATCAGGCCCAATTTTACACCTGAATGAGTGACAAAACCTCTTTACTCATACATTATTGCTACTTAAATGCCTCTACTACACGAAAGCTTCATGGGAAACAGTTTAGCATTAGTCATTTCACTGTCATTTTGAAAGGTTTCAGTAATTCTGCCCTCCTACCTCCATTTCGGGCACATTTAGGGCAGCACTCTCCGACTGGGATGTAAGGAGTCTGTCCTCTCCCGCAGCTAAGGGGAGGACAGGCAGGAGGAACACAGGTCACTTTCCCAGAAGCACATGTACACACTGAGCACTTGGACTCGCTCCACTGGCTATCATGCTGGACAAGAAGACAGTGAGACAGAGAGAGAGGTTATGAGGTTGTGGGAGAGTTGGTGTTTGCTTTTGCTACATGATGGTATTGTCAGTAACTTTGGCTAGCAATAGCTTCAGATCTTCACATGCATCAATTCTTCACTTTTCTAAAGTGTTCTATGCTGTTTGAGAGTTTGTAAGAACATGGGGCAAGTTAATGAGCTACGGAATTATGCCCCTGTGCCAATACAGCCAGCTTCCCTAAGTAAACGCCACTCGAGCTGGAAGCGACACCGTCAGAATGTTAAGCAGAACAGCAAGCAGCTTGTCAAAGGAGGACCAGCAAGAGGCTAGTTCTGTCAGGCAAGAGTGGGACACTAACAAGAAAGCAACTGTGCATTGACTGACCACTTAGCACTCTACAAGAAGTGGCAGGATCTACCAAGAATCTAGACTGGGGGCCTTTGGCTTCTTTTACTGGGCCTCATCCACAGGAGTGTCACTTACCCCATACACTGCTCCCTGATGCTGGCAAGAGCCGGCTGACTGTGGCAAACACTCCGGGCAGCATCTGTTTGCAGGGATTCTCAAACGTTCACCCTGGGAACACATCCAGACAGTCATGTTAGCACAATATCATCAGTAAAGGCACTAACTTCCAGATATGACACATTGATGGATATGTGGCAGAACACAGATTGAATGATAAGCTATCAGCTTTCAGGAAGGTTAAAAAAAGGACAGTGAAAGATAATTACAGGTTTTTAATACAGCTCTGTGCTTCGCTGAGCACAATGAGTTGTGTTTTATTGACAGTTTTAATGAAGGGCATTGAAACAGTTGCCAGGAGCATTGATTGTTGACTTTGCTAAGTTTTACTCGATCACACAGTGCAGCAAAGAACAAAAATGGAATATAAATCTGTCTCTCACTTAATCAAAAGTAAAAGAGGAATGTAATGAGCTTGAAGCATGGTTCTTTAAAAGACACTTATACATTCAGCAGTCTGGCTAATGAGGCCATTCATTTATTCATCTTACAGGCTCCTCTACCCACCCACCCATCCATCCATCCGTCCATCTATCCATCAACTTACTCACTTCGCTCTATCAATCAATCAATCGACTCATCCTTACATCCATTACACACTTCATTTTTTATAATTGAGTCATGCAATAATATCAGCCTTACCTTTTGAAAGTCACACTGAGGATTTTGGCACTGGGTAGCTTTGCACATCACAACCTCGCTGTGGCAGGTGCAGTCTTGACAAGCGTCTGGTTTCCATGATGTATTGTTCTATAATAAGTCAAAACGAGAAAATAATAAACAGACGCCTTCAGGTATGGCTCCATACGCATCCAAACATGCTGCTGTTGCATGAAATTGCAGTTCATGGAGCCATGTACCACCAACTGCCAACCGCCAATCTCTTAAAATTATTTATGAAACAGCGGCCAATATTTCTATGATTAACATAAAAGGTACACAGTATTGTTTAATCAGGAACACCATTATTAGAAATAATTGAAATAAATTATTAGAAATAAGACATTAGATATAAAATACTAAATAGATTTGATGCTTCAGAGTTGGCAAATATAAAAAATAAACTGTTATACATATAAATAGGTGATCTATAACCTGTTAAATTGGATTTTCTAACTTGTTCCACAACATCATATGTAACAATAAATGGTAAAAAGTATGATTTGTTGTTCTTTAACAATATTATAAATGTGGGATAATTCCTGGGGTATATAAGGAATAAAACATTTCTGGACAACTTTGGTGTGGTAATATCAAGACCCCAGGAGTTGATTATTTTCCTAAAACAGCATGCCGCCATCATGTTTGATTCCTTTCTGAAATCCCTGGCTTATTATTAAGATATTCATCAGATTATCCAGTATCTACAGTGAAACCATGGAAATGGTTTGTAGTTACAAGAGTGAGGAATGAAAGTCTAGAGCTGTAGACAATCCTGAGACTACAAGGGGTTAAATATATATTTAAACATGATGTGGTAGTTGATGGTGGAGGAAATGGTCCATTTTGACACTTTGACACTCACAGTGCTCTAAAGATGATGTGGAACTTCATCCCAGTGGGAGGACCGACAGATTTATCAGTTCATTATATTGTATCTGTACCACTGCCGGTCTAGACATCAGAAAGGCAAAAGATGTCCAATGGCAACATTTTGCTTGAAAAAGGGCCATTAAATGTGCATGTCTGAATAGTTATTGTGGCAAAGTTTAGAGAACAATGAGGACAAAGTACTGACTGCAACCAAATTAGCAGGGCAATTAAAAAATAATAAATAAAAAAAACAGGTGAGGGGGTGATGCAAATTTTGTGTTGTTACGGCATTTATTTTCTGTGCAAGTGGTACCAAACTAATAAAACTCAATTTACTGTAGTCAACTTTCAGAGTGACAGCATTTCAATGATTCATACACACCAGATTATGAGACATTAATCTTAAAAACAAGGCTCCAGAGACTCAAAATCAGAGACAGTAAATCAAGTCTATTTACAGTTTATATTTATATGCCAATTAAAATATATGTGAAAGCGTCTGCAGAATCTTGCTGAGTGTAAATCCTTCCTGCTTCAGATTTGCATGACATATCCATAACAGCCATCCTGGGAAGGCATTTTAACATTTAGCTCTACTTTGATGAACATTCTTGTTTCAACATAACACATGAACACTTGTGGACATGTGTTTTAGTGCAGTTTGAAGGCAGAACACTGAAAGACAGGTAATACCAAGAACTCTGTCCAGATCAAATTGAGTCTCGTGGTTTAAATCTGGCTGTTTGGGACACAGTAATGAAGCTCAGTTGAAAGAGAGACACCATCTGTGCCACACGACCCAAAGAGTACACAAGAACGCATTTCCTTAGGGAATTCGGCACTGCTAATAAAGCTCAAAACAGCATTTGGTAAAGTGGTAGCAGGTGGCTGGCACTTAAGGGACTACAGACAGACATTCGTTTGCTTTTCATCACAAGTATATAAGAAGAACTGCAAAAAAGACTGGCTTCACATTTATGTTGTCTGGTAACACCCTCCAGACCAGAGGCGTAGCTAGTGGAGGTGAGTTCAGGTTTGATTTGGGCGGCTGTGGCTCAGGTAGTAGAGCGGGTTGTCCACTAATCGTAAGGTTGGCGGTTCGATCCCCGGCCCACATGCCCCCACATGCCCCCACATGCCCCCACATGCCCCCACATGCCTCCACATGCCTCCACATGCCTCCACATGCCTCCACATGCCGAAGTGTCCTTGGACACTGAACCCCAAGCTGCTCCCGATGGCAAGCTAGCGCCTTGCATGGCAGCTCTGCTACCATTGGTGTACGAGTGTGTGTGTGAATGGGTGAATGAGACACAGCGTAAAGCACTTTGTGACTGCTAAGGTTAAAAAAGTGCTATATAAGTGCAGACCCTGACATATTTCATGGCCTGTTCCTAATATTTATTAATGGCTTGTTAACTTAACACAAATACAACTGATTATATGTGCCAAATAATTGTTTTGTGCAGTAACTGACCTATAATTATATACATAAATGGTCAAAGAAGTAATTACTATGATATTAAACGTCAAATGAATATATTCCTTGGTTTGTTTAATCACATTTTCTTGAACGCTACTAGCTAGCTAGCTACAATCTGAGCTTTCTGATATCAATGTGACATCCTGTTAAGTATTGGAGGTAGAGCTAGTTTGTCATCATTTTCCCCTATTACTAGCATCTTATTTCATTTCCTTTTGAGTAGCACAATCATAAAGGTATTATATCTTCATCATGCACTGGAATGAATTCTTGGAAACATGTTGCTCCAGAATCCTAATTTTGAATAAAATAAATGGTACCATTGTTCCTCAAACCTTTGTCATTTCCCAGGCTTTTTTATGAACAGCAATCAGTGAGGGCAATGCTGCACCAGCATACAGCTTCCGTCTCCATCATATCCATTGCCTCAGACAACTGGCATGCTTGTTTCCTGACAATGATTTTATGTTGCTTGGCAGCTTACATGAATGAGAAGTCTGCATAGGGAATAAATATTTAATGGCTTGTTTCTCTTATGACAGAGGTGCACACAGCTAGCCTAGCTGTCTTGCTGTTCTTTGCGTGTGCAAGACACAATGTAACTAAAAGCTAATGGAGTTGTGTGAGGCATATCAGACAATAAAATGTGTATGTATACAGTCAGGTCTGTAAGTATTTGGACAGTGACACAATTTTTGTAATTTTGCCTCTGTACACCATCACAATGGACTTGAAATGAAGCAATCAAGATGTGGCTGAAATTTGAGATTATGAAATGTGAAATGAAAGCTTTAATTCAAGGGGTTTAACAAAAATATTGCATTAACCATTTAGTTACAGAGTTCCTCCATTTTCACAGGCTCAAATGTAATTGGACAAACTAACATGATCATAAATATTAAGAATATTTTTAATACTTTAATGCAAATCCTCTGCATTCAATGTCTGAAATATGAAACAATGGACATCACGAAATGCTGAGTGTGCTCCCTTGAGATGCTTTGCCAGGCCTTTACTGAAGCGGTCTTCATTTGCTTCTTGTTTGTGGGTCTTTCTGCCTTTGCTTCTGCCTTCAGTAAGTGAAAAGCCTGCTCAATTGGGTTGAGGTCATCGGACATTTAAGAACATTCGGTTTCTTTGTCCAATTACTTTTGAGCCTGTGAAAATGGCGGGTCTGTGTAAAAATAAAATGGCTGTAATTCCTAAATGGTTAATTCAGTATTTTTGTTAAACCTGGCGGGGGTATGGGAAATGGGGGTCTTTTTGTGAAATATGAGACATGGTATAATTATTATAACACCAACCAAAAACCAAATAAGCTGTTATTTCAAGTTCAAAGATCATAAGGTAAATACACTTCTTATTTATCATGTTCCCATATTAAATTCCAATAAAATTTAAAACATCATAAATGTTCAAATTCAAAAAATGAAGCTTAGCCCTTCAGCATTACCACACAAGATACTTGTTTACACACAATTTCTTGCGAACATCTTAAATAAATGAAGCGTCTATTACAAATCAAAGGTTTCATATACAATACATAGTCTACCCAACTATTCCATAAACCAGAAAAAAGTTTCCTATTACATCCTGTATTTATGCTGAGTCAGTGTATTTATCCTTCATTTCAGACATAGCTTTCACACGTTTAAGAGCTAAAATAAAAAATACAAGGCGCTAAACATAACCGTTCAAGCTGCCGGTCTACATTTAGTTGACCTCTTTGACTTTACTGTGGCGCCAAAGCTCGAGTGACAAAATTAGACTTACTGTCAAGAAGAAAAAAAAAACACTCTTGCATTTGTCACTAGCATGCCAGGTACTTTTCAGATCACAGCAAATGTTTTAGTGAAAAGCTGTCACCACACTCCCTATATCTGTATAAATTAACGGTGTTTCACCAGGATTCTGTTTCAAAATGAGTTCCAAATGGATTCCACTAGGATCAAATTACTCTTTGGCAAGCTACTGATAAGGTAATTAAAGGTAATTAATGCCCTTTTTCTGCCAGCTGCTAGCCTCTATAAGTCTAGATAGGAAAACATTATTTCCCCAATCACCAATCCTCCTATCAACCTGCTACATAACAGCAGTGGTACTACTTGATTAGCTAGGAAGATGAAAAGAAAAAGAAAAGCTGACAAGAAAATATTCAATGTCATTATGCTAATTAGTATAGACTTTGAACGAGGCCTTGCTTGAGGTATTGTTTAACCCTTTAAAATCCCAGGACGAGTCAGCAGGTCCAAACTTTCCTTACACTACAAAGCACCTTTCCTATTAGTTGTACTGTAGTAATTTGATCATTTATAGTAGATAAGGAAAAACATGCATTTATGAATAACTGAATAATAAGCTGGAGGTTTAAGGGGTTAGCGATCCGCAGAATTTACAGCCACTACTAGGGACGATTTGAGGCTTTTCCCATATTAGTACATTAGAATACATCACCGGCGAAACTTCGCTTTACTTAATTGTATGTACTGCACAGGATAAATATTGAGTCTTTGCTTTATCTGCTTTCTGTCTAACTGACATGTTTAAGATAAGAGAGGAAAGCCATGGGCATAGGCTGCTTTGTAATATATATTCAGACCATGTTCCAGTTTGGCTGCAGGGAGCACCTTTGATAAATCAATGTCAAGAGAGAAAATTATGTCTTGCTTGGAACATTAGGGTGAAAATCCAAATCTGGATCATTACCATTGCAGCTTATTTTGCAGTCTTAATAACCATTAATTTCTATGCGTATAATTTATAATCTGGTTTAGACCGAAAATTCTATAGATAACTATTGTTCTGTTCTGTGTATTTATTGTTCTGTTCTGTGTATTTATTTTCCTGGACTTGTCTCACACTGTTCTGGAGTGCACTTTATGTCGTCTTGGGTATTGATCTGTGTTGCACCGTGGTCCTGGAGAAAAGACATTTCGTTCTGATGTACAGAGGAATGGAAATAAAAGCCACTTGACTTGACTTCTGATTAATAATATTAAACTTCAGTGTAACAGTATTCAATTTGAACAGTGTTCAATGTATTTTGATTTTCAGCATGAGATGAATAAATATATACACATGAGGGCAAGCAGGTCCCGAATGATCCACCCTCGCCTCGCAACTGAGTGTGAGGTCAACAACTTCACAACTGGGTACAAGTTCCATAACAGGGATGAAACTCATAAGCTCCCTCTCATTCACTAGCTTCCCTAGCTGACTGTGAATTACTATTAAGGGAACTGCAGATCAAATAACACCAGATTAGGAAGACATATTCCAAAAACCAAACCACCCTAACATGTATTGCTACCAGAGGGTCACTTGTTTATATAGCTAATGTATCTGCAAACTGCAACAACAGCAAGATCAATTCTGATGCTTACAGAAGCACCTTAACATCTTAAAAGTCTCAAAGGATGCTTGACCAAAATGTCTATCACCTGACCTGAACTGAGCATGACGTTCATTTACTCAAGGCAAAACTAAGACGATAAGCTCCTAAAGCCAGGAGGAGGTACAAATGGCTGGATTATAGACCTAGCAGACCCTGAACAAGAAACAGTCTGATGAGTCTGGGTCTGATGTCTATGTAGTCATCAACTAAAAGGACATGCAACCAAATGCTACAAGAAGTCAATTTCTGTGACCAGTCTGATTAATTAATTATGATCATTTTCAAATATACAGAAATTGTATATAAAGAATTGTATATAAAGAATGCTCCAAAAATGAATTAGAGAAATGCTCCAAAGAATGCTCCAAAAATTAATGATATGTTAATGTGGGGAAAAAAAACATTAATGAATAGAAAAGCTGATGCATGAGATGTGATCACTACGAGCATAGCATGGGTTAAAATGGAGGCAGACTGGTTGTGAGATTAACCATAATCAGATTTTCAACTGATAGGTCAAAATCAGAAACAGAAAATGACTAGGAAAAAGTAAACCCAAAACCACGAAACTAGTGACAAAGAACTGTGGTCAATAATTTACTTTGAGTTAAGAAGTACAGGAAGCTGTGACCATACACAGGAAGTCGAGGGCAAACGAGGACAGCTGGAGATGACAGAATCAGGGCAGACATGACATCAGCGTGTCAGACCCCTTTCATCGGCTGACATGCATAACCTTTAGCCCACAACAAATGAGAAGAACAGATTTTCATCATCATAGCCTTAACGCTTCTTCCTAAATGTGTCAATATAGTAGTACATGACCTAAATATATGCATGTGGGCCACTATGTTTTTATCACAGCATGCGGTTGAGATAGTTATGGTGTACAAATCTGGAGATTAACACATTCAAATATATGAAGTGTTCGCACTTTAATTGGTCTCTCCACAATATGTACATCTTCTCAGTGGAAGCCTAGCATGATTATATGCTAATTTCTTGCAAAGCAAGTGGTTATTATAGGAATCTTCAGACATTGATGGACATTACAAATAAATAAATAAATAAATAAATAAAAGGGGCTAAACTGTAGCATTTCCTGTCACTGGAGTGGTACCTTCAACCTTCTGAATCTTAGTATGTATCTTTTACTTACTAAAGCTTTACTACCTTAAATCTTTTTTAAAAGGTATACTATTTGTACAAATCCAGATGAAAGACACCATCAGCCTTAACATTAAAAGCACCTGGGGCTACACAGCTCTATATGCAGTGAGCCTCGATGCATTGTGAGTTCTCACACCTTTCTATCATAGCCAACAATTTGTGCTACAGTAGCTCTTCTGCACTGTATCCCACAAGACCTGCTATTTTGGCTGACCCAGTCGTCTATCCATCACAATTTGGACCTTTCCAAAGTCGCTCAGATCTTTACGCGTGCCCATTTTTCCTGCTTCCAACACATAAACTTCGAGAACCGACTGTTCACTTTCTGCCTAATATATCCCACCCCTTGACAGGTGCCACTGTAACGAGATTATCAATGTTATTCATGTCAACCTGTCAGTGGTTTTAATGTTATTTCTGATTGGTGTACATATTACAACATACAAAAGATAAAGGCACCCCAGAGACAAAGAAAGGAACAGAACAGTGTACCTTTCCTAAAGGGTTGCTGAAATCTTGATTGATTGACTGATTAATACAATCTTTTTGGGAAGGAAATGTTCTAACCTACTTCCTCTGAATAGAATTTATGTTCGCAGGTTGCTGGGGTGTTTGTAATCTGTAATTTCACCTACTTACATGGAGTCTTCCAACCCTTGCTGCAGTATGTTGCATCCTCCTCACTACACAGGCTGTGAATGACTGGTGCGTGAGGATGTAATAGCTCAGAAATGGTGAAAAGGACTGCTAGCTTTATTTGAGATTCCCACAAAACTTTTAAGAAAACCTGAGAGAGATTGAAAGAGTTTGAGCTCTTCAGAAAGGACCACAAGATTTGGTACTTAAACAAAATTAACGGTCTCCCTCTGAGTGTGTGTGCATGTACGCGTTACTGTCGGAGTACACTCTTAGAAAAAAAAAGCTTAACCTTAAGACTATATTCACAAGGAATTTTTGGCACCTGTCAGAATGGGCATTTGGTGAAATGAAAGTATTTTGTGCTAACCTCATGGTGAGCTGCTTTTATATTCTACTGTTGAATTGACTGATCACCCCACTCTATTTAACACTGGTTTACTGTGACATATAAAATCATTTATAGTTTATTTTTGTAGCTAGCGTGTATAACTCCTGAGTATGAGCTCTTACTCCAACCCTCGTCTTTTGTTACAACTCTCTTGTGCTTGTTTCTAGTCAGTTGGTGGAGACTGAGCTTGGCAGCACTTGCATTACTTTAACAGCGCTATGCTTGGATTGTATTCTGCCTCATTGCAAGTCACTGTGGATAAAATATCTGCCAAATAACTAAATGCAAATGTAAACGCAATCTGTTTTCTTGCTGAGAAGGAAACACAGAATCTCTGCAAGAGCCTAGCAGACTAATTGACCAGAAATTAAGACTAATGTTTCTGGCCCAAACCACAATTCCACAGAGGCATTTTTCTTCCCACCCAATCAACTGACGTGGAACAACTGAAATGGATGCAGCCAAAAATTCACATTGGCATGATTTTAATACATTTCTGATCATACATTTGTAATGCATTCCAAAAATGACGGTAAGATGAGCTCACAGCAACATTTTTCAGCACCGTATTTCTGTCTTGAACTTGGCATTAACTCGGGAAATTCCCTTGTAAATGCCTTGGAAGACCACCAGACCACTGAACTAACTATAGGCTAACTGTCAAATATAGAGGTAGGCATTAATATCATGCCTTTAAATGACAGACATTGCTACACTGCAACCCAGCCATCTACAGTCACTTAGAATCCAAACTGCGTTGGTCAACTCGATGGAGACACAGGAAGCAAGAAGGAGAATCAGAAAAGAGTATTTCTTCAATAGAGTATGGACTATAGCTTACCCAACACATACAGTCTATTCAACTGTACCAGAACTTTGGCTCATGTATAAACCATTAAAATCAGACGGATAAATCTTATCTATGCAAGTGCAAAGTTGTGGTTGCTTGATGAATCAGACTAAACTCCGAGCCATGATGCGGACACATGGTTGTGCTAACAACAGAAAGGAGCTCGACTTTGTGCACGTGTGTTCAAATGAATAATTCATGCAGTAAAACTTAATAAAAGAGCAGAAAAAGAGACTTCTCTATCTGTCTTTACTTTCCATATGCATCTGGACCTCTACTTGGGTACACTGTGAATTCTCTATGGAGACTGTTAGCCACTAGATTCATGTGGGAACAAGAAAGAGATGATAAATTATTCAAAACACTTAGTGAGTGCAGGTGCTGTGAAGTTCTCGATGTGGGCAAAGCCAGCTGACTCTCTGAATCACAATGTAAATATGAATGTTGCGCTTCAAGCGAATAATTGTTGTAACACAAGAATGCTCACAATGGAGGGTTTGTCACTGTTTAACTTCCACACACTTTACGGTGTGTGATACAAAGCCTATAGGTTATTCTATAAACCTGTAAGGTTTCTTCGTCATCTCCTTAAACAAGCCATGCATGTTTTATGTGCTTAGTATATTACAGTACCTACTGTACTTCACAATAATATCCTATTAGCTACAGCACATTCAGATCAAATTCCCACTGCTCACTAAATTATGTAAACAATGCATAAGATCAGACCAGCATGGAAGAATATAAATCAAAAAGCATGAAAAGCTGTTTCTCAACAATATATAGTTTAATCCTATATCATAATCCTATAATATCCATGATTCCCTCTGTCTTGATTAGAGCCCCAGTCCCAACTGAAGAGATGCAGCCTCATAGCATCCTGCTGCCACCACCATGCTTCACTGTGGGTATGGTCTTTTTTGGGTGATCTTTTTTTTGTGCCAAACATATCTTTTAGTATTATGCCCACAGCCACATGCTCCATTAAACAAGGTTGTGCATTCTTGTTTCTTAATCCCCCCCCCAAATGTTTCTATTTGTTTTTCACTTGAATTTTGTTGCTACATCACTTTAAAGGTGGGAAAAGATCTGACATGATTTATCTCTGACATATTTATTTTTTATATCACAAAAACCTGCAATTTTGACAGGGATGTTTTTTTTTCATATTCACTGTATATTCTTTAAACAAGATTCCGTAGGATTCAGTAGGGTGGAAATAAGTATGTTTGAATTACAGTACACCATTTCACCAATTACAGCATCCAAGGAACCTGATGGACGAAGTGAACACGGCAGGTGAAAAAGTTGTAGCATGTTCCAACTTCCAGGACACCAATACAATTTATTTTCTCCCAGTTGTTTTTGATAAATGATTAAATTAAAGGTCTTGTTGATTCAGGCTGAACAAATATCTACTAAAAATTCATTTTGGTGTATTATTATTAGCGTATTATTGCTGAATTCAGAAAACAGGCTTCGTCTGCTTCTTGTGTCTGTAAGACAGCTATATAGTCACAGATAAATGACATAGCTAAAGGTCACACAGACTTGTTTTTCATCTTTAAAATGTGTTGATATTTTAAATAAGTGAAGATTTGTGGTTTTCTATATATTGCATTTGCTGGGCTTAAAAAAATTACTTGGATATAATAATTCCACTGATTTGTGCTGAACTTACTCTGCTGAAATCATTTCTAATCTATAGCCAGAATAAGTCATAAAATAGAAACCACAAGATGTCAACTTTAAACATCATTATGTGTGTGATTGACTTGTAGCTGTTGATTCAAATTGTTTAAAATCTCCTTTTCGACAAAACGAAAGATTGACAAGAGCCATTTAATCTCTTGAAAGCTTAAGCACTATGTCTGGATTTGTAGGATTTGCTCCGAGTCGCTTTCATTCAAAATACAAAAGGTGGCATTAATTAATTTCAGTAAAAGAAGCCTAAATTGCTTTCTTTCAATCCAGCTGAGGCCATTACCATTGTAAAAATAATTACAGGGTATTAAAAGAAAATGAAACACTCATCTGCTGTCTTGTTATTCTCAGGTCGTAAGCTTTTTAGCTTTTAATATGCATTGACCTTTTCCTACAATCAAAAATGAAGTTTCACGCACTTTGTCCCTTCGGCATCTCGGCTATAGTTTCGTGTTACAGCCAAATCATGTCTTTTATGTGCTTGATATTCTAGTTGGATTAATGCTGTATGAACAGGGACTGATCCATCAGCCACGGAAAGGTATTAAATGGTCTGCACTTATATAGCTCTTTTATCCAAAGCGCTTTAAGCTGTGTCTCATTCACCCATTCACACACACACTCACACACCAATGGTAGCAGAGCTGCCATGCAAGTCGCTAATTTGCCATCGGGAGCAACTTGGGGTTCAGTGTCTTGCCCAAGGACACTTCGGTATGTGGAGTCATGTGGGCCGGGAATCGAACCGCCAACCCTACAATTAGTGGACAACCCGCTCTACCACCTGAGCCACAGCCATATTAATAGGCCAAACATGCTTGCCAGTGCACATGTCTGTGTGTAGTTTGACAACTACACACATGTGGTATGCAATTACTGAACAGTTCAGAATGCACAGCCTTGTAAATCAGGTCTCCCAATCATAAGCGCATGAAACAGAAGTGATCCTCGGATGGATTCTGTTTGACTTGTGTAGGTATGAATGAGCTTGGCCATCTCCTGAATGTACAAATCCACTGAGTTATGGCTGAAATGTAAGTACTTGGTCTATAAAAACTGCTACCAGTGTCAAATTTGTCTCTTCAATCTCTTTCTAGGGGGCTGTGGAACGTGAGATACCAATAAATCAACCAAAACTCAGCTGCTACCTGTTGAAATCTTGGGCTTGGAATCCTAAACAACACTTTTGCCCAGTGCTGAAACACTTTAATTTCTTGATGAAACACAAGTTAATGCAGTAGGACTGTGTTAACAGGGTGGTTTCCCATTAAGACTCATAAACTGGAAGTTTGTGAAATATTTTTAAAAAGCTTAAACAAGGTAACAACCTCTGCTTTTAAACTGATCATATACCTACCTTCTACATACTGCCCCGTTTGAGGTTTTGAAGATCAATCTTCGGGTTCATATCAGCAGTCATCTGTGTATTGACAACATGCCAGTCATGTGACTATGCAGAAAGCAGCTGGTCAGCTAATTTGTAGTACATAATCCATGAATAATAACGCAATGACAGACAGAGCCAGACAGAGCTAATACAATCCAACTGGCTCTGAATGCTGCTGTAATTTCGCCCCATTACACCTCATTAGAGGTAACTAGAGGTACACGGTGCTGCTTGGGCCTGATTACTCCATTAGTCCATTTTGGAGATAGGATAGAGGAGAGTGTGGCTACTGATCCTATGATATACAGGTTACTGGGCTTTCGCTACACCATACTGGCCTTCCACTAAACAATATACTGGCATTTTATAAATTATACTAGCTTTTCATTCAACAATATAGCGCATTGGAAGTATAATGTGTTTCTGGAACTTTGATATCCATAAATTTGGTGTTTGGATACTGAGTGCAGGGGTTTTGAAATGCATGCACTTCATACACGTTACCTAAACAGCTATTCTGTTTTCCCAAAGTTGAATTGTGTCATAATTATTCTAGCCACAGGTTTATATGAATGTGGTCAATCTTATACATGATAATTTCTGTAGTAACACTTTACAAGTGCTTGTACAGTGGATGGATTTTATTTATTTATTTATTTATTTATTTATTTTAAAAACCTAATTGTTGTGTAACTGTAGTCAAGTTTTCTGGAGATGTTTATTTTGCATTTGTGGAAGGAGTCTCAAGTGTTGGTGAATTGTATCTGTTTGATGTAAAGTTTTCTGACAGCTTTAAAGCTGTAAGTTTAAGTTTTTTTTCTTTAATAAATATAGAATTGTTACTGTTGGCGAATTGCATGACAACACACTACCATGTCACTGATTATTTTAATAGAGCAGCATGCCTAGTCATGTTGCTGGAGGTTGTACTGTGATGTACTCTGATGACTTAGCAGATCAAATTCTTGTCCATCCTTTACATCTGGTAAGTAAAGAGTTTCTATGTTTCTCATTGTGGCATCATGGTCATGTTTGGTTTCCTGCCCAAAACAAAGTCAATGTTTAATCACCTGATCCACCAATTTACAAAATGGTCAACCTCACACAAATCAATATAGCCTAAAGACCAACTCAGAGCAAATCATGAAGTAGTAATATAATAAATTCCATTATATCATCCATCCATCCATTTTCTATACCGCTTGTCCTACAGGGTCATGGGGAACCTGGAGCCTATCCCAGGGAGCATCAGGCACAAGGCGGGGTACACCCTGGATGGGGTGTCAATCTGTCGCAGGGCACATCACATCACACACATTCACACGCCCATTCATACACTGTGGACACTATGTACATGCCAATCAGTCTACCATGCATGTATTTGGACTGGAGGAAACCGGAGTACCTCGAGGAAACCCCCGCAGCACAGGGATAACATGCAAACTCCGCACACACAGAGCCGCAGCGGGAATCGAACACCCAACCCTGGAGGTGTGAGGCGAACGATTAATCCACCGTGCGCCCTCCATTATATGATGCTGCAAAGATACTTTTTAATATCAGTATTACAACTACCAGCACTTCATAAATGGCCAAAGCATGTGTGACGCTGCATTTAATTCAGCACCATCCATATTTAGTAAAGCCTCTGATACGCCTATAACTGCAGGAGGTGATTATTTTAGTGCTCCGGCTTTAAAGTCATACAGCTGCCACTGGAGCCATGCTCAAAATGTGTTGTCTATTTTAACTTTGTTGTAACTGTATATTACAGGAAAAATAATTCCAAGTGACGATATTGAATATGTCCAACACACACACAGATACACCCATGTGCAGGGACACACTCTCAGAGTGCAAATGTTTGCATACCCTAAGGAGAAAAACAATTAAGAAAGAAATGTGAAAGAAACTGTGAGACAGTTAGTGTGTTAGGTTTTTATAGATATTCCTTCATTATCACAGGTCATAGGGACAACTTGAGTAGTTTTCCAACCATTTTTGCTATATATTATATATTATGCCATATATTTTGTATTGCTGTACTCAGATAACATGGGGGTGAAAACTTTTCACTCAACTGTAACTACACACAACTCTCCCTGTGTCAAACTGCAAAATATCTCTACAAAGTCATTTCAAAAACTTCAATTCAGTCCAAGAGGGCTAAAGGACACACACACACACACACACAAAATAAGTAACAATAGGCAGTTTTTTGGCAGCAGTGGCTTCATTCCTCCCTCCTGCTGATGTGATGCGGTGACTGCTGGTGGCTGTGCTGCAGTCTCTGTGGACTGGCTTATATTTAAGCAGTGCACATGATATTGCAAGTGAGCTATTTGTGTCCTCATAAAGATAACAGTAACTGACTTAAATACCCCATGCTTTTCTGCTGTATAAAAACTCAACCGATATAGTATCAAAGAGTATGACAACTACCCAATATCACAGTTTTCAGTATATAACAGTATCCACTAACAACTTTGCATTATCGTGTTTAAAGTACGCAATTATTATACAGGGAAAACTGAGAAGAGATTATTTTTTTAATCAGATGGATTGCCCTTAGCTAAAACTATGTTATCAAAACAAAGAGTTAATACAATATTCTCTGAATTCCTTCAAGTGTGTTTGCTCTTTAAGCTTTAGAAGGTACGTTCACACACAGCGATTTTATCGCTGGAAATCGCCACTATTAATTCGCCAGTAGGCATTCCGACTACTGGTTGCCATAGTAACATGTATCAGTGGGTGGGGCAGTTAGCATTCCATCTGACAACAAACCAGTTTTCTTGCCGCTAAAATGAAACATTCTGGAGGGAGAGAGTTTGTGCTGTATATATATATATATATACACACACACACACACACACATACATATATATATATATATGCGCATCATATCCTAACAGATGAAGGAGAAGCAGTGTGTGCTCTTTGCCATTGCGAACACCTACCTGAGGTGAAAGCGCAGGACCGTCTGGGTCCACGAAACAATTCAGACTTGAAGGCAGCATGGTGGATCACGTGCGCTCTACTGTCTTCACTCCCATTGGTAGTTGCTGCACCAAGTCACTCCAAATTTACATAAAGTTTTCTCATATATTCGCCGAAGTCGCCAGCTATCATTGTAAATGAATAGTCTCCGGTCGCTGCGAGTCGCTGTATGTGTGAACGTACCTTAAGAAGAAACCATTGTAAAGAGCTCATCTAAAATTTGCCTTTTTCCTGTTTTTAGATTAGGCTCGACACTGTGAAAATGCTCAATCTGTAACGTGTAATTTCATCAGTTCACACCGATTCAACTGCAACTTGGACATGGCTGAAATTAGCAAAAAATTATTGAGGCCCTAAACGTGGTTAAAATAAATGCAAACAAATCGTCATCATTTTGATTAAGAGGAGGATGGGGAGAGATGCAGAAAACAACACAAAGTTCACAGTTTCAGAAATTTTATTTCAGCAGGAAGATGAAGTAGAACATTAATATTTTTGTGTCAGAGACTTCCTTGAATGAACCATCAATACTTTTTTATTATTATTATTCATGGTTAGATGTTAATAATAATAATAATAATAATAATAGTTTCTTAAAATATGTTTTTAGTAGATGTTTTTAAATGTATTTTTATTATAGCATCTCTTTAAACTTGATCGATTTTGCCCTTTTTTTTATGTAAAAGCATAAATACAAAAACTTTTATAGGATTATAAAAGGATTCTTTTAATAAAAAACTTTTAGCCTGTATGTAACTGTGTTTCAGAAACCAGTTAATGTTTCTGCAGTCCTCTTTGAAGGTTACACCTTTGGCTCCCTTAAATAGCACGAAACTCTCAATGCTCTTCAGTGAAAAAAAAAAAGAAAAAGAAAAAGACCTTCATCCAGCACAACACATGAATAAACAAGTAACTTCTCCAACCAAAAAAAAAAAAAAAATGTTAAAATGAAACCTGACGTTAGATCCATTTTCTAATTTCTTATTTCTAACCTGAGCATGAGACTGAAAGAACGGAAAACAACTTGTTATTCGTTTTTTGTTTTTTTTTTCATTTTGGATTTGTAAATGAATAATAAAATAACAAGCCATTTTTTCATTTTCTGATATTTGATTCTTAACTGAATATGAAAAGAACGAAGGATACACAGATTCGATATGACTGCATATACCCGGAACACTGGGCATGGAGCCGGAATACACCCTTGATGGAAGACCAGTCCATTGCAGGACACCATGCACACACATTCACAAACCCCATGACATGTAACTGTCTTATTTAGCGTCTGAAGGGCAGTACTAAATGAAAAAAAAAGATCTTTAAACAAAATACTAACATTTACATCGATCATCCTGTTCAAAAGTTTGCACACCCCTGGCTCGTAATGTATCTTGTTGTCTTCTTGAGCATCAGTGAACGTTTACACCTTATGTAATAGTTGTGTACGAGTCCCTCAGTCATCCTCAGTGTGAAAAGATGGATCTCAGCATCATATAGTCACTGTTGGAAAGGGGTCAAATATGCAGAAGATGCTGGAAAAGCGAAGAATGTGCAGGACCTGGAGGATTTTTCTGAAGAACAGTGGGCGGTTTAACTGCTCAGGACAAACAAGGGACTCGTAAACAACTATCACAAAACATAAACACAGTCATTGATCATCCAGGTAACGACACACAGTATTAAGAATCAAGGGAATGTAAACTTTTAAACGGGGTAATTTTTATAAATTCAGCTATTATCTTGTCTTCTGGACTATATGTAAAAATCTGTTGTGTGAAATGGTTTATTCAGGACAGCACTAAATAAAAAACATGGGATTTTTATGATCCCTCTTAAATTGTTAACAGTATTTAGATTTAGCAGATTCTGCAAGGGGTATGCAAACTTTTGGGCACAACTATATATAAACCTTTCTTTTATTTTCTTGCTTTAGATTTTTTTTTGCTTTAGTGAGCACACGCTCTAGCTGTGTTTTCAAAGAGGAGCTCTCACATCTGACAACGGCTACTTTTATGTTTAACTTCTTTATACAACTGTAACCTTAAGAAGAAAACATGGCCAGAGGGGAGGGATGCAGAACAGACAGAAGGTGAGGTGGAGATGTCATGGCCTAACTCTGAAAGACAGCTTCCGGCCTGTTTGGCTCCAGGCTAGAGTTTTACATTAAATTATTTTCTCTTTTTTTTTCAGATTTTTCTCCAAAACGATAAATCTATAGCATTGCATGTAGAATAATTTCTTCTTTTTTTTAAGTTTCTATCTTACAAAACATGTAAAAGTGTTGCACTATATGTACATATTAGCATAATTAGTATAACAAAAGCATATTAGAGTAATATTTCTACACGTTGCAATTACCGTATGTCATGAAATATGTTAAAACAAACTGGTTAAACCAATGGGATTGCTGTTAAACACTGGCCTGAATTAATCTGACCAAAATAAATGCTATTTTTGATATCCCAATGCCATAACTATTAAAACAACCACAGTTAATGTGGTCACACATCACAATAAAAACACCCAAGGCCAACAACGTGCTAAATAACACATGATATACTGTGAATGTTAGAATCTTTGAGGTGTGTTTGCTCTCAAACGCACTCCCATAATATGACAGGAAGGCAGGAATCTTGATGCTACTTCACAACATCAATACGGACTGGTTCCAAACTGCAAATTGTGAATTGTTTGATATGAATAAAAAGACATCACAGTTTCAGTGAACAGAAGTTTTGCACCCTATATTCGTCATTTAATGTGTTGCTGAGTGAAGCTCTTTGGCAGGTGAGTGAACATAACATAAAATGCATAAACTGGATTAATCTAATACCCCTCTTTATACCACACTGCTGTTAAATTCTCAAATCTGATTGGTCAGAAGGTGTTAAGTAATTTTTCAACAAAAGCATTGCTTTGTCAATAGTGCAGACTACAAGGCAAATCACAGGTTTATATTAATGTGCTTGTTCTAATACGTTATTGTTTCCATAGCAACAGCTAATTCACAGGGATTTGCATGACAGATACTCCATATAAAATAAGACTAGCCACAAATATGTTGTTATTTGATGTTAATAAGGTCAGGCTTTCTGTAAGGAGACATTTAATTAATCAACACAGGACAGTGGACTCTTTCTGGTGAGCAACTTCAAAAGAGAGAAAAAGAGTGGCGCTTTAGACAGAACGACTGCTTATAGATACTATAGGAACATTAGCAGCATTAACTGTAGCTATAAATGGATATAAAAGAAGACTCACTTTTTAATTAATAAAAAAAATAACTGTTGACAATTTTCTGTAGTATAAGAGGAGTAAAACTCTTACGGGCATGCTGCTATAGGAAAATAATCAACTTCGAGTTGGTAACACTGTTGCTGATTATTTTATAATAACGGTACATCCCGTTGTGCTTTTTTCCTTACATGGCTGAAAAGAACAACTGACCAAACTGGATGATTAATAGCATGATGAGATTCCTGGACACTAGCTCTTGTTCTCCATCATAAGAAGCTCATCACAGAAGGAAAGGGTCAGGAAAGGAGATTCTACAGTAGTGGAGAAGGGTCTTCTATTGTTTTAGTTTCATTAGCACAAACAAATGCATTTTATCCAAAGCCAAAAACGTTTTCTACAAAAGGCATTTAATTATTGCATAATGCTAATATTAACATGTTCATGAAAATGCTGAATCATGGTGAGCAGAAGATCAAAAGGCCCGACTATGAGCTTTTTATTTTCTATCTCAAACCTTTCAATTAGATAGACCTCAAGGGGAGACTTTGAAGGCTTTTCCTTTTAGATCTCGGGCACACGAGCTTGCTCACTGTTAATAGTTTTATCTTTTTAAAGACTCTCTCTCCCATAAAGTGAGTGATGAAGGTCCTCCCCTTAGATGCAGTGTTCAGTAGGAATGCAATCTCCCAAAGCTCAAATCCCTCGCTTTTTTAATTGCAGTGTGTTTTAAGTGCATTGAGTCATGTTAATGCAGGCCAGACTCCTGACCTTCTGCTTCACCTCCCCCACTGAGTTAAGTGCACACTAAACCGCTTATGCAAACAAAGATGGAACGAGGATGGAGAGAGAGAGAGAGGAGAGGGAGGACAGGTTCTGGACATTATCTGCACTTATGTGCTACCTCTCACTGCCTGATTATGTCACCGAGCTCACGTCCCTAACAGCTCACTGTGAGAGAGACAAGGGTGTGTGTAGAAAGTTGCTCTAAGCCACAAATCCATCATTTATTGAATTTTAAAAGCATGGGTAAGTAATTCATAGTGCCACCTGTCATTTTATATCTGTTGTGCATTCTAAGTGTAAAAATATTCACATAGTAAATAAAGTTCATTTAGGTAAGTTGGTTAAGTTTAACTGAACATGTTGATGACACTGTGCTGGATGCTACGGTATATCAAATAACTACTCTCTTTACAAGCGCAGTGAGCAGAAAAGCATCTCAGACTGCACAACATGCTGAACCTTGAGGCGAATGGGCTACAACTGTACAGGTCTACATCATGTTCCACTGCTGTTAGAAGGAAGAACAGGAATCTGAGCCTACTCTGGGCACAGGCTGACTGAAACTAGACAGCTGAAAAATGGCTGTCAGTTTTTTGTTTTTATCATAATCATTATTTTTAAGCCAATTTCAATATTAGCAACGCTACATCACACCAACATGTGGTCGGTCCATCCCAAATTGTTGCCACAAATTTTGTATCAAATTGTATAGAATGTCTTTGTACACTGTAGCATTACAGTTTCCCTTCGCTGGAACTATGAGGCCCAAACCTGTTCCAGCATGACAATGCCCCTGTGCACAAAGCAAATCCATGAAGACATGGACTTCACCCCAACTGAACACCTTTGGGATGAACTGGAATGCTGACTGAACCCCAGGCCTCCTCACCTAACATCAGTGCCTGACCTCACTAACGCTCTTGTGCCTGAATGAGCACAAATTCCCACAGCCGCACTCCAAAATCTAGTGGATAGCCTTCCCAGAAGAGTGAAGATTATTATAACAGCAAAGGGGGACTAAATCTTGAATTGAATGTTCAAGAAGCACATGTGGGTATGATGGTCCTGTGTCCACAAACCTTTGGCCATATTCTATATATTTTGCCATTAGCATTGAGACAGTGGTAATATGTAATATCCATTCACATGGAATTCGGGGCACAAGGTGGGGGACACCCTGGACGGGGTGCCAACCCATGGCAGGGTATGATCGCACCCACAATCATACACATTGGACAATTTACACAAAAATTTCCAGTCATCCCAGAAAGATACCCATAATTTACACTTCCAAACAACCCTACGATGGGCCATGCCATTTCTTAACTACTGACACTGTCTCACTGCTTTTACTTCCTCATTACCTATTTATTCAATACAAAGAGAAAAGGTTCATATCTTTTAAAATAGTTTCGCCTTAAACTCAAGATCGGTACCTCTTTTAACAGGTAAAGCATTGTTTTCAGGATTCCGTCAGGCTCTTACGTCGTGATGTCCAAGTTGTGACCTTGTTCCAGAGTTCAAAAGTTCAGGAGCCAGTCGAGCATGGCGTCAATTATGAGCACCAGCGAAGCGGTCACCTGGCACAGGGACGTGCCAGGCATTACTCAGTTCCCTGGGCACACACTGCAATGCTCAGTGGCTTTAATCCAGAAAACTTCAGGCCTCTCACTAAGCCTGGTCAGACAAAACAGTTGCCAGCTAGACCCTGGCATCACTTCACAGAGCTAGCGGCCAAAGCTGAGCTAGCCTTAGTTGTTTTTATTTCCTTCAACTCTGTTCTACTTCAAGAAACACTTATTTACAGTCGATGGTGTGTATGTCTGTAACATGATATTAACCTCTCCACTGATGCTTTTATTTATGCCAAGGCTGAAAGCATTGTGTATTGGCTGGTATAAACACAAGAGGTGCAGATGGTATGTTGGATTAGCACCAGTGTTCCAG
The DNA here is from genome assembly GCA_024331685.1 of Stegophilus panzeri. Lineage (NCBI taxonomy): Eukaryota > Metazoa > Chordata > Actinopteri > Siluriformes > Trichomycteridae > Stegophilus > Stegophilus panzeri. The sequence continues at coordinate 7,842,827 of JANDJT010000124.1, forward strand.
CAAGACCAAACATTAATTGTCTGATTCATTCCTGTATAAGTGTAGACACTAGCCAAATGTTCTTACAGCAATGAAAAAATAAAAAAAAAGATTTTGAATCACAATTCACCAACTAACACAATATCATCCCATCCTCTTTTATCCTCACAGTGAGGTTTGGTATGATTTTGCCAATTCCTGAATAAGTCTTTAAATGTATACTAAAGTCAGCCATGCATAAAGTAAACTACATCCCAATGTTATATTCAGTCATTACATGGTGATGTGGTCATCTATTTAAGGTTCCCCTTGCATGTCTAGAGCCTAAATAAATATGTTTCTATTCAATATAATGCTACAATCCTGCTAAGTCTCTCTGATATTTACTTTTATAACATGGTTGTTGAATTCTGTAATCGGAAAGTACGGATTCATTTTCGAACAGCAGCGCTGACATTAGATCTGGCTGTAACATAAATGACAGGTTCCATTAATGGGCGTGTCCTAATACAATGTTGTTTCTATAGTAACAGCTTGTTTACAGGGACTCCTATGGCTGACATCCCACATAATCGAAGCCTAATAATGAACAGATTACGAAAATGAAAACAGTATAATCACTGATATGGTAAAGCTTTCTGTATATAGATGTTTATTTAACATTTATGTGATGAGTCTTGAATCTTGAGTGTCAGTTTTTTTTATTTTTTATAATTAATGTTATGAGCAAAGATAAATGAAAGTCTGGTAAAGGAAAGCCTTTATAGCTGAATGTAATGAAGTAAGTGATAACAGGAACTAACTTTTCCCCCGAAGTTACATAATATCAAAAGAAACTATAAATGGTTAAAACATACAATGTGTCATTCATTGATAAATAAAAAATTATAATCTAAGGCTGTGGTATAAGCGTAAATATACATATCAATTTGTGTTGTTACAGACAGCACGGCCCATCATCTGTTATTCCTTACTTACTACCCCAAACCAAATACTGCGTAGAACTATCTAGCTAAACATTAAATGCAGTAAAATATTGAATTTCTGACATCAAAACCAGGTCGGAAATTGGTCACAGTTCAACAATCCTATCCATAACAACATCTCATAACACCATCTCTTTTCTCATTTCTCATTCCCATCAGTGGGAGCAGATCAGTGCAAGATCTGAGCTTCATCACTGACAGTAAAGCCTAAAAAACTGCATTTAATGACATGCCTTTGATGGACACTGGTATTGCAGCTCGCATTTCTGGCTCATGCATCCTTTATCACATTGGGACTTAACAAGAAAGGCAAGAAGACAGGCAGTGGGGCTGAATGGAGATGGTAGAGGGGGAGTTTTGGAACAAGGTCAACTCCCTTAGAGAGCCCAACAATGGCTTCTTTCATGCCAGTCAAACACACTGTAGCAGGATTTCACACACATCTCATCCCTAACCATTCCTTTGTGTTAGATGTAAAAGGAGGTTTACAGTATTTTTTTCTCTCTTTTTTTGCCATTAAGCTCTTTTCTGTCTTGGGCAGTTTCCCTCAACCTACTCTGAACAACAAGTGCCTAATCTGCAAAATTTGACTAATTCGGAAGACACGCTCCAGTCATGGTTGTTTAGAAGATCAGAATGAGACACTTGTAGAGCTAATGGAGTGCGATTCTGCCGATGCAGCAAGATTATGGACATTTTCACTTAGGGATTCCTAAAGTTCCTGTTGTGCTCCATTGTGAAATGTTAATGTTTTTCACTTAACTGTTGACTTAACTCAAATTGTCTCTCAGAAATACCTTGTCAGCTTGACCACTCAACTAGCCATATGCTACAAACTTAGTCTGAGTCTGCTAAAAGAAGAATTTAGCAAAACACAGTGATTCTTTCAAGTATCTATCAAACTCTATCAAGGTTTTTTTTTTTTTATCTTATTACATTTTTACAACCAGATTAAGGTGTTACTTTTAGAAATACAGGATTACTGTTATATTGTTAATAAGACTTGGCACAAGCAAACTTGGATTCTCTACTTGGAATCCTGCCTCGAAACTAAACTTTTGTGTGTGTGTGTGTGTGTGTGTGTGTGTGTGTGTGTGTGTGTGTTAATGAGCTCAGCTCAGCTCATCTAAAATAGTCTTGTTTTTCACAGGGGGACTTCTCTACCAATTATCTCTTTTAAAGGTTTATGGGAAATGTATTGTTCTACTTATAACTCTCATTTATAGCAAACTTCATAGCAAAAAATCCAAAATAGCTTTAACATAACTATAAATTATATTATTATAAGGCCAAGTGGCGTTTTATTAATAACAGAACTCAATGCAGCAGCAGCAGCAACTACAACAACTACAACTACTACAACTATGTGGCAGCAGTGCAATGCATAAAATCTTGCAGATCCAGGTCAAAACATTCAGTTCACACTAGGGTTGTCAAAAGTACCGGTACTTCGGTGCCAAGTCGGTACTAAAAAGAAAAAAGTTGACAGTTCCAGATTTTCATCGGTACAGACGCGCTGCCTGACAGGTGGTCAGTCGGGAACTTTTCATGGGTGCACCATGCAACAAGAAGACATTGGAGCCAAAGCAGTGGCAGCTCCGCCAGTTACCATGGCTGCGTCCGAAACCTCATACTTACCTACTATATAGTAGGCGAAATACATGTATTTCTCTCGGATGCTCGTTTTCCGCTTTTGGTTCTATTACACCGCTAAGTATGTAAAAGCCGCACCCCTAAAAATTTATGTGCGGATAGATTAACCATGCTTTCAGGAAGAGCGGCTGCTTACCCGCAGTATTTATTCAAGCAGATCAAGCAGGTGATGATGGTAGTGGTTGCATTATGAATGTTGCAGCATAGTTTAACTGGAGTGTATTATTGCAAGAAGACATCCTCGTTTTTGCTTACTTAATGGTTATGATATGCGCGTTTAACACTATATGGTCCGGAGTCCTTATTAACCATTTAATGCTTTTATTAACAACTTTTATTGGGGTAAAATAAATAGGAGGACATGATGGGGTTTACTAATTTTACACATCAGAGTTTTTTGATGAGGTATATATCTGATATATATGTGTTAGAAAATAATACATGTGTGGCTAGCACTGTTTATATCTTTAATATCAGTCAGTCAGAAAAACATTTATACTCTTTTCTGGATAACTCTAGTAGCTTTAATAATGAAATAGTTGAGGTATACAGAATGGCATTTTTAAAAATACATTTTATATTGATATTTAACTTTATTAATAAAATAGTGTGTTGTTTAATTTGCATGTTTTTGCGTTTTACTTTGGTACCGAAATTGGAACAGAGTACCGTGGAATTTTACTGGCATTGGTACCGACTACTGAAATTTTGGTACAGTGACAACCCTATTTCACATCAAACATCAGAATAGGGGAAAATGTCACCTCAGTGACTTTGATTGTGGCATGATTGCTGGTGCAAGATGGCCTGGTTTCAGCATTTCGGAAACTGCTGATCCGCTGGTATTTTCATGCACAGTAGTCTCTAGAGTTTACAGAAAATGGTGTGAAACACAACAACAGAAAACATCCACTGTTTGTTTTTCCCCTTGATGTTGAGAGAGCAGAACGACTTGACTGGTCTGAGTTGACAGGATGTTTACAGTAACTCAAATAATTATTCTTTACAACCACGGTGAGCAGAAAAGCATTTCCGAATGCACAACACATCAATCCTTGACGTATGTGGGCTACAACAGCACAGGACCAAATCAGGGTTCCACTCCTGTCAGCCAAGAACAAGAATCTGAGGCTAAAATGGACAGCTGAAGATTAAAAAAAGATCATCTTCAGCTGTCCAGTTTCGGAAATAAAAGAATTTAAAAAGTACTGCCAAGACAAGGTAAGACCCCACAATTTTCCTTATTTTTAGACAAAGATGTGCATAAATGACAACAGATATTAGCTTATGACCTTACAAATAACCCACTATCTCCTTAGATTCAGCAGCCATTCACCCCAGCTCGTGAATCATCAACGTATGTTGTTGACAAAAGCCATCTCAGTGAGATAATGGGGCAAGGCAGTGTTATGCGTCTCTCTAAGAATGGGGCTGCAGGCTTCTTAATTTAATCTGTTTACACAAAACAGTAAATAAACAATCAGGATAAGATCCCCTGTTGGGTACCAACATGAATTGGTTCCTCCCAGTCCCACTACACCATACCTTAAAGGGGACAGGGGAAGGGATAGTGGGATGATGTTGTTAATGAATGATAATAGAATCACCCATTTGTCATCCTGGAAGGGCTAAAGGGGGAATTTTTTATTTGAGACATAGCCTGGAGTGTCCCTTAATCTGGCTTTGTCACGGTGTGTCTCTAGGGCAGGGAGTGAAATGACTGTCTGGCTTTTAGCCCTGACATACAGCTTCAATGTGACAAGGACTGATGTTGGTATTTGAAATACACCGAGACACACCAGAATAGGAATGAAAGCTCTTTAAATGGAGCTTAACCCCTAAAATGCATGGTGAGAGCCATCATTAAGCAAACCAAGTGAGTGTCTATAACGCTCGAGGGATTTATGTGGAGAGAAACAGTCCAAACCATCACACAGAAACTTGGCTGCTTTGTTTCTCACTGGTCAGGACATAATAACTAAATGAAAACATTATTTTCATCAAATTGCGACGGTGACCAGCACATAAAGTAAATTACAACAGTGACATCAGAACCATTCTGAGAAATAATTCTGTCAGATCAGATCAACAGACATGGACTGAGTCAACACTTCTGTTGTTTCAAATCAGAGCTCGTTAATACATTACAGCTTCCTTAAACAGGACTCAAAGGCGTAAAAACTGTCCGAGGAGTGTGATAAAACGCCCCCTGTTCTCCTCACAGCTGTCATCTACAAACATCTCGCTAGAGTTTTCACACCCAACGCCTGGGAGGTCACTGGCATACCTTTACCAGTAATGCTGGGATGTGTGTCATTCACACTTGCAAATGGTAATTTACCAGGATGCACATATTTACATTTGCTACAAATGTCCCATCACACAGGTATTGGAACTTTGGTTTGTGTTTACACTTAACCTTGTCATGATTCTTTGCCATTACATTCCCATGTGAAAGTTTAAGTGTGAAAGGGACTCTAGAGATGCAAATAATGGTGTCAAGGCTTTTCTCTGTCCGGACATCTAGGTGGTGGAAAGAACTTCCCCTGGCTGTCCAAATAGTGTCTGTGGCTGTCATCAAATAAAAACTAAAGACCTAACTCTTTACCCAGTGCTTAAATTAGCACTTTTGTTATTTAAAATAAAATCCTTACCCAGTGTTGTTTCATACTGTACTAACTTCCCCAACAGGGTTTCTAGACTGATGGTGCTTTTAGTCCTTCACTTAGTGAACTAGCATGAAGATGTGTTTTTTCATAGAGACTACAAAGCACTTCTGTAAAGTCGGTCTGGATAAGGGTGTCTGCCAAATGCCATAAAACTGTACTGAAGATTTTGAATTTCATTATCGGATTATTATGCCACTGTACAGAGTACGTGCATAGTCAAGCTACATCAACAAAATAGTTTACATTAAATTTAAATACTCTTTTATATATATATATATATATATATACGGTTCAGAAATGGACTAGCATATAGTGTGGATGATAATTATAGCGTTGGTCTAATACTTTAGTAGCAAAAGGACAGATGTTTCCCCCTACAACCTCTGTTATAGAAAATTAATCAACACCTTCTCAAATAAGAGAATTCAACAACACTGTGGTATAAATAGTTTTGTTTCCTTTTTGCTTTCTCTTCATTTCATAAGCACAATAAAGTATAAAGAAACCATCCAAATATGAATGTGTTATTTGGAATGAAAAGATAATGTGATCTAATTTTTTTTTTCTTTTTAAAGAAAGCTTGCCAGATAGGTTCACAGGGCATCTGGTTGAGGCTAAAGGAGCGCATCGTGACTGGGATCCAACAGGATGCAAGCAAAAGTTGGGAGTGGGAGGTTTTAACTTTTATGTGGGCGAGTAGTCAGACATGAAGCTCAGGGGGAAAAAAAAGAAAGACCACATTCATTTATTAAACTGAACTTAAACTATACATTTACAGCATTCATTGTTTTTATTTATATCAATACTGTTGGAAAAATAGAACCAACTAAATTAATTAATTAGAGAATATTTTTTCGAATAATTTTTTTTTTTTTTGGTTACATGCACACCCCACTTCAGGTTTTAATGCTGCTGTATTCGAATAAACCTCTGACCTCTAGCTAGGTCAGAAACTCAGGATAGTCTCCTTGTATATACACAAGTATTTGCTTTGCAGTAATCGACATACAGACATACAGTATTAGCTTGTTAAAGACAATTTGCTGTTTTGAGGAGGATACATGTTTTGTTACTATACATCACTCAACACAATTAAGTGCTAGCTTGTTGCTAACAAAAGAAGAACGCTGTAGCTTAAATGCAGCATTGGCCCAAATACAGATAGAGATATGAATATTTGGAGCACTAAATAGATACAGACCCAGATTGGGACATTGTGTTACCCCTAGTTTATATATTAATACATTTAAGACAACAAAAAAGTCATGGCACTAAAGTTTACAGGTCTGTGTGTAAATACACACCTTCTACACCGAACAAACGAATTCCTCATAGCAGTTTTCAGCAACAATTTCCCCCCAGCATGCCTGGGAAATGAGTACCGAGCCTGATCTAATGACAGATGGGTCCTTGCTTATGAAAAGCCCTTGAAGGACAGACTTCTGCTTCCCTTCCTCTCTACCGTTCCCCCCACTCTCAGCTCTGCCCTGCAAATTACAGTCTGTTCCTCGCAGAGGATTTCCAGGTGTTTCACCTGTGTAACAATCTGTTACATCTGTAATAAACCGGAATCTAAAGAGGCTAATTGTAGCATTCCTTTGATGCTGAGGTGGATGACAGAGCAGGCAGTAAGGACACAGTACAAAAGATAACAACAGGGAGAGCTCACAGAGTCTGAGTGCTGCCAGGCTCACGCCGCTGCCTGTGTGTGTGAATCATCAGCTATCGCCCGGTGCCTGGCCATTAGCCAGCGCTCGACCTAAGGCTGTAGACAGACAGGCCCATGAACAAGGGCATTATTTTCAGCAGAGAGCCATTGGGGAGGCACTGAGGCATTGTGACACAGGATGACAGACATGAGGGGAAAAAACTAGCCGTGTTTGTAGGTCCGACATAAAGCATTCCACTCTACCTAATATCATGTTACAGTGGGGAGGAAAAAAAAGAACCAAAAAAAAAAAAAGAACCAGTGCGGGGTAAATTTTGATCAATGCACAAAGGCATATCTTATTCTGGTAGCAGGATTCCAGTTGTCCAAAACTGCATTATTTAGTGTGAAGTAAGTGTGATAAAAAAATTCTTACTATTCAAATGGGATAAGATTTACGGATACTTCTGTTAAATAATGTTGTCGGAGGATGTCTGCAGTAACCATTTCGCATGGGTTCAACAGTCACACACACACACACACACACACACACACACACAAAAAATCACACATACTATGTGCACAAACTGATTATGTGACCTTTATTATAATAAGTGCTTGTTGATCATTGATCACATGGTCATATAATGTATGTTGGCATAACTGTACTGAGCCTATTTAATCTTTTTTTAGGTCCAAATTTTGCATATTTTCTCTTTCAGACAAACACCGAAGGTGAAGAAGACCACGTTCGGAATTTTCCAGTTGCATCCGTAATAAACTGATGCTAACTATATAGTTGTTGAGCAAGTTAAATACACAACGACAGGTTTTATTTCACATTAACAAACTCAAACCATTCTCCATTTTATTCTGACAGAAAGCAAGGGTGCCCTCTGACTCCAGTCAAGAGCACGTGAGACTGGGGGAAGGGGGCGGGGCTTCCAGGTGGTGTCAGTTAATATTAGAGAGTTCAAACCACCTGCACAAATCATCCCAGATCAATATATACAATAAGGTGGCTCCATTTTAGTGAGGGAAAAAAAGACTTCTGTTTTTTTGGTGTATTCTTGAGGAATGACTTCGAAATCAGCGTACTCCGATGTTACATTGCGGCACTCCTACAAAAAAACTGAGTGATGATTAAATCATCATCATAAAGCACTTAAAACAGATACAGATCACAGTAGCACTGCATTGCACCCGTAATGTGTACTTACAGAAGACATTTTTGGAATAATCCATTTGTGACACTGCAAAAATCCTCAGTAGTTACATTGTTTGTATTTGTAACTACAGTTATTAGAGGCAATTTATTTAACATCAGTGCCATTTTATTCTAGTTCCAGACATCTAACAGAAACCTTGGGAAAGGGAAAACAGCCGGTGCAGGCCACAGCTCTGGAGCTGATGTTCGCTATCTAGGCCAGACCTGGCGCTGCTGAGATCAATGATGGATGTGTTGCTACACCTCTTATGCTGAAGGGCAATGTGTGGTTTGCTTTGCTGATTCAATACCTTGAAAGATCGGGATAAAGCACGTGTATACCCAAAGACATAAAAGTTGTAGAGGATGGGGCAGATGTAATTGTTCGCTATTATTACATCCCTAAGCACATCGACAAGCTCAGATTAAAGAGGACCCTGAAGATCGGCTGAAATAATCCTTGCTGAAACTTCAGCACAGTCGGTTCAACTAAGGACAAATTAAACTTTGCTCTGCAGATTTCTTCCAAAATTAGTTATGGATTAACAGTATGGAAGCAGACTGAAGATTGAATAGTTGGCCTACATGTAGTTTTATGTATAACTGCCCAAGACAACAGTTAAATAACACATTAGGGAGGCATTGAGGACATACAATGAGAGACATATAGGGATACAAAGTGCAACAGTAGTTGTTTATGTAGATCCGACATAAAGCATACCTGTCATCATGTTACACTGGGGGAAAAAATAAGAACCACTTAGATGACTTTTGCTCAAAGCTTGCTCAAAGTTAATCTGAGACAGCCTACACATTAAATCAACAAATTCTAACTTGAAAATATGTATCAACTGCTCATACTATTTCTTTTCTATTATTCCTTCATTCATAGTAACCACTTTATCCTGCTCAGGGTTGTGGTGAAGCCAGAGTCTCTCCTGTGAGGTGGGAAAACACCCAGGATGGGAAGCCAGTCCATCTAAGAGCACCATGCATATACATAATCACACACTCATTCACACCAAGGGCAATTTAGCATATTCAATCCTCCTACTGGAATGTTTTAGGAAGGTGGGAGGAAACCAGAAGCCTCAAAGGAAACCTGGAGCAGTGAGACAGCAATTTTACCTGCTGTGGCACAATGCTACTCTCTACTTACAGTCCAGTGCAAACGTTTGCATCCCAACATGACAAAAATCAACAGACAAAATTGTTTAAAATTATCCCATGACCCTCTAGAACTGATCTGAAGAAGGGATTTCTTTCTTTCTTTCTTTCTTTTTCTTTCTTTTTCTCTCTCTCTCTCTCTCTCTCTCTCTCACACACACACACACACACACACACACACACACACACACACACACAAGCAATGTGGGAGGTTCAATACTGGCATGGGGTCACTCACCTCCGGAATCTTCACTTAACCCTGCACTTCCATTGTGCTCTATTCACTCCTTAATTCCTGAAAGCATCTTCATTCTCTCTCCTAGAGGCTGGTATTCTTGAAAGGGGGGAGGTTACACTTTAAAGTGCACCATGGTCAAACTGCACATGGTCGAATGTTTCCAAATATTTCATCGTGATAAGGAAGTGTTTCATCAAATATTCCCTCGGAAATTAATCTCTGCTTAATTAGAGGACTCATATTGTAAGAAACTATGAGATACTCTGTTTCTTGCATACAAATGATTTCACACTCTATCATGCTGAGGTGAAGTTCATTCAGTTTTCAAAAGATACCAAGTGTTGGGAATTGTTTGGACAACATGTGGCAGCTCTTCTAATCCATGCAATCAGACATCAGTAATACTACTGAGTCAAAAAAGAGGCAAACAAATAAAGACTGGGGGGCAACAGGCTTCTATAAAGCTTACAAAAACAACATTACATGCAAGTTCAATCCTTCTAAACACACTCAAGAATTCAAGCTATTTGTTTCAGCCTGTAAGATGCAAACTGCTGTACTCTCTACACAAATCAGACTAATACAATAAAGGAGTTGATTCCATTATACTTCATTGAAATGGGACTGCAGATGGCTTATGTTAAACTGGCTATGATAGCTTTGTTCACAGATTTAAACCACATTATAACTTTCTGCCAGAGCATCATCAATGAGTCATAATGAAAACAGAGCTGAGAATTCTGTGTCTAAAGACAAGACAGTTGTTTAAAAATAAATCAGGTGAAATATGACTACAGGGCATAGAGACCAGACAAAAGTAGAAATCACTTTGCTTTTCTCAACACTAAGTTATTAAAACACTGAGAAGACACAGAAAGCAAGGGCACAATAAGCTTGAAAAATGATTCGAGCAGGCTTAGACAATCTTTCATTACCTTCACTAATACTCAGGTAGACAACCCAAAAATCTTCCTATGGGTTTTGTGTAGAAGGTTTACATAAGGGATGAAGTTATTTCCTCCCCTTCTCCAAGTCAAGGCAAACAGGGATTGGTTTGTTTTTTTGAACATGGAGGAACATGAATAAAAACCATAAATTAAGAAGCAGAAAGGAAACTAAAGAAAAGACAGGCCTGGTCTGGATCTTAATCTTCCCCAAACTGCCACATGCCACTCTGACATCATCTATCTTTGTGGTATTCACAGAGGAAACCATGCTCCAAATTTCAACTACAGCTCAAAAAGATTAATGAAAGAGAAGCTCAGTTGAAGAATCTCCAAAATTTACCTAAGCAAAAAAAAAAAAAAAAAAAAAAAAAAGTTTAAAGTTAGTTTTA